>JAPWDM010000001.1:74224971-74542471 GCA_035578155.1 Brachynemurus nebulosus | reverse complement strand
TATTAAAGTGGGGTCAAATTTAGAGCAAATTTTAGATCTGATCCAACCTTTAAGGGGGTGGTGGGGGTGGGGGACAAAGCAATAAAAAAATTTTCCAAACTGGTTGTAAATAATGTTTCGGTCAATTATCTACAACATAACCAAAATTCAACTTCCTAGGGTGACTTGGAGGGAGTAGAGGGGAAAAATGTGTTTTGGCTGGATCTAACACGCCCACTGCCCTCCAGAATTAACGTAGGTGGTTGAAATTTTGTATGTTGATAGAGTCTGTACCTAGAATGTGCTTTTTACCCCCACCCCCACCATCTTTAGATTATAATTTCTTGCTTTTTCGACGTTTCCGAAATTTGTACCACGCGGACAGGTCACCCAAATAAACCCAGAGGACTGAAATTTTGTATTCGGATTGATTTAGTATCAAGGGTGTGCCTTTTGGGGGTATCAACTTTTAATCTTTACCCTCACCATTTTTATACCAAGAAAACATTATTTTTCTTGTTTTTTAGCAGTTTTGTCAAATCAAAGTCTCCCCAAATAAACCTAGAGGGTTGAAATTTTGTGCATTTGTTAATAGCCAGCCACTCCACCTTACCTCCACTTTACCTTACCTCCACGATTTTTACGCCAATATTTCCTCGATTTTTTTGCTTTTTTCTAATACGCCTAGAGACTCTCTGAGTAAATCTAGATAGTTGAAATTTTGTACATGTATTGAATTTGTATCTAGTTAGTGCCTTTTAGGAATTCCACATTACCTTGCCCCCCACTTCTCCCATTTTTACATCAGAATTCAATGGTATTGTTATATGTGTTTAAAATCATTTATTTTAATACTAATACAAGTAGGCATAGTTAATTTTAAAAAAGTAAACTAACTGTAATAATAATAAGCTAGTTAATTTACGAAAAAAGCTAGTTAGCGGGAATTTTAGTCACGGTCTATCTATCTAGTTCCACTACCGTAAAGCTATCTAGCTCCACGGTCGAAATATCTTTATTCTTTATGTTTTCTGCTTCGATGAACACGAATTTGGGGTTTTCTGACAGATATTTTGCCCGGAACATTGATTATTTTGTGAAAAGTCAAATTTCTGTTAATTTATTAGGTTTTTGACCTTAATCTTGGTAAATGTACATTTTCTCGAAAATGTTGTTCTTTACAAAATTAAAGTAGACAAAATTTCCTACAAATCTTGTATATAACAATTCTTTCTACAACCAACTGTTACGCCAATAGAGCGCTCTTAAAACGGGCAGAATTCTTTAAAAAAAAATTGCCAATTATGATTGGCTTTTGTCAATAAAAAATTATTTGGCCGTCAGTTGCCAGAAAACCATGTATAGAATCTGGTTGAAGTTTTCACTGGATATTGTTATTATAATGGGCAACTAAACACCATACCAGCAGAAAATACACGGCTGGTCGATTTCCCGAAATTTGACTTCGAATCATCGTTATTACAGACGCTTATTTACACAAAAAATTTTTTTGCCCGTCAGTTGCCAGAAAACCACGCATAGGATCTGGTTCAAATTTTCGCTGGTTATTATCAATATAATAAGCAACAAAACGCCATGGCAGCAGAAAATACATGGCTAGCCTTTTTCTCGAAATTTGTCTTCAAATTATGTTCTATAGGCTTTTTTTTCAACAAAAACTTTTTTTGCCTTAAATTGCCAGAAAACTACGCGAAGATATGGTTCAAATTTTCGTTGGTTATTGTTAACATAATAAGCAACAAAACGCCATGTCAGCAGAAAATACACGGCTAGCCGTTTTTCCGAAATTTTGATTCTAATTGACGGTAACTGATGTATGCACGATACAAAATTTAGCAATTTTTATATTTTGTCATTTATTTTCCAATATGTAAGGTGGGAAAAATTTTCTAAATTTTTCTTGTATATTAGTTTATTAGTTGGATGAAGTATCGATGTGAATTTCAAAACGCTAAGTCTTGATAGTTTTGTAATGTTTCACATAGTATAAACGAAACGCGATATTGGTTGTTCAGTTAGTCGATATGTGCTAACTGTTCGGCTGTTCAAATATCGTTTTATTATTCTCAAAGAATATTTTTAACGCATGGTCTTGATGTTGCGATTTTTTTCTGCTAGTTTTCCTTCTGCTAAAAACACCATCGTATTTTTTTTTTATTTTTAAAAATTCTGCCCGTTTCTTAGTGCGCTCTAGCGGCGTAGTGGTTGGTCGTAAAAAAATTGCTTTGTACAAAATTTTTAGAAAATTTTGTATATTTTAATTTTGTAAAGTACGACTTTTTCGAGAAAATGCAATTTACCAAGATTAAGGTCAAAATCCAAATAAATCAACAAAAATTTGACTTTTTACGCAAAACAATCAATGTTCCGGGCAAAATATCTGTCAGGGCAAAATATAAACCTCAAATTCTAGTTCAGCGACCCAGAAAACATAAAAAATGAAGATTATTAGGACTGTGACTAAACTTTCCTTTAACATTCCTAATATGCTTAGACTAGAAATGTAACAAATATTGTAATTTAAAAAATATTATTAAAGTCAGTTTTTATTTATAAAATATGAATTTTGGATTTTTTGGAAAGAAAAAATATCTTCATAAAGGCCTTTCAGTTCACTAGCAAAGGTCCTTTTTTAATATTTAAAAAATAAAACACAAAGGCTATTGGCGGGTAAGTATGGGTAGGAATGCCCTCATATGAATTGTGTTGGCATTTTTCTTGGTAACTGCTATCGACAATAAAATTGAAATTTACTGAGATTCAGCTCTTAAAAACTTTTTTTAAAGCCTCGATCAGCCGGACACTTTTCATGTTTTGAAAACACTAAAATGACAATCCGCCTGTACCCTTTCAATCACATTTAGATATCTTGAAAATACCGCAAATATAGCGAAAAATTCGATTCCTATGATGGGGCCCCGCTGTTCCCGGCGTTTTTTTTTTTTATCTAAGGAACGGCTCTTAAAAATTAACTATTTATTTCATGTTTATTTAAATTATTCAACCCCAGAAAGTGTAGCGGATTTTTTTAAAACCAACAGCATACCTAAAAAAATTGTTTCATAAATACAATAATAAGTATTATATTATTATTCGTGAACTTGTATTATTAACAATACATGTTCTATGTATTAATAACACAGTAATACATATATTATATGTATTACTATACATATACATATATTATATATAATAACATGTATTATTAATAACACAGTAATACATATATTAGTATATTATTCCTGAACATGTTTTGATTTATGTTTGTAGATATAAATTAATTATGTCCTGTTAGCGTTGTTAAACTGAAGGGTGACCGTAAAATATTTGCATGAATTTCTACTGAAATATCATCGATTCAAATAATAATTTATTAAATTTATATTAAATATTATCAGAATGTTTACTTCAGCTTAATACAGTTACGAAATACTGACATGCAAATACTGCTACAATGAAAAGTGCTGACATGCAAACAATATTCTGTTCGTAAAACAAACGAACTAGAATGGGTAATATTGGGTAAAAACTACGAGGGCTATCGCTTCATTGAACTTTTGTGAATAATGTATTTACGAATGTTAAACGGTCAATGAAAGAATGGTTCATTTTCATAACCATAATAACAACGTTCAATATGGTTCAATATGATGATTTATTTTTTAATTTTAATTCCAAAGATAGTATTTAGATATTTATTGAAGACGAGCGCTTGTGTGATAGCCTTCGTTAGTTGGGTGTGGATGCAGCTTATATATATATATATATATATATATATATATATATATATATATATATATATATATATATATATATATATATATATATATATATATATATATATCATTTTACTACAGTTATAGGTGAGATTATCTAAAGATGGTATTACGTCATTAATAAATGAAACAAAATTAGACGTACAATTCTATAATTCGATTATACTTACTCTACTACTTACTCTAATATAAAAATAACAAAAATCAAAAGAGACAGAACATTTTGGTAAGCCTAATATTTTGTTTAACTTATTGCATTTGTTTAGTGACGTCAGATCAAGTTTAGTTAATTTCACCCACAATATAATTTTTTAATGAATCACATTTTTACTTCTTTTTACTTTTACACTACCTACACTTACTTATTTTTTTTACGGTAGTGGAGCTAGATCAAACAAAATGATCTAGTTCTGTTTTAAATGTGTTATTCCCAACTTTATATTGAAACACTGAAAAGCGTGATAAGAATGGAAATCGGTTGTCGATAAGGACCTTATATATAAAAAATTATTTCAGGACTATTTTGCAGCTATCTAAAATGAGAATAACTTTTTTAGTGCAGATATGTATTTTACTAATTTATGTCAAAAAATCCTCCCAGAAACTAAAGGTAAGAGTTACATTTCGGAACTATTTCATATTTATACGGATTAATGCAACAAACAAAGGAACAAAGAACATATCATACATATGATAAAGTAACTAAATAATGATAATTGTACTTATTGCACTTATTGCAGCAGGTGTGAATATAATATCTATTGTTTGCTATTATACTATGTAACAATACTGTAAGTGATTGTAAATATCCTATCACTATTTAATGCACTACATTCTGGTAAGTTCTTTGTTCGTTACATAGAGCATGAGTATAGATTTTTCATTCTTGTTTCAGTATAAAGTAATTATCCCAGAATTTATTTGTAACTCATCTGAAAATGAATCACTTTTACAAACTGATGAAACAAAAGTAAGGTAATGTTTAATTACAATGGACAAAAAGTAATATAATATGAATAAAAATAATTCGGCATTACGCGATCAATTTAATTTTTTGGAATAATTGCATTTTTATTTTTATATTATAATTGTTAGTAATTTGTGACATAATACTTTTGAAAAGTAGTTAATACTTGTGAAATGTATATGTAATTTTTAATACAAGAAAATAAATAAAACATTTTGGATTAAAAATGGTGACGATAACGGAAACGTCACCACCTCTTTTTTAAAGTTTTGGATCTTAAAGTAGATAGCTAAAATTTGAGGTTTTTATAAATAATTAATTTACTTTGCAAAATAGCACTATATTTATAGAAAAACTTGTAATAATTGTTTTGGACACTATAGTTGTTAATTTTTTAATTAGTTGCTATTATATCTGCATCCTATAAAGAGGCAAGGAAAAGTGGTAGGAGTAAAAAAAATAAGTTGAGGAAATAGTGGTGAGACTTGGGTACACCTTCAAATTGTTTGACCCTCTGGAACCAATGTCTCCAGTTATTTAAATCAATTTGACATTTCACAAAACAAGGTCAGCTAGTGAAGTTCCTTGTCTTAAATTTCCGATTCCAGGATTACATTTGGGAGAATTCTTTTAACTAGTTTCACTTATTCCACATTTATAACAGAGTTTCCTTCCCATTCTAAACAGTTGCTAAAACAATGGCCCACTTGCTAACAGTTCCAACACTTCTAACAACTGAACATGAGGGCTGACCTTTTAGACAAGTTGTAGGTCAGGTTAAATATTTGTGCCTGACTAACTCCACAAGCAATTCTCAATTTGTCAACTTGTTCCAAAAATGACCAAATATTTAGATATTTCAAATCGGCATTAAATTTCACATTCCATTTCATAACAGCTTCTGAATGGACAGTGAAATCAACTTCTTTCCTTAAAATTTTATTCACTGTATTAACTACTGTTAAAATAGCGTGGAGGATAATTTAATTACGCTCACTCTATTAATTCAGCCAGGGTAATAATTAACTCTGAAAGCCTATCTGGATCAGTAATTTTATTGTCTCCATTAATCTTATTTAAACGAGTTAAGTAGAGTAATTTCATCTTTAAGTTACGAAAGCCTTTCTCTTCATAGCTACAAATTCTTTTACTTTAGTCTTCGCTCACATAACCGTAACACTTCTAAAAAGTCAACTACAGAAATACACTACAAATCCGGAATTTTTTTCACACCCTAACGGACTAGATAAATTAACCTGACTCCAACTTACCTACAACAATATGTCTAACCCATAATTTAATCCTTCTGTACTCAATATTTTGACTTCCGCCATATTTAGATATTCTACATCATTTTTCCCCAAATTAATTCTAATTAAATTTATCAAACCGAAATGCAACTCTTTAATCAGTGTTAAATGAACTTTAAGTAATGACCTAAAGTTAAAGAAATATATAACTTAAAATTACTTCAGTTCTACACCCTAAAAGATTCGTTCGACTAACCAGCAAATTACATATACAAAAATAGACCTGATATAAAACTCTGTTATTTATAAACAAATAAGAATGTTAAAGATTATGAAAAAAAGGAAAACTGGAATAAGTTTTAGTAGTGGTATCAAAGAGATAAATTTGTACGTGTAACCTGTGAATCCAAACTTATTTATCGCTCAATTACTGCAATGTTTTCGCAAAATAAAAAATGTTTATGTCTTTTCGTTAAAAATAATAAATTTTCTGGTTTTTGGGGTTTTCTAAAAATGTGACGAGTCTCGTTATATGTACAAACTGGGTACTGTTGGACTCAACTCGTTGAGTAGAGTGAGCTGATGTTAGGGTTTTATCTTGACTGCGACTTTCGACCTTGACCTAATTAATTTTCCTATTTGTTTGCAAGTAACAGATTTTTAATGAGTTAATTTTCCAAATCTAAAATTAAAATAACAAGCAAAATAAGAATATTAAATTTTAGGTTCTTAGGTTTATATGATCCAGATGTGACTTATGATTGGACAGTAAGGTTTCAGACAGATGGCAAGTGTCGCCGACATCAGCAACAATTTAATTTAAAAATATGGCAAAGTGTACGCGAACTTCAAAGAAACCTTCAGACGAATAGTATTAAGATTGCAAAAGAAAATCTCCTTTCGGTAAATAATAGTAAGGTGAGTAAGCAACTTAATAACAAATGTAGTTGTTGCTTCTATGTATTTTTTTGTTTTGTTGTTTATTGAAACCAGGGCTCTTGAATCACACTGAGCTCGCGAACTTTAAGATACTCCGTGAATCACCTATGGCCGGCCACATTTAAACCAAATTTAACAGAGGGGGATATTTTGAAAAATTTTTGAGTTTTGGCAAAAATCTCAATTCTCTGTCAAAGAAAGCCCAAATTACCTAACACTGAATATTGGACGTGCTTGGCTTAGTTCACTGTCGAAATAACATAATAAAAAATAATTTTTATTTTCAGTTGCTACAAACATATAATAATTGTCATTATAACTGCTAACTGAAACACAGAACAAATATATCTGAACTTACTTTAAATGGAGTAGTGATATCCTTATTTTGTATGTATTGACTTTAAACCAATCTGGCAAAAGTTTAGCAAAAATAGTTTATGGATAATAATTGAGTTTGAATAATTTCCTTGTTGAAAAAAGTTTGTAAAAATACATGCAATAATTTTTAGTAGAAATAAGTATAGATAATGGGTAATATGTAACATTTGTATTTAAAAAATTTCATAACACATATTTCCCTTGTTTTGTCGATTTTCTTTGGACCTTGTCTACAAAAATTTATGAAACTTACAAGGAAAGGTATCCAACTGCATCTCTCAAAATTTTTGAAACTTTGGTGGATTGTAGATTTTACTAAAAGTAATCATGAGCCATATTTCGTTCGCGCTCATAAGCGGCTTAAGGGGGTGAAATTCACTCCTGAAAATTTGAATTTTTTTCAATTTTCTTAAATAACTTGGAAATGGTAAGAACTTTGGTAGCGAAACTATATATATTTGTAAATGGCACTTTAGGATCTTCCTTATGATACCAAAATTAAAGTTATAAAATCATTGAGGTTTCATTCCCCACCCCACCCCTAATTTTATCAGGTATATTTTGGTAAAAGAGGAGGTTGTTATGTGTAAATAAAAGAATTTTTAATTAATATATTTTACATCACACCAGTTTATTTCTTTTTACATAAATACACCCTTTGCTAATATTAACTTGGAAAAAATTTTAACTTTTTGATTTAATAATGAGCAAAAATATGGTCAAAAGATCTCGCATTTTAGTATAATGAATTGTTACAAACTTACGATAAACTTTAAGGTACATAGTATAGAAAGAAAAAATACACTGCACCCCTTCCCCCTTCCATGATTTACTGATAGATATACAAATGTTATTTATTTATTTTTATTTATCTATACAATTTTCAATATTTTAACCTCTGGATATCTATGGATTTCGACTCTGGAAACAACTCATCACAGTATTTTCGGATAATGTAGTTCTAAATGAGTATGCTATTGATTTACATCGCCGTAACAATATTCTCTAGCTCACAATCAGTTTTCGTCGTCTCGTTTTCAAAATTTGTTCAAGTATGAATGGTATAAAAGTGGATATATTGACCAACGGCCAGAAAGATTTGAAAATCCTCTAACATATTGCTTTTTTAAAGAAGAAAGAGAAGCATCAAGGTGTAGTGTATGTGGTAACCCCGCTTTTATAAGATGCGCTTGGTGTGGACAATATTTTTGTTTTGAACATTTTTATGAACAATACCATTATTGTGTAGACTACAAACCTTAAAATATTGAAAATTGTATCGATAAATAAAAATAAATAAATAAGTAAATAAATAAATAAATAAGATTTGTAGTGTATTTTTTCTTTCTAAACTATGTACTTTAAAGTATATCGTAAGTTTGTAACAATTCATTACTAAAATACAAGATTTTTTAACCATATTTTTGCTAATTATTAAATCAAAAAGTTAAAATTTTTTCTCAAGTTAATATTAGCAAAGGGTGTATTTACGCAAAAAGAAATAAACTGGTGTGATGTAAAATATATTAATTAAAAATTCTTTTATTTACACATAGCAACCTTCTCTTTTACCAAAATATATCTGATCAAATTAGGGGTTGGGGGTGAGGGATGAAACCCCAGTCATTTAATAACTTTAATTTTGGTATCACAATAAAGATCTTATAGTGCCATTTACAAATATATGTAGTTTCCCTACCAAAGCTCTTACCATTTGCAAGATATTTAAGAAAATTGAAAAAAAGTCAAAATTTCAGGGGTGAATTTCACCCTCTTATGTCGCTTATGGGCACGAACGAAATAGGGCTCGTGATTAGTTTTAGTAAGATTTACAATCCACCAAAGTTTCAAAAATTTTGAAAGATACAGTTGGATACCTTTCCTTGTTAGAAGAAAGATATAATAGAAGGTCTCAATTATTCAAAGAGGAAAATTTTTTTTTTAAAAGTCAGGTTACTTAGGGCAATTTTAAAAGAAAGTGATGGCAATAGAATTTGCTATAAAACATGTATTTATGTAATTAATTAGGTACTGTATAAATAGGTATGTTAATTATTTTTAATAAATGATGTTTCTATCATCATTGTATATTCATCATTCAGTACAACTTAACTTGAATTAATATTATTATAATTTGCAGAGTACTGCACACAGTTGACTTTAAGTTTCTAATTCCGAAAGGTCTTGCCATTTGGACCAATGTTAACATGAAGACAAATTTGGGCCATTGTCACAACGTTTTAACATGAAGTTCAAAGGGTCTAGCCGTACTTCTATGGTGAAACTGCTCTCAATAGTAGTTTATATTAATAACTAACGGTATGGTGAGGTTATAAGTAATTGATATCTACCACTTTCCCGGCTAAAACCGAATAGTAAACGGAGATAGGTAACTAAAAAAATAATAAAAAATGAGTGCTTTATTCAAAAATTTTAGCTCGGTAATTACTTAACATTTCGATATTTACTTAACAATTCCAAATCCACATTCTCACACTCTCTACAATATTAGACATATTTACTAACATCCCAATTCTCGCTATTAAGGATGATAACAAGGATAAAACCCGATCCAATCTTATTTTCATAGGGTTCTCATTGAACTACCACCTCCAAAAAAATACAGTAACTGGGCCTTGATCTACTTTACTACCATACCAAGTTTTATTTAAATTCAAGGAGTGCAACAGTAAAAAAAATATTTGTTAGCCCTAACCTGTCGACCAGCTCCTCTAGTTGGCGCGACCCTGGAATTAAGAATGTAAATCGAAAGCTCTTTAAAAATAAAGTGTGTCTAATAAAGTGTTTTTCCTTATTTCCTATATTTTACGAGATAATCAGGGAAAATCGAAAAAATCAAACCTTGTTTGCAAATATTTTAGTGATAAAATGTGTATCAAATAAATTAATGAACAAAAAAAAAAAAAAATTAAAATTTAAAAAAAAAAAAAAAAAAAAAAAAAAAAAAAAAAAAAAAAACAAAAAATTTTTTTTTCAAAAGAGGATCGAACCGTTTTAAGGTTACTCTCAAAGATAAACTTGTGTAATAAATCTTGTCCTAATCGGCGATCCGAATGTGGGACCCTCCCCTTGTAAGATTAATTTTTCAACTAACAATTTCTAATTGATACAGAATCCGTCGAATGTATAAAAATTCCGATTCCGTTTTATGCGCAAAAGAAGCAAAACCTGTTTTCAATACAAATGAAAGTGACGACGTATCACATTTCTTACTATATCGGCATAGGATCGATTAACTCACTAAACGAGGCTTTCCATTATATCACTGAAACATTTAAGCTTACAGTCTTTGAATTGGAGGAATAACATTTTAAATCTTTTTTGTTATTTGAACCTCTTTGTCTGTTTAAAAAGTATAAGTTTGTACCATAGCTAAAAAACTAAAGGAGCTATGAGAAATATTGATTATAAAAATAATTTGTCGCCAGCGGTAGCAACAACTCTTCTCTGTGGATCTTCCTTTATCGTATAAATGGAGAAATAATTTTTTTTTGCCGGTTAGGTTTTTTAGTTTTTCTTAATTTTATAAAATTTACAGCAGACAGATATGTACCTATACCACGGTTTTATTTTATTTTATTTTATTTAGTTTTTGTAACAAAATAAGTAAATTTAAAATAATAGCATCTAAATTAGTTGTAAACTTAATATTTAACGCATATTTATTAGATCAATTTTATTTACAAGCAGATGCACTTAGAGTGAAATTCGCAATGTTGGCGAAACTTTATTGGTGTATAAAACAAGCAAAAATAAGGGACCCATATTTTTTTTATCGGCCATCTCCCACGTTTACGGGGTGAAATCAGCCCCTAAAATTAGGAGTTCAAATAGTATTTCTTAAGATATATCGAAAACTATAAAAGATAGAGGAAAACTTTAAATTAACCATATATTACTCTTTAAAAGATCTATTCATCTGTATAGGTTAAATCAGGGTCGGCTTCATAAGAAGGGTTGGAAGGGTTGAAAATTGGAGTAAATTTTCTTGTATTGCTTGAGTGATTCAATATATGAAATTTTTACCATCATAAATAGAAAAAATACCAAAAATTAGAGGATAGAGATTTTTTAGGTTTTTTCGAAATGTGTGTGCCATCTAAAACATATAAAGAAGAAAAAAAAGAGGTAGATTATATTACACTTTTGATTGCAAATGCCTTCTATTTTTTTTAATGTTTATTTCATCATGAAAATGTAAATTTTTACTTTCCGATAATGATTAATGTATTTTTCAGTACTTACTTAACTGGTAATTTAACCCTTTAACAAAATATATATATATATATATATATATATATATATATATATATATATATATATATATATAAATATTCCTCAAAACAAAATAAGGGCCACTTGTAAGTTTGTATTTTAAAACTGATTTATGTCGATCCACGTCAAAATAACTTTTCTAAATGACTGTTGTTATGATATCAAGTGGTTGAGTAAATGATAATAGTTAGGTTTAAGTGATATTATTGTTGAGGGTAAGATCTAAACGTTTTTTGTCTCGCACAGCGTCAAGTGGAAAGTTTCTTTTTATTTATTGAATTTGATTTTAAATCAGTTTGACGCTAGATTATTGATTGCTGGGGTTGTTTTTTGAAGTTTGGCGTGTTATTTGATCATTTAACTTTACAATGCCGAGAATTAGAGACCATATGGACGAAGCTACTACTACCAGAGCTGTAACGATGATTGAAGGTGGTTAATCTCAACGTTCCGTGGCTCTGCAGTTGGGTTGTTCACGAAGGGCTGTTCAAAATGTTTGGAATCGGTAATAGCAGACCGGTAGTGTAACTCGGCGCCGTAGCTCAGGAAGAGTTTGTGCTACCACTGCCCGAGAAGACCATTACATTCGACTGTGTGCACGACGTGAGCCGACTGTTACCGCACGTACTCTGCAAAATCGCTTACGTCGATCTACTGATACTGTTGTCAGTAATCAGACCATACGAAATCGTTTTCATGAAGACCAGGAACGTTCAAGACCAGTAATCCGTACCAGACTGACTGGAGCTCATCATGCAAACCATTTAAGATTTGCACGTGAACATCTTGAATGGGGCATGGAGGAATGGTGTAACGTACTCTTTACGGATGAGTGCAAGGTAAAGTTTTTTTAGTGATGATCGACACGTAAGAGTGTGGAGAAAAAGTGGGGAAAGGTTTTCTGATTCATGAACGCGACAGATTTGGCGGTCCTAATGTCATGGCCTGGGGTGGAATTAGTTTGAAAGGCAAAACTGAGCTTGTTTTTCTGAACAAAGGTACTGTAACGGCTCAAAGTTACATCGGACAGGTTGTCAGATCCCATATGATCCCCTTTGCACAACGAGCAGCCGACGGATTTATCCTGATGCAGGATAATGCCCGACCGCATACGGCTCGAGCGACGACCACTGTCATTGAGGAGGCTAATATACAGGTGTTACCGTGGCCTGCGAATATCGCTGACCTGAACCCAAGAGAACGTCTTTGGGAACAATTAAAACGGCGAGTCAGAGCAGCCGGAGAGGATGTGCACACCCAACAACAACTTATTGATCTCTTGAGAAGATGTTGGGAGGAGATTCCTGATGAAACCGTTAGGTATCTCATTGAAAGCATGCCGAGGAGGCTTCAAAAATTTGTTTTAAAAAGGGGAGGGCATACTCGAAGTTATATCACCAAAAAAGTTGCATAATGTGTGCTTTTACTCAAAGCGTAAACGTTTGTTGATGAGTGTAAAAATGACTATAAAAAGGATAAAATACTAAAAATTGTAATTATGGATTTTTTTTTTATTTAATCTTATTAAAATTAATTTTATTTATTAAAAAATAAGTTTCTTAATTAAATGTAACCATACCTTATACTGTAGTTTATATAAAAATAAACTTATGCAGCAAAACATGACTGGTGTTAGTCGTACGTCTAAAGGTTCATTCATATCTACAGACACTGAACGTCACGTCACAGACACGTACTCTGGCAGACTATATATATAATCTATATATATATATATATATATATATATATATATATATATATATATATATATATATATATATATATATATATGCGGTGTCTAATACATATATATATATATATATATATATATATATGTATTAGACACCGCATTGATTGTAATACGAAATCGAAATACAATTTTCGGTATAAAGCATCCTTTTATTTAAAGTTAGTTCCCGCAACTGAAAGTTATATAGGTTTCGTGGCTACTCTCACTTAATCAACTAAGTGTCAAATGTCAATCTCACTAAAATTTTTGTTTTTTTTGTGCATACTTGTGTTGACTGCTTGCGGGTCATTATTTTCAAAAATGAATAACGTTAAAAACTCGTATAGAAATCGCTTGTTAGATAACTCAGGTCCAACTTAGATACTGTTAAAAGCAACAAAGTTGAATACTATGAACCGATTTTATTAATCGGATAAAAATTATTTGACGTCCACTTTGTAATAACAGAAGTGCCATTAATTTTCTTATTACCTTTTCAATAATACAGATCGACTGTCTATTTTAACATTTAATTTTTTTTATATCTGTTTGTGTTAGGAACCGCCTTTAATAAAGTATTTTAATATGAACAATTTTTGTTTTTATAAGGCCTACTTTTCTCAGATGTCGATGGCACGTCATGGCCAGAATTTGTTTGTAAGTTGTAATGGCACGTATATGGGAAAAGGTTTACCATCCTTGATATAGAGTAACAAAAAAAAAAAAAACGGACACTAATCAATTTACAAAAAAGTAAGAAAAAAACTAGTACCTATATTACAATGTTTTTTACGAGTTTTGATTTCTGATAATTCTTTTGTTAAATCGTAAAAAAATCGAAATTCACACGTTTGGCAATCTCATTTTAAATCGACATTGTGGCCAGGCTCGTCAAATGAAACTGGCTCATTGTAGAGCGGAGATAGTTTTTAATTGATTTCAGTTTTGACAAACTCCTTTCATAAGAAGCCATGGACATACAAATAGTTAAAAACAGTTTAAGGATAAGGACAGGGCGGGATTTACCTCTGTGGAGGCCCCGGGTCACTTCTAATGTGGGCCCGAAAAGTAGTGCGGGTAACCAAAAAAAACGAAAAAACGCTTATCCTTGCTATTCTGTTCCTTAATTTTGAGATTTTATTGCATTTTGTGGAGGTCCCGAGGCACGTGCCCTAAGTGGCCTTATGTAAATCCGGCTCTGGATAACTCAATAGTAAACTTGATCATTTGCAGTGATGTCCATGAGGGTACATCATCAATAAATTATTATGTCAGAAAGCTTCAAATATCTTCTCAATTTTTTTTTATATTTATTGTAAAATAAAAATACCCCTGTCGCAACATCTGCATAACATAGCGAATTTCCAAAGATTGGACACTGACGGATCTCATGTAAGAACCTGTATCTATCTAAAATAGTTTAACTCAACGATATACACATACTAAGCATACCACAAAGCTTTAAGGTGCATTATTATCCTGGCACTTGACGCTGGAATCTAGCGTCAAATGCGGTAACGTGGTCGAATTTAGATAAAAACGCCATCTTCAAAAAAAGTTAAACAACGTTCAGCTTTGACGCTAGATAGCTCTTCTGATATTTTTTCCTGTTTATGTATAGCAATTTCATTATAGCTGTAACCGTATTTCGCCGAAGTCTTTTAATTCGCGTTTCACGTATTATATTTTGGCACTCATAAATCGACATTTGATAATCGTATTCACCAGACATTTTTTTATTTAACTCTTTAGTAACGCTTTTATTTAACTCTTATTTAACGCTATATATTTCAATATTTTAGATAAAAAATGTAATATCTCTATAAGTATAATTGCAAGTTTGGTACGTTTTGCTTTATTTATTTACAATATGATCATTCTTTACTGTACAACCCTTAGTTGCCTATATAAGACAAATACATTCGTCAGTTAAATTTTTTCTAAAAATTAGTATGACGAGCTGAGCTCGTCATTAGTCCTAAAGGGGTATAATAAAAACACCATTTTTGCGAAAAAAAATTGGCTAATTTGTTATTGTAAAATAAAAATTATTAAGAAATTTGAAAAAAAACTCTCCAGCGTTACCTCGTAAATTATGTACAGAAATAGTGTTCAAAATTTCAAATGGATCGGTGCTGTAGTTTTGAAGTTATAAGGGGCACCAACTTTGAAAACGTGAGCTGTGGGGAAAACGCTTTAAAGTTTTGAACACCTAAAAATTCTTGTATAAAACTGATATAGAAATATAGAATACTTACTGCTAAACTAAATTGTGTACCCTACACTGACAAAATATACAGTACAGGTATAAACACGTTATACATTGAGAGCTGGCTACATAAAAAAGCTTGTTGTCGCTACATGGCTGATTTCTTTTGTAAAAGGATCCTTTTTTGTAGCTAAGTTCAAATAATCTTGTCTGCCAGCGCAATCCCGTGGCTTAACGCAGGAACGGCCGCTTAAATAGTTAAATTTCGATATTAAAAATTTTATAAGATGCATGTGTTATAACTATGGAAACAGTTTTTATTTTCAAATTATTATTATTATTATTATTTTCAATTTATTCTTAGAAAACTCAGGAAATTGTTGATAGAGAGTTTTTTAGTGACGAAAGTGCCGGCAGAAAGCGAGAAAGTGGCGTAAGACTGTGAAATAAAAAATTCATTACATACTTGCATGTCGATTGATTGAATGTTATACTGTTAATTACCCAGTTAGTTACTCAATAACTAATTAGTCACAAAACTTGTGAATGGTGTCACAAACATTCACAAACGATTCACAAACTTGTTTCGAAAGAAAAAATATATGTAAATAAAAACTTTCAAACGTTTCTAGTGTAAAATTATAAAAAAAATGTTACATAATACCTTCATCCACTCATGTGTTCAATTGTCTAAGATTTCACTAATCTTCGGGTAGATATTTAAATCCCCATAGTAACGATCCCGTGCTTGAAAATACACCTGATTTTGGCTCTGAAGTGAGGTATATTTAAGGAGTCCTTTTTTTTGGTTTTTGTTTTTTAAAGTATACTCGATCCTGGATCGGTCAGTGACGTCACCAGCACTGACTTCGAGTATACTTTCAAACTAGCTTTGACCTGTGGCTTCGCCCGCATTGAATTCGATCCCCTCCCCCGTTTTATATCCGCCTTCTTCTACCGGGAACCTTCAATCGGGATAAAACTATCCCGACTAAAACTATTTAAAAATTATTACTATATGTGTTCATAGTAAACAGTATCTGTATATTAAATTTTATCAAATTCGGTTCAGTCATCCCACAGGAACCTTTAATCGGGGTAAGATGTGTTAATTCAGGATAAATAGTGCCTGTGTATCAGATTTCATCGAATTTAGTTTAATTTTGTGGAGCGTGTTTGAAAAATTTTGTATCCCTGAGGAACTTACAACCGGGATAAAATTTAGCCCATATGTTAATTCAGTGTATAAAGAATGTGTATATAAAATTTTATCAAAATCGGTCCAGCCGTTTCAGCGATTTGATTTTGATTTAATTAGTGGATTCCTATAATAAGGCTATGAAAAAAATTTTATACCTAACATTTTATTGCAATGCTCTCGGTGTAAGGTAATACATAAATAAATAATTAAATGGGCGTATACTTAAATTTTATAACTTCAAAAATTCATTGCTTACTTTTATCACCTTTATGCAAATCTCTCTTATGTTTTATTTTTATTGGCTTATGTATGACATTCGTATTTTGAAAATCCATCTTATTTTAAAACTGTTAGTCACATGTCTTACAACAGATAGTATTTTCTATACCCAAATAAGGGATTATTACGAAAAGAAATAATTTTGAACATAAGTTCAAGTACCAAGTATAAAAAAAAAAATCATTTACATTATTCTCCGAAATTTTAAGATGAGTAGATAATAAAATATTTATTGCTATGCATCTGATTTAAATAACTGACCTAATTTATATTTACACCTCCATAAATTCAATTATAATAAAACCTTATATTTAATAAATTGAGTGTAACTAAGTAATTTATTCCACATGAATCTTCAGTCAGTAATAGAGATACTCACGGGAGTGATTTTCTTAATCCGTTCCCGCCCACTCACGATTATACCCATCGCTCCCGTTCACTCCCATTCCCGTCGAAAAATTGTCACTTCTGCTCGTTTCCTTCAAATTAGTCCCGTTCCCGGTAGAACCCGTTTTATACCCATCGCTCCCGTTCAATCCCAATTCCATAGAAAATTGTCACTTGTGCTCGTTTCCTTCAAATTAGTCCCGTTCCCGGTGAACCTGTTTTATACCCATCGCTCCCGTTCACTCCCATTTCCATAGAAAAATTGTCACTTCTGCACGTTTCCTCCAAATTAGTCCCGAACCCGTTTTCTTTATTTCCGGTCCCGCTTTATCAAAAAAATTTTTAATTTTAAATAACGAAAATAAAAATGTAACATTCTCAGCATATTTATCCACTCCTGTCCGTTTCAATTCCCGTCAAAAAATTTCCACATCTGCGCGTTCCCGTTCCCGCCGGTAAGACTCGAGAGGACCTTTAAAACTCTCGGTCCGATTTCTATCTCTAATCGATAATAAATGATTCTGTATTAATAAATTGAGAGTTAATATCTCTATACCAAATTCCATTGAAATCGTTTCAGTGATTTTGTCGTGATTGAATGATTAGTTTTGTAACCTATAGAAACCTCCTATCGAAACAAAATAATCCTAGGTGCGTATTCAAGGTAAATAGCGTTTGTATACAAAGTTTCATCACATTTAGTTCAGTCATTTTAGTGTAATGGAATAACTAATCTAGTGTCCCACGGGAACTTTCAATCGGGGTAACGTTATTCTCTGTGTTAACTCAGCATAAATAGTGTCTGTGTACAAAATTTTATCAAATTCGGTTTTAGCAATACGTGACTGAGTAATTGGGATTGTATCCCTCAGGAACATTCAATTGGGATAAAACTATCCTATGTGTTATTAAAATAATTCCAGTAGGTATTCATAGTAAATAGTTTCTATATACCAATTTCACCGAATTCAGTTCAGTCATTTTGCTGTGGTTAAGTTACTGGTTTTGTATCCCACAGGAATCCTGAATCGGGATAAAATTATTCTATGTGTTAATTCAGGAAAAATATTGCCTTTACATCAAATTCCATCGGATTCGGTTCAATTATTTGAGCGGGATTGAGTAACTGAATTTGTGTCCCTCAGGAACATGAAAACGGGATAAAATTATCCTATGTGTTATTAAAATTACTCCTGTATGTATCCATAGTAAATTGTTTCTATATACCAATTTCATCGAATTCAGTTCAGTCATTTTGCTGTGGTTAAGTAACTGGTTTTGTATCCCACAGGAGCCTTGAATCGGGATAAGATTATTCTATGTGTTAATTCAGGATAAATATTGCCTGTAAATCAAATTCCGTCGGATTTGTTTCAGTTATTTGAGCGGGATTGATTAATTGGTTTTGTATCCCCCAGGAACATGAAATCGGGATAAAATTTAGCCTAAGTGTTAAGTCAGTGTATAAGAAGTTTGTACGTAAAATTTTATCAAAATTCGTTCAGCCGTTTTGGCGTGATTGAGCAACAAACATCCAAACATCCAAACATCCAAACATCCAAACATCCAAACTTTCACATTTATAATATTATTAAGATTAAGATTAAGATAAGCAACGGCTAGTGGCAATACATACATATACTTATATGGCGTCATTGTTGATTGTTGCATCCACAGTTGCATCTAATACATTTAATACATACATAGTCTGAGCCAAGGAGTATAAGATAGAGAGGAAACTTACATTAAAATAAATATTAATAGAAAAAATCCTACCAAATTTTAAACAGCGCCACTTCTGGAACAGCCCCTTTTGTGACTTCTAGAACATCCGCGTTTTCACAATTTAGGTTGCATTAAGCTATTACGTTACGTTTCTTTTCATCTGGTAATAGCTTTATTCTTTCCTTTTATAAAGTCACTGAAATTTTTGACAAGAGTATCAGAATCATCTATATCAATATTTTTACCTATTGCGTATATTTTATAATATAATTTTCATGATTCTTTTTTTTATACATACTCTATTACATGAGCATACTTGGTTTGTTATTGCTGACGGATTTGAAAAAGAAAACTTATTTCTAAATTATATAAACAGTTTAGATGGAAAGCTTATTGAAAAAAGCACCATCAGAATCGGGGTTCTGTTGTTATAAGAAATATTTTACTATTGTCATTAACTTCAATTATACATTAACTGTTGTAGAGCATACATTTGACATAAAATATTACCATTTAGATTTCGTGTATTACGAAAATCAACTGCCATAAAGTACTAAAGTAGACTATTTAATTTTTTTGCTTATGTATTTTACATAATTATTTAAACAGCAAAGGAAATGCATTATCTCAACAGGATATTTTATATCTGTCAGGAACAATAACACCTCTAGCTGCACAAGGTAGCAATCACAGTGCAGTAGAAGCTGGAGACATCCGTGTTGAATTTGGAGATTATTTTTTCAATGAATGAGCTGTTGATTTTCACTGGATGCATATGTAAATATGTAACTTAATGTATAATGATTTTTTATGAAAATAAAAATTAAAATATCAAAAAAAGAAAAATTTATTTCCTACATAAAAAATTACATGCTTGCTATAAGATACCCCCTTCAGGACTTATATTTGGCGTAGGTGTTAGCGGTGACCGTGTAGGCTCTGGAGGTGATGTGGACCATAAATAATTTTGAAATGAAGTTGAGGATGCCAGTAACGGGGTGGATAAAATAATGCTGTTATTTACAATTATGACACTTTTTGCTTTTTTTATATGACATATTCCAAAGGCATAAATACTTTTCATAAGCATTAATAAATTCTAAAAGTTTATTCCCATTTAATTTCGCCGATATAAAATTTTTCTGAAAAAATTATCATATATAGGGTAAAAGCCCCCTTTGTGGAACGGTATCTAATTATGAACGTTTACATATTAATAAAGTTATTTCTGAAAGAAACGTCTGATAACAAAAATTATTATTAATAGAATGATTGTTTTTCAATTTGAATTCACCTCGCATTTAAAGTTTCCTTACTTAATTAAAGAAATAAATATGTAAATGTCAAAACTGTTCCAGTATTAGATACCGTTCCACAAAGGGGGCTTTTACCCTAGCTGATAATTTTTTTTTTAAATATTATGTACGTATATAGATTTAAAAGAGAGTATTTTTTTACTTATGAAAATATGTATATTATAAATACATTAAATTAAAAATCACAAAGTGATTGAAAAAATTATCTGGATCGGCTGGGAATTGAACCCAGGATCTTCTGGTAACTAGCCAGGCGTGCTAACCTCTACACTACGTATTTAGTAGTAGTGTCTCGCAAGCACTCGATAATATTTGAAATTAAAATTGTAACTTTTTCTCGAATCAGAGAGAGTACTAATACACATAGGTGATTGAATGGGTGTCCGGCTCGGCCGCTTACCGAGCATGGGATCGTTGGTGTAGAGGTTAGCACGTCTGGCTAGTTACCAGAAGATCCTGGGTTCGATTCCCGGCCGATTCGGATAATTATTTCAATCACTTTGTGATTTTTAATTTACATGTGGTTTTTGGTCATACTATACCAAAGAAATCGAGTGCTTAAAGTTTCAGTTTAGCTGAACGATTAGTGAACATATCAATACTGCGTGTGTTGAAATGCAGACAAAAGTTTGTCATACGTAGTAGTGTCTCGCAAGCACTCGATAATATTTGAAATTAAAAAAAAATAAATAAATACATTATTAAATATCTATATTATAGTTTATATAATTTTTTTATGTATTTTATTATTATTTCTTGATGTATTTTAAGGGCGGTATATTGAAATTTAATACGAGAATTTAGACCAATTTTACCCTTTTAAAAACGAAGTCAACTTCAGTCTTCTAAAACCGCTGAAAAAACAGCCAATTGCAGGAAAACATTGAAGAAAACAAGAGCAGATTGAATGGTCCACAATTTTATTGAAAAATTTATGTATTCAACCATCGTGTAATATCTTGAATATTTCACTTTAGTTATAAAGCTTCATCGACAAGTTTATTAATCTATCTAAAAAATTTTACATAGTTTAATAAAAAAAAAAACTTTTAATAGAATTAGAAAAACCGTAACAAGTTTGTCGCCTCCAAATAAAAGGGGCCAACTAAACATTCTATGTCATATAGTAATAAAATTAAAGTCAAATTGTAATTGATATCCATGTTTAGTGATAAACCTATCACATAAAACATTGAATATCAATGTGTCAAATAAAAAATTTTTTTATTTTGTATAAAAAAATTGTTAATTTATATAAAATTTTTATCTCATCTAAATGACATATGACAAAAATTTAAGAGATTCAATTTTAGAATATATTCACCAAAACAAAGAAAACACTATTAATGTAAAAGGAAAAAGTAAATTACACATCATCTACAGTTTTAAATTAAATTTTGGAGATAACAACAAATTTTCAAAAAATTTTTTATAAAAATCAATTGAAAGTTTAAACGTGAATAACACATTTCATATTACTTACATTAAAAATAACATGGAATATTCAGTAATCCATTAGTCAAAATTTATTCATTATAAAGTAGTTAAACTAGTTAAAAAATTTTTAAAAATAATTTTTTATTCATAATTTTGAACCAAAAATAATTGAATTTGTACTTCATTATTGCGAATACATTTAGGTTGAAGTCAATACCTTTATGTAATGATAAAGAACCGATGTGTAACTTCACTTAATTTGAATTATACTCCGTATATATATTTTAAATGAATTTGTATTGCAACCTTGATTATGCTCGATACATTTCGATGTTTCAATTCTACTCGTGTATAAAGATAAACGGATCAACTACAGTAGAACCTCGCTTACGGACACGTTTCTTAACCGGACTCTTCCCATAGCCGGACAATTTTTTTATAATGATGGCATGTTATACTAAAACCAATGCATTAGTAGAGGGTCTCTTAAACGGACTCTCTGTTAACCGGATGCGGACACATTTTTTGACGAAGACATTATTTAGTATATTATTACCTCCATTAACCGGATGGTAGTACGTCTAACGCGTACCTATATGGGTTAGGTGTAATTGTTCATGTTTTAGCTTGTTAACAATGATTTGAGTGTGACGATGCATTTATAAATGTTATATTTTTGTATAAATACCTAAATTCGTTCCTAAAATTGATTTGAATTAATAAAATTGACAACATTTTCAATTGCAATGTTAACAATGATTCTAATTCGACGATGTATTTATAAATGTAATTTTTTTGTATAAATACCTAAATTCGTTCCAAAAATTAATTTGAATTAATAAAATTGACAAAATTTTTTTAAAAATTTTTTCTAAAAAAATTAACTAAAAATTAGTTATTAATTTTTAGTTAATTTTTTTATTTTTTATTACACCAGTAATAATAGATGTTACTACAATTAGTTCTTAATTACATCATTTTCCCTGTCCCTCTTAAGCGGACACCTTTGTTAGCCGAACAAATTTTTGAGTGACACTGCTGTCCGGTTAGTAGAAGTTCTACTGTGGTAATTGGAATACCTATTAAATTTTTAAAATTTAAGAATCATTTTTAAAATTAGAAAATATTTTGATTTTTGAAATACTTATGTTAACGCTGGCTAGACGCACGGAACAATGTGCTTGTTTTTCTTGTTACTATAAAAACAAAAAACTTGAACTGTAATAAAAAAAAATTTAATTTTTTGCAATTATTTGACAGTTTGAAACGTCAAATTATTCCTTCTGATTTTTTTAATTTCATAGGTATGGTATTCCCTTACGTACATATTTTGTTTCAGTTATATTTGGTGGTTTGGTAATTTTTAATCAGTTGTAACTTCTCTTTGATTGCAAATACGAGAAAAATTATAATAACTTTTATAAGGAATTTTATTCTATACAGTTTCTATTTGAAAGTTTTTTTGATATTTCCATTAATTCTCGAGTTATTTACGAATAACAAAAAAATTTTTTCATTTTTTAACATTTCACGGGTTGGTCCGCGATTGAATTTTTAAGTGATGTTTTCTAATATTGAAACATACCTACATGCAAAATTTTATTCACTGGGGACCACTTTCCAAACTTAAAAAATTTTGACCGGACTATACCCACCTAACATAAAATTATAAATATTTGTTTTAGCTAATTCCTGGTGTAAAATATATTTTCCACTTGACAACAATAAACAAAGGAAACAATTCTTCAGATACGAAACAATTTGCTTTGCAATATTTGGAACAAGAAAAACCACAACTATTTGATGATAAGATTTCTATATGCAATGACCAGGTGGCATCCCAAGAAAACTATAGTACTAACGTGGATACAGTATATATAAAAAAGGACAAACTATTGTTATCAATTTTGCTTTTGGGACCTGAGAAAACATATTCAAATATTCATTATATAATGCGAGCGGAAATTACAGCGTGCACAAATGTGACTGACTATGAGGCAAGTAAATTTGATGTAATAGTGTTTTGAGGGTAATTCATGTACTTCTTTCCTTTTATAAAGTGAACTTACCTAATAGCTTTCTTTAAACTAATAAATACCATGGAATGGGGGCGACTTTTAACCCCTTATCGCATACGAAGCCAAATAGTCTTATTATTTTTTTTCAACATATTAAACTTCAATATTTTTTTTAAACTAATGTTAAATCCTAACTTTATACTCTTTCGAGTAACGGAACGTAATTTTTGTTGTCTTTGGTAAGTGCGGGTTGTCAAATTATTTGAAGTTATGTTCAGAGTGTCCGACCGTTACAGTGCAATTGGCGATGATAAGATTCCCTAGCGACAAGTCGCGGAACTAACATATGACAGATAATTTTCATACAGTTGAATTTTCTAATAGGAATTTAATAGTTTTCTCGAAAATTGTGCGTATAATTACGTGATTTCAAGTGTTGAGATGAACACAAAATACAAAAGAAAAGGGAATACTTACTGCTGTGTTCCACAGTGCAAGAACTACAAAAGAGAAGGACTCAGTTTTCATCGTTTTCCTACCAGTGTCAAACTTAAAAAACATTGGGAAAGTATTCTTAAAATGAAAACTTCATCAGTGTTTATGCGTGTTTGCTCAGAACATTTTACCGAATCGGATTATTTTATTGGTAATTACTTTATAAATCATTAACAATATTTTATTTGCAGTCTCTATATAATAATAATGTATTTAATTTTAATTTGTAGGTACCGCTAAAATCAGACGACGATTGAAGAAAAATGCTATTCCAAGTAATAAACTCCCGATTAAACGGCATGATAAACAGCTGACTCTTGAACAACAGTTATGTATAGATGAACGTACTAACTAAATGCGCACAAAAAAGGCGTAATGTTTCAGTCTCATTAAGGTTAGCTCTTAGCTTATTCTTTATTACTTTTAAGACTTGTATTTGGTAATTTTATCTTGATCATGAAATCTCTGATTTTAGCCATAAAATCCAAGAAAATGAACTAGAAAATCAAAATTATATTCAGGAACAGAAAGTCGACTTGTCAAAATCCTATTTTTCTACCGACGTTATGAAGATAGCTGAGAATGCTACCAAAATAGATGCTGTTTCTCAGACTTATCTTTGCCCCATTCATCTCATTATCACTTCTAAAGCTAATTTGTGTAGTTACACCGGACTCCAAACTTTTGAATTGCTTAATGGCATCATCGAGTGTGTTTCAGAAATAGATAAAGAATCTCTGACAAACAAAAAGATTTTAGGCTTAAAGGACAGAGTTATCTTGACATTTGTGAAACTTAATTAAATTTAAATTTTAGTACATTGGAACCATTGTTTGGAATATCTCGTCAAACTTGTGCTTTATACTTCAAGAAGATGATTGTTTTATTATCTACAGTGCTTAAAAATGTGATACCTTGGCCTAATCAAGAAGACATTCGAGCAAATTTGCCAATTGCATTTAAAAATTATCGAAACACTAGGATTGTTATAGATTGTGCAGAAACTCCTGTTGAACGATCAAACTGTCTAAAATGTCGGATTTTAACATATTCTCATTATAAGACAGGACATACCGTGAAATTTATATTAGGAGTCGCACCTTCAGGATTGATTACATTTGTAAGCAGATGCTATGGAGGACGAGCTTCGGATAAACTCATTACATCAGAGTCGAATATTTTAGATAAAATGGATATTAAAGATGCAGTAATGGCTGACAAAGGTTTTCTCATTGAAAAGGAATGCTTATAGGTTGATTACACTTTAATTATCCTGCATTTTTAGTCTTTTATTGATGCAAATAATCTAATACTATGTTTGTAAAATTACAGCGTCATTTGATATTGCATCAGCCACCTTTTTTAGCAAAGAAGAGGCAGTTTTCTAGGGAAGAAGCTCTAAAGAATGCAGAAATTGCAAGAGCCAGGGTACATGTGGAACGTGTCATACAAAGAATCAAAGAATTTAAATTAATTGGTTCAAAAGTGGCATGGTCACTTCTGCCATATTTTGACGATTGCCTCACTGTTGCATGTGGCGTAACTAATTTAAGTAGCCCTGTATTAAATATAGATAAATTTATGTAAATAAAAATACAGATATAAATTAATATAATTTTATTAATTATTAAACCTAAACCCATTCCTAACTACCTATCTATTACAAAAATAATCTTTTCTTGTAATTTATCATGGTTAACTTTTCTTGTAATTTATCATTCATCAACATCTTTTCTTGTAATTTATCATTATTAACAATTCTAGGCAATAGTTGATTGAAGTAAGCAACACACAATGTTGAAATCATTTTAAAAGCAAAGTCAAAACATCAAATTGTACATTAACGCATACATAATTATCTTCACTTGATGAATAAATGATAAAATCAGCTTCTTCAACACCAAGTAACATCATTCCTGACTGAATTTGTCCATAATAGGGATGTTTTTTCTTAACGTTACTATTAGCATCTATTGACTTAATAGCATTCATGCTGACCAGTTCATCACAGGTTAATCGCTTTCCTTCTTTAGGACTTTTAATTTCTAAAATCTTAATATAACCTGCATTTAAGAAGTATTTGCCTCCAGCGAGCTTTCCTGTCCTCTGTCACTCCTACAGCTGACAAGTCGTTTTGCTTCATATGTTTTATTAAGAGTGTCTTAATCGATCCCCATTGGTGCTCTAAATCTGTGCAACTCAGATCATTCAGCTCTTCTTCATCAACTCTATAACAAAACAAAGTACACACATATTAACTTCATAACTAACACATATTTAAGTAAATCAGTGCTACTAACCTGTTTAGAAATAGAATTAATGCAATGCTGTGTTTGCACTGGCCAGAATTTCTAGCAGGACACTTACATTTTAAATTAATAATACGTTGGCCTTCTGGTTTTGAGGTGTCAACACTACACTCCACTTCATGTGGATAACTTAATACTCCAGAAGTTTGTGCAGCTAAACCCAGATATTTTATGTTACTGAAATTTCGTTCTCTAACACCAACACACATTAACATTCCACTTTTAAAATATTGTTCACCCTCGCGAAGAGGTCTCGTAGTATTATTTACTCTTTCACAAATATCCAATAAAGAAATCATCATAAAATTTTTATAAAGCAATGAAATAATTTAAAGCATATGTCATATGTGGCATATGTCATGTATGTCATATATCTCATATATTAGTTCCACAAACGCTCACCAGGGAAATTTTATCATCGCCAATTAATTGGTGCTAATTTTATTTGTGAAAAGTAAAAACAAAAAAACGATAAGTACTAAAATCAAAAATTTTCAAAACACATTCTTTATATATTCAAGAACTTGGAATAGTTGTCATTCGTGTGTGTTTTCTTGTTTTCATCGATTTTTGAGGCTTATTTTGAAGTAGCCAGATTTGGCTTCGTATGCGAGTAATTTCTATACAATAAGACTTAATTTTTTTTCTTAATTTGACTACTAAAATAAAAGAAATGAAGGACATTTCCAGTAAAAAAAATTTTTTCTTCTCCTCCTTCATAATTCATGCAATAAGAGGTTAAATAAAGTAGGATGTTTACACTCTGGTAACATTGTCCAAGAGTCGGATAAAGGGGCTAGCAGGTTAAGATAGGGTTTGCAGCCCCAAAGAGGCCTATTAAAAATAAGTTATGTTGCGATATCAGTGAGTAATAAATATACCATTGTCACCTATTTTAGCCTCTGATCTCTCTGCGTTCTTGAGATAATTGACCATATATATGCTAAGTAGTAGTTTTTGGGGACTACGGAGCCCACCTTCCCACCTGCCGACTTTTTGAGTGACGTCGGGAGGAGGTAGCTCGATTGGGGCGGCTCTAGAAGCCTCCGGCGGTAGGTGGAGCAAAATTTAGTCTCAAACTTAACGACATCTAGTGAAATTTTTCTAACCTAACAGAACCTAATGGAACTTGATCTAACCTAACCTAACCTAACAATTTTTTTCTAACCTAACCTAACCTAACAAAATTTTTTCTAACCTAACCTAACCTAACAAAAATTTTTTAACCTAACCTAACCTAACAAAATTTTTTTAACCTAACCGAAGCTAAGAATTCAAAATTTCCCTAACAGATGGCGCAGCCACCTTCGAGCCCTGTAAATTGGCTACCAGACGTCACTGCTCGTCCGGATACTAACGATCCCTGTGCGTAAGTTTGAAAAATTGTCAAGAGATGGCACCGAAAATCCTTTTTGATAGTTAAAAGATGGCGTTGCTAGTTTGAACCTCCGGGGACTCTATATCTTGATTCATATTTTTATCTGAAAACAGGTTTAAACTTGCATAAATTGTCAGATGACGTTACTAAAGGTATAGTGATATAAAATAGCGAAGATTTCTGTCTAATATGCGAAAATGAAGCAGCGGGTTTTAACCTGTATGGCTACATAAAGTGTGATAACTGACGTCATCAGGCTATTTTTTCTGCTATAAAAAGGCCGCGACAGAATTTCTTCAATTACAATTTTATTCGAAACTTTGGTGAAAAACATTAAATCTTATTGATGTAAATTTTCAATTGTTGTGTTAAAAACTAATTATTGTCAACAATGGAATCCATTACTGCTGGTGCTTCATCTGAAAACAGAGACTTAATTCAAAAATGGCGGGAAATTTTATGGACGAATTGAACCATCTTGGCGCTGTTAAACGATGGATAACTTTCTGATATGGACATTGGAAAAATCTATAAAATTATAAACATGATACAATCGCCATCAAAATTCGATTCATCGAAAATGAAGACAATATTGGAGTTAGAAATTGGATACATTTCGTTACCAGCGAGGTTCGATAATTTGAATGATCAGATGATGGCGTGGCTGCAGAGCAATCCAAAACTGGCTATTATGAATAATGGACCCATTGGACTGACTTATAAACTGGAATTCAAAACGCTGGACTTTCTCGAAATCGTTGGGAGGTGCTGAATGGCGAATTTGGTAATTTATTCGCTTCAAAATATATTATTTAATTGTACTATGTATTTTAAAATTTCAATATTGTGCCAATTTTTACATATATTTAATAAAAATTATAAAACAAAACTTCGATTTTTTTATTCAATACCCATCTCTAAACATTGATTTATATTCTAGTTTTAATTATGCCAGATTAATAAATAACCTTTTTTTGGTGTTCAATAAAAAAATTTAAAAATCGATTTTTCTATTCATGTCCAACCTCTAAATCAATTTGGTATGCCTCACCTTTAAATTTTAACTAAGTACAAATCGATAACATATTGATTGATAATACTTGTAAGCAATCTTCAATGATGAATGTTAATACATGTAATATTTCCAAAAAAAATGAAAAAGTTAAATTTTCATAATAATTTCAAAACTATATTTTATAATAATAACTTCTTAACTATGTATAATTTATATGTCTTTCAACAACGCAAAAGTTTCAATCACATATAACAAACTGCTTATGAAGCCGATTCCAAGACGTTACCGTATATATCGTCTGCATCTCATATATACATACATACAAAATATGCGACTTGTTGTAATTTTTATATCCGATCATTATACCAAATGAAAATTTGATTGTAAAAAAAATAGGAAAATTTTTTCAGCAATTTGAAATTCTGTTAATATTAGAAATTTATTTCTGGCAATGGTATTGCTGACACTAAAACAATTGAAAACTTTTAAAACAAAAATTTTGTGTCATTTGAAAACTACAGTTTTTTGTTTTGTTTTAAGTAGGTATAAGAGTTAGTGAATTAAGAACCAATTTTTTGTGTTTTTTGTTTTGTTTTATTTGCTTGTGTGAATTTTGTGTTATTTGAAAACTACAGTTTTTTGTTTTGTTTTTAAGTATAAGAGTTAGTGAATTAAGAACCAATTTTTTTTGTGTTTTTGTTTTGTTTTATTTGTTTGTGTGTGCGGCGGTTTTTAATTGTTTTATTCAGTGTTTTGTGTGATTTTTGACTGTTTTTGTTTTAGTTGAAAATTATAGGTAAGGTGAAAAAACACATTTAATTCGTTTTTGGTATTAATTTTAACAATTACTAGAAATTTTTAACTGTACCTATAATACATTTGTCATAAATTATAACTAGGGTTTTTTTAATCTCGTGAATAAGCAAAAAATAAAGTAGGTATTTGAGAGAAAAACTATTTTCAAAACTTAAATTTAAGTTTGAGTAAAACATTTTTTGTGTTTTTAGCACATGCTAACACAATTTTTGTTATTTACGAACATTTCATAGCTAGTTTTAAAATCTAAGTTCAGATTTAAATAATTCGTTTTATATTAAATTTATCAAGGATCTATTTGTTATTTGCTCGCCACTTTACATTCATCACCGAAAAAACTCTTTCAGTGAAAGCTAGAGTTGTGGAAACAGAGCAAAATAAGAAATAATTTTTTTATATTTGGTAAGTTATCACACGCATTTTTGATGCACGAGGGGGGGGGGTATATTGCTAGCTGATATTATCGCTAGAAAATGTTGACAACATATCACAAATTTTTCTGTAAAAAATTTTTACTAAAATTTAAAAGTTAGTGGGTGATAGTTTAGAATAGGGGTCGGCAACTTGCGGGCCGCATGCGGCCCGTTGCAAGTTTTTATGCCGCCCGCCAAGCAATATAACTTTTTGAATAACTGCTCTGTCTATGTAGAGTTGAGCATACTTTATATTTTTTGTTCTCCGATGTTTTATAACATATGACAAACTTTTACTAAAAACTTTTCCTCATGTTGATTTTTAATTTGTGTTAAAAAAAGAAAATATCCCTGTCGCAGTATCCTGTTTAATATAGCAAATTTCTGTTTACAAAAATTAGTTTTTCTCGGAAACTACTTGACATTTATTTTCTTCTTTTTCCAACGGTGTAAGGAAATATGACAAAAACTCGAGGAAATTTGGGCAAAAAACTCACTTTTTCCACAAAAATTTTTTAAGCAAAAATGCCTAAAAATCAATTTTGGGCATCGGACTTCAAACATTTTCACCAAATTTCGTAAACCTAGAACATTTCGTTCGAGAAATATATTATTTTCGGTTTCTAGGGATCTCAAAACAAATTTCTGTCATAGTCTCGGGCTCAAGTCGCGTCATGACAGTGCCTGTAATAGCCGAACTTTCGATTCGAAAATTCGTTAAAAAAACCACATACTTCATTGAAAAATATTTGACTGTGCGGCCCGCTAAAAATTATCTTTTTTAAGAATGGCCCACCATCCAATAAAGGTTGCCGACCCCTGGTTTAGAAGATAAAAAATTTTTTATGCTCCCATAGGATAAAATACCTACTATTTTATTAATAATTGTTGCATCATATTGAATTATAACATGTTTTAGCTTGTTCTCACTGCACATCTGTATGACGTCATCAATTAAAAACTATAAATACGCTAGCCCTATATCACATATAGTCATTATCTGTTGCGACTTTTTCGGAGTACAGTGTTTTAAACGCTACAAAAGTGAATTTGCGAATTTCATCTTAAAAGTAATTGTTGTAATAATTTCTAAAGTTTAATTGTTCGTTTTTAAGCTAATCGAATAGTTAATTTTATTTTTTTGCTATTAAAAGCACAGTGTACTGAAAAATCAGCTTGTGTATTTTTTTGACTGTTTTTGTCATATATTTGAAAAAAAAAAAAACCGGGTAAGTTCAAACATTTAATTCTTTTTAATATTAATTTTTATTTTGAAAATTTTTTTAATAATTTTTGTATGCAACAACTTAAAAACCAATTACAGCTATTTTAGAAATATTAAAACAGAAAAGTTATTTTTTACCAGTCAATATTTTTCAAACTAAATTTTATTTTAGAAATTCCAGAAAATATAATTTCACGTTTTTAATTTTGTTTAATGTCGAAAAAATTTCATTTGTTTTCATTTTAGAATGTACTAAAAGCGTTAGAAAATTCTGTAAATAAAATGTAAAATATTTTTGATCAAGTTTAGCGTTCATAATAAAATTTAATAAGCAAAATTATAAATATTTCGCGAAAACTAAACAATATTTTTTTTGTTAAATTTAGGAAAAAATGGCGTTGTTCAACTGCGAAATGTGTCTAGCAGGATTCAGTCGTCGGGATGCTTTGATAAGACATTTGAAAACGAAACATGGCGACAACAAATCATCTTTTAAATGCGGTCAGTGTGGGGTCATGTTTATGAGAATGGATAATTTACGACAAAAATTCCATTCAACGGCGGCATTGTGTGCTTACTGCGGTGAATATGTTACAAATGGTCTGAAGCGGCATATGGTTAATGAACATGGTCAACCCTCAATCGGCGTCGAACCTGATCATGAACAACCCTCAACTAGCAGCGGTCATATTTCGAGAAAGCGCGCAGCCCACGAACAAAATGGCAGTCCATCTAAAAAATCAAAGGCGGATCGAGGAGCAAGACGTTGTGAGGTATGCGACGTGGATATACCAATTTCATCATTCAATGGGCATTTACGAAGCGCGGCCCACAAAAATAAATTATGCTGGGGTACTGGAAACGTTAATGTGGAAACTCTCCACAGCGCATTCAAAACCAGAATAATCAGCTACCGGGTGAAGAGTTCCGAGTATTTCCAGTCCATTGAAGAATTTTTACAAGAAATTAAGGAAAATGTTCTTCAGCTGCTGCATATGGAACTGGCGAAGCATACGTCGTTTAAAACTAATCTCGAATTGTTCGGCTTATATGCAAAATTCGACAAAGAAGATAATTTACTACTGGATTTGAAGTCGTTCAACACCAGAAATGTTACTATTTCCGAATCCACCAATCTGGAGGAAATTTACCAAGATATGGTGTCGACTGTAGTGCGCAAGAGCGAAAAATTTCAGGAACGAGACAGCGGGTGGTCGCTTTTGGAAGTCTGCTATTTGGAAGTCAACGTAAATAAATACAATCCGCTTCGGGCTTCATCGTATATCGAGCTTCCGGCATGGATCAAACGAAAACAGGCGGTTATTAATATTCAAAGTGAAGATCAGGCCTGCTTCGCATGGGCAATAACATCGGCTTTACACCCAGTCGATTATCGCAATCACCCGAATCGAGTCGCATCATATCCTCATTACTCATCAGTATTGAATTGCGATGATATTGAGTTCCCAATGAAGATCAAAGATATAAAATTGTTTGAATCTTTGAACAACATCAGCGTCAATGTTTATGGACTGGAAGGGAAGAGTATTGTTGGACCGCTGCACTATACCAAGGAAAAACGGAATACTCATGTGAATCTGTTATACATTGAAAATGGCGAAACCAGTCACTACTGCTGGATAAAGAACTTAAGTCGGCTCGTTGGACGTCAGTTATCGAAACATAAAGAAACTGCATGGCTATGTGATGGGTGTCTCCAATTCTTTCGGACAGAAGAGTGGCTTATTGAACATTCTAAAAAAGACTGCAACAAAGTCTGCACTGTAATACCAAGTCCTGGCAAAGACAACATTTTGAAATTTCAAAATTATGCCAAGCAGATGCGTGTCCCGTTTACGATCTACGCGGACTTCGAATCAATATTAAAACCATGCGATACATGCGCACCGAATCCCGACAGATCGTTTACGAACACCACGCATAACCATGAACCATTCAGCTTCGCATATTACATCAAGTGCTCGTATGATGAATCATTAAACAAATTCGAGACGTACCGCCGGCCGAACTGTGCGAAAGTTTTTTATGGAAAAATTGGAAGAAGATGCCCAACGACTACATAAAATTTTACAAAAGGAAATTCCAGTAAGCCATTAACAGCGCTGGACTATTTAGAATTTGGATTAATCGAAGAATATTCCATATGCGGCAATAAATTGGGAAATGATCGTGTGCGGGATCATGACCATCTAACGGGTGAACTTCAAGGTGCCGCACATAACCAATGTAATCGGCTTTACAGACTATCGAAATTCATCCCGATCGTTTTCCATAATTTATCTGGATATGATGTGCACTTTATCGTCCGGGAATTTGGAGTCTCTAAGGAGCAAATCGATGTCATACCGAACAACAAAGAACGCTACATTTCTTTCACAAAATATCTACCAGTCGACATCAATCAAGAAGTGGAAGATATTGATGATGACGAAAATGATGAAGAAGATGAAGCATCTGATAACAAATTTAAAATTAAAACAATCCATTTGCGTTTTATTGATTCGTTCCGATTTATGACGAGCAGTTTAGATAAACTTGCTGAAAATTTAAAGCCGGAGGAGTTCGCCGAAGTTCGTCGAGCATTTCCTGAAGACCGCCTTTTCAATTTAATCAAACAAAAAGGAATATTGCCGTACGAATATGTCAACAGTGTTGAACGACTGAATGAACGCGCTCTACCACCAAAAGCGACATTCCATAGCAGTCTGAAATTATCAAGTATCAGCGATGAAGAATACCGGCGTGCACAGCGAGTATGGGAAGAATTCAACATCCGAACTTTGGGCGGGTATTCGGACTTATATCTGAAAACGGACGTGTTATTACTGGCAGATGTATTCGAAAATGTCCGAAACCTGTGTTTGAATACGTACAAATTGGATCCGTGCCAGTACTACACCGCACCAGACTTGAGCTGGGACGCCATGTTGAAATATACGAAAGTGAAACTGGAGCTACTAATGGATATCGACATGATCCATTTCGTTAAAAAGGGTATGCGTGGTGGATTGACTTAATGTTGCAGTCGTTTTAGCGAAGCAAACAATAAGTACATGTTTGACTACGACCCCACGAAACCGTCGACCTACATCGAATATCTGGACGCCATCAACTTGTACGGATGGGCCATGTCGCAGCATTTGTCGATTAGACATTTCCGGTGGGTCCCAGAACACGAATTGGATAACATCGATATACCAATGGTTCCGAATGACGCTGATGTTGGATACATTTTGGAAGTCGACCTCGAGTACCCGAAAACACTGCATGACTATCATCAAGATCTACCATTCTGTCCGGAGCAGATGAAGCCGCCATACATCACATCCAAAAACAGCAAATTGCTCGCCAACGTTTATGACAAGAAGAAATATGTGATCCATTACCGGAATTTGAAACAGTGCTTAAAATACGGACTTAAATTGAAAAAAATACATCGTGCGCTCCAGTTTAATCAATCTCCGTGGCTGAAGAAATACATCGATTTAAATACCGAGCTTCGTTCTAAGGCGGCAAATAGTTTTGAAAAAGATTACTTTAAGTTAAACAATAAGTGTTTTCGGGAAAACGATGGAAAATGTCGACAAGCGTGTTGATGCGCGGTTAATCACACATTGGGAGAAGATTCAACAAAAATAAAATTAAAAAAATTTAAAAAAAAAATAAATAAATTTAAAAAATACATGATGAAAAAAAAATAAAAAAATAAAATACATCATGAAAAAAAAAATACATGAAAAATTTAAATATTATAATTCGTATTTAAAATTTTGTATATATCTAAGTAGTCTTGTAAGTTCGTCAACGGCCACGTCCCCGTATCCGGACCACTTTCCCAGCTCAGGAGTGCTGATTGATTGGTTGTGCCTTTTTCAATGTTCTGCAAGATCCACTTTAACAATTCACCGTCTTCTTCTATGCTCTTTGGATTGAAGTACAGTCGAGGAATACCATGCTCTTCCACAAGTTTCAATATACGATCCAACAGTTCCAGACGAGCATATGTTATCGTTTTTCACATCCGCAACGTAAGAAAATATGTCAGCGTGTCGGATCCATCTAGACGGTCTTCCCCAATATCAGATTCGTCAAAGGTTAGTGTGAATAGAAGATCCAAAGTTTCCACAGACGAACCCCATTCAATAGCTGATGTTATTTTTTCAGGATAAAAAATATCACGATCTCTTAATGCTATGGATCTGGTCATCTCCAAATCAGAGATACCAAAATGCTACAAATGACACCAAAAATACACCAAATGACACCAAACAGACAGTATAAATACACAAAATTACGCCAAAATACGGCAAACAACACCAAATGACACCAAAAATACACCAAATTACACCAAAAATACACCAAATGACACCAAAAATACACCAAATTACACCAAAAATACGCCAAATGACACCAAAATGATACCATAGATACACCAAATTACACCAAAAATACACCAAATAGAGACCAAAATTCTCCATAGACACCAAAAAGGCACCAAATATACACCAAATGACACCAAAAAATACACCGAATTACACGAAAAATACACTAAATGACACCAAAAATACACCAAAAACACGCCAAATTACACCAAATTACACCAAAAAATACACCAAATTACACCAAATGACACCAAAAATACACCAAATGACACCAAATTACACCAAAAATACACCAAATGACACCAAAAAATACACCAAATTACACCAAATATATACCAAATGACACCGAAAATACACAAAATTACACTAAAAAAATACACCAAATGACGCCAAAAAATACACCAAAAATAAACCAAATTACACCAAAAATGTGCCAAATGACACCAAATGACACCAAAAATACACTAAATGACACCAAAAAATACACCAAATTACACCAAAAATACACCAAATGACACCAAAAATACACTAAATTACACCAAAAATACGCCAAAAGACACCAGACGAAAGCGCCCCAAAAGACACAGAATATTAAATATTTTATTATCAATTTATCGTAAAATATTTCTTTTTTTTTAAATAAAGTTATTAAAATATAAAAATGTGTTTTATTTAGAAGAAAATCTATACAAACCTGTTTTCAGATACAAATATGATGAGTTCCCAGAGGTTCAGACTAGCAACGCCATCTTTAATGGAATTTTGAATCAAAGTACAGAGTTCGCTGTGGTTCAGACTAGCAACGCCATCTTTTAACTATCAAAAAGCATTTTCGGCGTCAATTTTTCAAACTTACGCATAGGGATCGCTAGTATCCAGACAAGCAGCGACATCTAGTAGTGAATTTACAGTGCTCGAAGGTGGCTGCGCCATCTATTAGGGAAATTTTGAATTCTTAAAAAAAATTAAAGTTAGGTTAAAAAAAAATTTTGTTAGGTTAGGTTAAAAAAATTTCACTAGATGTCCTTAGGTTAGACCAAATTTCCTTGGGTTCTGTTAGGTTGGATCAAGTTCCATTGGGTTCTGTTAGGTTAGAAAAATTTCACTAGATGCCGTTAGGTTTGAGACCAAATTTTGCTCCACCCACCGCCGGAGGCTTCTAGAGCCGCCCCAATCGACCTACCTCCTCCCGAGGCCACTGGGTTCGGGAAGGTCGGCCGGTGGGAAGGTAGGCTTCGTAGCCCCCGAAAACAACTACTATGCTAGAGCGGGTATCTTTTGAAATTTTTTGGTTCCGAAACTATTACATCCAGACTGATAAAACCAAGACTGTTTATTAGGTAGTACGTTGTGCTATATTCTGTATTTTTTACAGAATTTTCTAACAATTTCTACCACCTAAAAAAATTAAAAATAAAAAATTCCTATTTTTTCCATAGTTCTCGGAGAGGTAGAATCACAGAAAAATTATATAATGTAGCTTAGTATGTCTACTATTATCACTAAAAAGTGCATTCAGATCAGATGGATGCAACACTTCGAAAAAAAAATATATCCTTATGACTGCTCTACTCACCACTTCATATCTCTGTTTCATATAAACTTGCTTATAAATATATAATCAAGCAGTAGTTACAGTTGATTTCCATCTAAAACGAAACGATCTTATGAGTGACGAGTGTATGAGGTAAGGGGGTATATATACAATACCATATGCACGATTGATATATAGATTGATATATAGATTAGGTGGTAGAAATTGTTAGCAAATTCTGCAAAAAATACAGAATATAGCACAACGTACTACCTAATGAACAGTCTTGGTTTTATCAGTCTGGATGTAATAGTTTCGGAATAAAAAAAATTCCAAAAATACCCGCTCTAGCATATATATGATCAATTATCTCAAGAACGTAGAGAGATCAGAGGCTAAAATAAGTGCCAATGGTATATTTATTACTCACCGATATCGAAACATAACTTATTTTTAATAGGCCTCTCTGGGGCTGCAAACCTTATCTTAACCTGCTAGATCCTTTAGCGTGTACAAGATTCGGCCATTTATACAATCTATTATTAATGTTATTATACTATTTATCAAAAAAAGTTGTACTTATTTATTTATAATTTATAAACGTATTGTTTTGTAGAAAAAGCAATACAAAGCAAACTCGGCTGTAACACATTCTCATCTAGTAACATTCACATAATAGTAATTAAGTTAATATCCTCGGTCAGTCTATAGGCAGCCAGTACACGATCAATAATACTGTCAGTATTTCGAAATAGTGACAGTATTAGTGACTGTGTATTGACAATATTTAAGTATCCACATATAGAATTTATATTATAAAAGTAATGATTCATTATTTTTGTCAGTAAATACTGACAGTATTACAGATCGTGTACAGGTCACCAATTACACAAAGTGTGTATATAATGCATTTGATAATACCTTATTTACAATTTGCTTTTGTTTCATTTACACCGGACCGGTTTTAGTGTTTAGTGATTAGTGATTACTTGATTAGTTGCAAACAGCAAGGACGCATAGTAACAAGTATGCAGATATCACTAAATTCGCATTAACACCTTAACGGTCATTGATGTTGACCAGCATCAATGTCAATCTTGACCATAGAGAATAACACTATATATATATGTATATATATATATATATATATATATATATATATATATATATATATATATATATATATACCTGCCGCAGGTACCTTATATATATATATATATATATATATATATATATATATATATATATATATATATATATATATATATATATAAGGTACCTGCGGCAAATAAAGCCCAGGGGGAAATAAAGCCCACTTTTGAAAATTCGCGCTAATATTAGTTCGATTCTCTTCGTTGTTTACGTAGACTGTGCGTAAACATGACTGTAGCTACATAGATATTGAGTCGCTTCTGCCGCCGTCTTGCCAGTGTCGAGTCGAATGTGACCGGAGGAACGTCTGTTGCTGCAATTTATAATTTTCTTCTTCATAAAAATGTAATATTGAATAAAATTTGCAATTCGCAAAATTGAATAAACCTATAGTACGCCAACATTTCGAGGAAGTGAAAAAACTGTATGACGAACTAGGATGTCGGCTTACTATTCACAACCAAGAAACGGTTTTGGCCCAAAAAGGATGTCGACGAGTTCATTTGATTGCACCGGAACATGCAGAGAATGTAACCATTGTTATGTGCGTTAATGCCATTGGTACGGCTATCCCGCCAATGATCATATTCAAAGGACAAAGACAAAAACCGGAGTTTAGTGACAACTTGCCAGCTGGAAGTCTAGTAAAAATGGCTCCGAAGGGTAGTATGACCACAGAATTGTTTATTGAATTTATTAACCATTTAGCCAAATATAAATCATAAGGGAAAGTTTTGTTGATATTTGATGGAGCATCTTCGCACTTGGATTATGCCATTGTAAATGAAGCAGAGAAGCACGACATTGTCCTTTACTGTCTACCTAGTAATACAACTCACGAACTTCAACCCCTCGATAAGTCAGTTAATAAATCATTCGAACATCACTGGAATCAGGAAGTTATGACTTATATGTACCAAAAACCTGACAGACGTTTGACGAAAACATGTTTTAATTACATTTTTACCAAAGTATGGTCAAAATGTTTAACCCATGAAAACATTGTGAATGGATTCAGGGCCACAGGATTGTATCCATTCAATCCGGATATTTTACCAGAGGAAGCTTTTGCACCTGCTGTCTTAACAGAAATTCCTCCTCCAACTACCATAAGTGCTCACGACTCTGATATAAATTGTTATGACGATGATATCCCATCATTAGAAAAAGATAATAACGATTTGGGTAATAAAACACCACTAAGGAAATCGCTAAGTGCTGATAAGAATGATGTAAGTCCAAAACCATCCACTTCATTTGCAGTGACCGGACATCATGCAATGATTTATAGCTCAGACTCTGAGATGGACACCGAACAACAATTAACTCACTTATTGTTCAAGAAACCTCCTTATGGTCAGTTAAATATTTATTCTTCTGAAAAGGATAGTGAGAAGGTGACGCGTCGGATCCAGATGATGACATTCCGCATTCAAATTTCAAACCAAAAGTGCTTAAGTCTCCTTTCCAAGAGTTATTACCAACTCCTAACTATGCCATCATCAAAGCAATCAATTACAAAGGCCAAAAAGTAACCAAAGATCTTTTTAGGGAAAAAGAAAAGGGAAAGGAAAATAAAAAACCTGACATAAGCAAGAATATACGAAGAAAAACAAAGAAAAGAAAACATGGAGTAAAAAGAAAAGAAACTGGAACTGGTGCAAGAAAATCTACAACGATCAAAACATCAACAAATGCATCTTGGTATTGCTACGCGTGTAAGAAGAACATATTTCGGACATGAGACTGTGTGGCCGATGCAAGAAGAATGTATGGGGCTAACAAAAGACGACAAAGAAGTTTTTTATTGCTGTGAATGTGATTAGACTTGTTAAGAATTATAAAATGGAATCAAAGTTCAAAGATAGGTTTAGGAAAATATCGTTAATATTTTATTTAGTCTCAGACAAAGAAAGAGTTTTTTTTTTTATTTTTAATTGGAAAGCTATATAATATTTCGGTGTGCGAAAATTATGAAGCTATTAAATGGATTTCTATATTTTAGACACCCTAGAGCTTTCTAATAACTTAATATTTTACTTAATTTTGTTACCTAAAAAAGAAAAAGTCTGTTTTAGTTAATATTGTTATCTATTCTGCTTGTTGATTTAGGTTAAGAATTTGATAAAACTTGTTTGGCCTTTTATCCTATGGTGGACAACAAGGCCCTTTTACATTTTTAAGAAGATTTAGTAAAGATATGAACTATATTGTTTTCTTTTTTTTTTTTGTTAAATTTATTTGTTAAACGAGTTTTGTTGATTATTTTTTAAAAAAGGGCAACTTTATTTTAAGGCCTTATTATACTATAGTGGTTTAATAAAGCCCAGTGAAAGAATTTTCAAAAACACAAATATTTTTGTACTATTTTTGTAACTGTTCTGTATGTAAAAATAAACAAAGTATATAGAAAACTTGTCTTTTTATTTTAATTTCAGTCAATGCGGAATTTATTACATTTTTAAATTAAGTGGGCCTTATTTGCCTCAGGTACTATATATATATATATATATATATATATATATATATATATATATATATATATATATATATATATATATATATATATATATATATATATATGAGGCAGTGCAGTTTAAGTTTATTTGTTTGACTGGAATTAGAAGAAGACAATCATACGTTGACAAAGAAATTATCAAAAGTGTCTGTGAATATTTTTTCAGCCATAAATTTAATAATTTTACTTAATTATTATTGGAGGTATGTATAATTAACATTTATTACTTTATTTTTATTTGAAAATAATTACTTATTTTATTATCACAGTAAATTAATTAGAAAATTAGAATAATTTTATCGGTTGCAGAAAAATAGAGGCACACTTGTCAGAAATTAGAATCAGTGATAGTGATATTCTTTTACGAAATATTTGATTAATGTATAATTTTGAATAAAAATAAATTTACTTGAGTTTTTAAACAAATATATGAGTTTATAATTATTGTATGAGTTTTAAACTTGAAAAACTGATTAAAATAAAATGCAATTGGGAGAATTTTAGTGGATTATCTTACTAGTAGTAACCTAAATTATCGGGTAAAGGCTAAAGATAATTTAAAGTTATTGCAGTGACATCTCTGTTCTTCTCAAGTGTAGGTACTACGCATGACGATTACGACAACGATGACATCTATACCCGCTGCCCCCGTTCTCAGTTCCATATAGAGGTAATACAGAGTCAAAAAAATGCACTGAAGTTAGCTATCTTTCAGAAATAAAATTCTGGTGTACTTTATCTATGATCTTGACTAACTGAAACAGTGCGCTGTACAGCGTCAGTAAATCTATATAAAGTGTATTAGTTGTCAAAATATCAGTTTGGCGTTTCGTCTTAACTCCTAATGACCGTCAAAGAATTAATAATAATGCGTTCTACTTGCTACTTATCATTAATCACTAAATATTAAAATGTCCGGTGTGAATGAGACATCAGTTTGTATTTACAACAATTACTGTTCTAATTATAAATATTTTTAAAATTTACTGGTAACAAATATTTAAGTTAAATTTAATGATATTTTTTGATTAGCGACAAACTAGGGAGATACAAGTTATTCTCGTTTCGAGTTACGAGCTTTGCTTTTCATGATTTTTTGACGTCATTTATTTGCTAAGAATTACGCGCTTTGCGTCATCAGTGCGTGTGTATTTAACGTACCGAATAAGATCAAAAAGTCATTTTGGCCCAAAATGGAGTTACGAGGTTTGATTTGGTAGGAGACGATATTTGACTTACAATTAATGATAATTTAATTGATATTATATGAATTATTATTTCCGCTCACTGTTATCAATTTTTAGATTAGAATGTATGTATGTAGAATTTTCAATTTTTTCGGATTTTACTTCGATAATTTTGGTGGGTCGCCATATTTCAATGCAAGCATATTTCAATATAAATAATCGAACATATATATCATATTATTGATGGAACAAGAATAAAAATAGTAATAATAATAAACCATCAGAGGATTTGCTGCAACACTAGGTTGCTACGGTAGACGAGTGTTATGACAATGCGGGAAGCAGCCATCCCGGGGCCCCGAACTAAGGCTGGTACTGCCCTAAGTACAAACCTGGCAGAAGGTATGAAATGCAAACAATTATAACAACATGAACAGAAAAATTATAAATGCTTCGGAGAGGAGTAGTTCATCGGCGGGGAGCTGTTTTTTGGCATAACTAGCAATTCATGATGCCATTTTAAGACAATTTCAAGAACCTATGTGCATATTCTTTCCAATTAAATTTCGTTGCGTATAATATTTCCGATGTTTATTTACCTAAAAAATAAATAAATTTATAAAATTGTATTTGGTTTTTGTTTTTTTTTTTTCAATCACCTCGGGGTTGTCAAGAGCTCAAATTATGATCTTTCTATAAACCTACTGTACTAAAGGTAACACGTTTTGCTACCAGTTCAATCAAATAATCCTGGAAATAGCTATTTTTCGAGTTTATTCCGAAAATGTCTATTAAGTACTATCTGTAGAAACAAATACACAAATAATATTAGATAATTATATTTCTATCAATAAAGGTCACTAATAGTATTTATTTTTGTTTTATAGATTCACTGGAAGGTTCTTAATGCCTCCGGTTTTCCAGTTTTTACATCGAAAATATTTGGTCCTTCGCTTAAAATTCCACCAAATACACTTTCGGGAGGCAAATACTATAGTATTCAATGCACTCTAGTTGATCCTATTACCAATGGTATAATAAATGAGGTAAGTATATGAGGAAGAAGAGTTCATTTTAAATACATTGACTACTATTACTATCGAATTTATATAAGAAAATTGGTCAAGCTATTTTAAATGAACTTTGTATGCATAATAGTGTCATTAGTAGTCTAATAGGGCTAGGACATTTTTAAATCGATTTCATATTTAAAAACGCCGTGAGCATCGGGGCCCCATCACGGGAGTCGAATTTTTCCCTTCATCTTTGGTATCTTCAAGATATCTAAATATGATTGAAAGGCTACAAGCGAATTGCCATTTTGGTGGTTTAAAAATGATGATGAGTGTTCGGCTGATCGAGGAATTTAATAAGACTTGAATCTACTATTTTCTTTTTTCGAAAATTACGCAGTCATAAACGTTTTTATGAACATATTCGAATTGACACCCGGCAATTAATTTTGAAAAATTGATTTGTTGCATAGATCATAGTAAGAAGGCGGTAAAAAAATTTTGATAATTATACAACAGCTACAAGTTGATAAAAAAAATATTAAAAAGTTAAACAATAATTTTTTTTTTGGGGGGGGGGGAGATTATATTTTTTTGAAGCTGACAATTTTTTCTGAGACATACTTTAGAGGTACCTGAAACATAAAAACTTCAGCCAAATCCGTCAAGCCATTCAAAAGATTTTTCGACTTTCGAAAAATAATTTCTTACCAAAATACTCACGGGGTAAGTTTTTAAGGGCCGAAATTCAGTAAATTTAAATTTTATGTTGATAGCAGTTCGCAGCAAAAAAAAATTAACACAATTCAAATTCAATAGAAACACATACATATGTACAAGTGCATTTCTACTCATGCTTATCTGCCAATAGCCTTTGTTGTTTTTTTAAATATTAAAAAAGGACCTTAAACAGTGAATTGGAAGGGTTTGTTGAAAATATTTTTTCCTTCCAAAAAATCCAAAATTCCTACTTTATAAATAAAAAGTTACTTTAATAACATTTTTAAATTTAGTACGGTGCAATTAGACCCAAACCTCAACATCCAAAGTAACAGTTTCACTCCAACTCCAAATTGTTCTATACAAATTGTCCACATATTGTTTGTTAAAAAGTTACACTATTTTGAGCGTCGGGTTTTGGGGGGAGGAGGGTAGAAGTAGGCAAATTAACGGTTTTTGTCAGTTTTTTTTTTAAAAATATTTCGAAAACTATGCAGTTTAACGCAAAAAGTGCCTATACAAAAATAATCTACATTAAATTGCGAACAAAAATAGTCCTATGCATAATCTTGCTGAAGTGAAGAGTTCCAGAGTTATGGAGGGTGTAAAAGTAGCGATTTTTAGTATTTTTAAGATTTTTGGAAAAAATATGACACATCACTAAGGAAACTAATTTTTTTTTATACAGGATTGTGTTTTGTAAAAGGAAATTGCGATTAGTCCTCTTCAAACATAGCTCCCTCCTCTTCTAAATCTTCGTCTATGATGTTCGTATCCCTGTTATCACATCCTAGCCCTGAGCAATTACCGCATATGTTTGAGCAGTTTAGACCACTCTTTCTGCATTCGCAGTTACCGACGCATTCGTCTTTGCAAGCGCACAATATGAGGGAAAGTAATTCCTCGGGAGCTGCAGGACGTGCTGTTGTAATTGGTCTCAGGTGTTTGTCAATCTTCTTTCACCCCCACTCGAGCGGATTCTTCTTCTTATTCAGCCACTGCTACACCTGGTGATAGGTGCAGCAGTGACTAAAAATACTAAAAATTGCTACTTTTACACCCTCCGTAACTTTGGAACTGTTCGCTTTAGCAAGATTATGCACAGGGCCACTTTTGTTCGCAATTTAGTGTAGGTTATTTTTGTATATGACACTTTTTATGCTAAACCCCATAGTTTCCGAAATATTTAAAAAAACCCGTTAATTTGGCTACTTTTACCCCCCTCCCCCCAAAACCCGACGCTCAAAATGGTGTAACTTTTTGCCAAACAATATGTGGACTGTATAGAACAATTTGGAGTTGGAGTGAAACGGTTACTTTGGATGTTGAGGTTAGGCCGTTTTTTTGAATAACTGCACCGTACTAATTACTTAATATTAATTTATTACATTTAGACTAGGAACTTACCCTTAAAAAGGTGCTTAGAATTTGAAAAAGTGACCACGAGCGTCTAGTGGCTAGTTTTTTTTTTTAATCGATGCAGAATTTAAAATAAAATATAAAATTCAAATACTATTTATTGGAAATGTTTATTCATTTTTAAATTTTGAATCGATTAAAAGAAAAATCAGCCCTGCTTTTTATTAAAAATTAGGGTTAAGTTCCTACTTAATTTGTTATATTGTTGTTCCTTTTTTTTTTAAATTTACTATGCGTCTACTTGTATTAATATGAAAATAAATCATTTTAAGTAGGTATAATAATATCATTGAATTTCGATGTAAAAAGGAGTGAAGTGGGGAAAAAAGTAATGTGGAATCCGTAAAAGGCACTAACTGGATACTAACTCAATACATGTTCAAAGCCCTTTAGTTTTACTCAGAGAGTTTCTAGGCGTGATAAAAAAAAAGGAAAAAATCATGGAAATATTGGTATAAAAATGGTGGGGGTACGGGTTAAAAGTTGAAACTTCCAAAAAGCAGTGGCTGGCTATTAACTTAACATTTACACAAAATTTCAGCCCTGTAGGTTTACTTGGGGAGATTTTGACCGTGACAAAACTGCTAAAAAACAAGAAAAATGTTGCCTCCAACCACTCCCTTAAAAGTTGGGTCGGATTCAGAATCTGACCCCACTTTGATAGTATTGTTGTGCATCGGAATGAGCTGCACTTATCAAATTTCAGTTCCTCCCGTCCATAGGGGGGCCCTACACATGTTAAAAGGTAGCGAGAATATATATATATATATATATATATATATATATATATATATATATATATATATATATATATATATATATATATATATATATATATATATATATATATATATTAGAAAAAAATTCATTTTTATTACAAAAAAATTTATTTTTTCCCGATAGTTGGTTTAAGTATCAAAATGGCTCAAAAGCTTATGTGATTCCTTTAACACGCAGTAAAAAATGTGGGAAAACTTGAATTTTTGCAAATTTTTGCAAAAAAAATTATTTTATAAACAAAAAATGTCCCAAATACCCAGTATCGAGCATTGGTCGATTGGAAGTCCGAAAAGCTTGATTGATTTCCTTAATCAGACTAACTCTGATTTTTTTAACAGAGACGCAAATGGAGATAGTTATAATCCAACTTCACTGTCATCAAAATCTTCTTTTTAAAGTAGCAAAATCTTTATAGCATTTGTTGTGCTAGCCTAACGTTTCCTCTACAATTACTGGAATTGCAGCATCACTAATTTTTAAAGAAAATGTTTTTCGCACTTCTAATATAGTCAAACATTTGTTAACTACTTCTGTATTAAATAAAATAATTCGCTCAGAAGAGCTCTTTTTGCAAAAACACCATTTTGAATCGTCCATACATAGGATCTCCAATATAACGTAGTTATATTGGACCGGTACAAAATAAGGGGAAGTACGTTATATCGGATCACCAGGGCCGTCAGTAAAATTTTTTAAGGGGATACAGAAACATAATATGCGAACACATACGCATTTCTTTATTGATATACACACGCGTATACACTTACTTAAATGGATGTTTACAAGAACACACGTCTTCATCTAAATACATACATATACACAACTGTTGTACACTGTAGTGGTAAGTATATTAGAAAAATGGATAAAATGCAAAATTTGACAATTTTAGAATACTCTTTCTAGAAACCAGTCAAAATAATAAAAAATCGACTTCACTATTGGTTAGCGTTTGAAAAAAGGACTAAACAGTAGAATTTAATAAAAGGTTTAGAATATTCTATTCGGAAACTAGAAAAGATATCAGTAAACTAACTTGACTATGGGATTTGCCATTAAAGAAATGGTCGAATAGCGGAATTTGACGAAAGTTCTAGATCATTCTGTTTGAAACCTAGAATAGATATCAAGCAATAAACTTTCCATCAGAAAGGCCATCAAAGAAAATGCTAAATAACGGAATTTGAGAAATGTTCTAGAATATTCTATTCGAAAACTAACAAATATATTGAGAAAGCGACTTCACAGTAGATTGCTTCTTGGAGAAAAAGATCAAAAAGTGGTACTATACAAAAGTTTTATTTATAAACTAACTGTTACCCACGGCTTCGCTAGCGGGAATTTCGTAATTTAGTAATAGTAATTCCTTTTAGTTTGCTATAATATTTTGCTCTTATTTTCTTATTATAAGCTGAAATTATAGACTTTATTTATTGATAAACACACTCGTCAATTCTCTTTATTTTTAATTTCTCCTTTTGGCTAGTTATCTAGGAACAACTGAAAATTTTGAAAAATAAATTTGTCATTTCTTCAAGCATATAACATAGACTAGAAATCTAAAGTGAGCCTATTAAGAAGGTATCAACGAATTTGGTATAGAAGGAAAAAAAGTATGTTGATATAAAATATTCAAATATTATATATTTATAATATCTTTAATATTTGTAGATTTTACTCTAAATAAGTATCCTCCCTATTCCTATTGAAAGACTTAAATCCCTACATCCCCTGTAAGTCTGCTTGCATTATATTTGAACATTTTCTAAAGTAATAACTGACTCATTGTTGGAGACGCGGGAACAGTAGGCGTTGAAAATGTAAACTTTGTTGAAAATGTAAACTACGTTATATCGGAATCCGTTATATTGGAGTTCCTATGTATTATGTAATTATAAACCAAATTAGTCACTTTACAAATAGGGATGTTGATATTATATCGATATTCCGAATATTGGATTTTTTTTTAAATTCTTATATTTTTCAATCGGATGTATCGATAATTCGATATTGAAATATCTGTATTGACATCGATATATTTTCCAAGAATAAGCTTTTCTTGTAGGAATTTACCTAATTGACTATGATCAGAAAATATGTGTCATAAGACAATATAATAAGGTTCATGATATCTAACTAGCTATTTAAGCTTTCTTTGTTTGTGAAAAATGATTCCCGATAATCGTAGAAAATTGATAAAGTTGACAGGGCAATGCATAAGAAAAAAAGTTGTACTGAAAAAAAGTTCTAAAACCTGTCCCAGAAAAATACTAGTTTAATTGATGTTTGATTTTTTCGCGAATAAACATAATAACAAGGTGCAGGTGTTACTAATATTTTAATTATACCTCAATAATATAATAATAAAAAACGATATACCGAAGTATCAATATTTTTTATCGATATTCCTCTGCGATATTGATAACATATTTGAAAAATACCGGTATAATATATATCCATATCCCGTATGTGTCCATAGGTACTTTTGCAAATATAAACATCCCTATTTACAAATAATAAAATATGAAATGTGATAAAAAAATCAGAAGTGAAAACACATTCAGCCACTTATTTTCAAGGACATCTTTTATTTATGTATTTTTTCAGTTTAGAAATGTATAGATCTTATAGTGTATGTTATCCAAAAATGTCTGTTAACATTTTAATCGTAACATAGTTTCACATAATAAAATACCCCTGTCACGGCATCCTGCACAACATAGCGAATTTCCGTTTACAAAAATTAGTTTTTCTCGGAAACTAGTTGACAGAATAATAGTTTAAAGACATTTTTATGTAATTTTTTTAATTTTAAATGCTGTAAAAAAAATTTCGCAAAAATTTTGAATAAGTGGAAATTTTGGCAAAAAACTGATTCTTTTCAAGAACAAAAATTATGTTCCGGCATCGGACCTGTCCGGCTAACAAACTTAGGACTTCCAACATTTTCACCAAGTTTCGTAAAAGTGGGACACTTCGTTCGAGATATATATATATATATATATATATATATATATATATATATATATATATATATATATATATATATATATATATATCTCGAAAATATATATATATATATATATTTTATATATATATATATATATATATATATATATATATATATATATATATATATATATATATATATATTGTATATATATGAAAACTTTAATTTAAACAAGGTTGTGTATAGGATTCGACTACACATTTGGCTTCAAATCCATTCACTTGTTTAGATTATTTAAGCATTTCTTTGACGATTACGTGACATAAAAGTGTAAAAGTATAATTTTTTAATACATAAAAATTTTTTCTCTTAATTAACGTTTCTATCATATTAAATAACACGTTTTTAGCTTTCTAACGACCACCGAAAAATTTCCGTACCATGATTAGTTACGAAGTAATGAACAGTCAAAGTTTAGTGTGTGCTCTACTCTTTGAATTACTATAATTCGGTTAAAAATTGTCGTACGGCGATAAAAAAAATACGAAATTAGTAGATAGGCTATAAGAGAGCGGCCGCACCGTAAAACTTGAAAAATACGAAATTAAATACCGTAAAAATACGAAATTAATAGATAGGCTATAAGAGAGCGGCCGCACCGAAATTCGTAAGAGATGAGTCATCACCAGCAACCAAATTAATTTATGTTAACCCATTATGCGTCATCACAATTTACTTATAACAATTTGGTTTTGTGTTAACCCATTACCCGCCAGCACTGACGTAGTTTTTGAATGCAAACCTAACGCATGCGCAGATCGAATTTAAGTACACGACGCATGCGCAGACAGAATTTTAGGTTACAAATTGATAGATGGGGTACACTACCACGTCAAAAACGTGGGGTTACCCTAACTCGGGGGTGGCTCTAAACTTTTGACACCGTACTGTACTTAAATTTTTGGTACACTGCCATATCAAAAGTGTGCACCCCCTAACTGAAAAAAGGTATCCGATCACTTTTTGAAGCGCATTGTACTTATTTTTTGTGTGTACATGCAAGCCTTAGCATTTAATCTCACTTAATTGAGTCATCTTAAACGAAAGGTACACTATCACGTCAAAATGTGGGATTACCCTAACCCAAGGGGTGGCCCCAAACTTTTGATGCCGTACTGTACTTAAATTTTTGGTACACTGCCGTGTCAAAAGTGCGGACCCCCTAACTGAAAAAGGTATCCGATCACTTTTTGAAGCGTACTGTACTTGTTTTTTATGTGTACGTGCAAACCTTCGCCTTTAATCTCACTTAATTGCGTCATCTTAAACGAAAATTGGGAGGCCGCTTCCAAGAATTGTTATCAGTATAAGTTTGTTTATCTTAGCTGAATTATAATTATTCTATGACTCATACAAGCGGGGATTTTTGTTATATTTGTTTATTTATATAATAATTTTGAATCATGTAATAATTTTAAAATTGTTTATTTAAGATTTTGCTGAGTCATCAGTTTCTTTGTTAGATTTTGAATACGAAATGAATTTCTCGGAATGTTAAATTTATGGCTTAACATTTGCGTTGTAAAAATTCTGGTCATCGTAAACGAAAATTAGGAGGCCGCTAAATTTTGTGGGGGCACTGTACCAAGTGCTAGCCGCAATCATGACTTCAGTCTCCAGGGTTCAGACTCCAGATTTCTGACCGATTATATATTAAGAATATGTTATGTATACACTCTGTATATCGCTATTTAATTTTAATTTTATAAATACATACTAGTAAATGTAGTCTTTATGTCAACAAAATCTATCTAAAATAATTTATCACTTTTATCAGCATTGGAAAAATATTTGCTTAATTAGCAAAAAAGTAATATGTTTGCAAATAAATTCGTATATTGGAAAATCGAATGGAGGCGTGGTTTAATATTTAGCCTATCCGCAGTAGTTTTTCGATTTGTCACCAGATGGCAGCCAAATAAATAGTGGCAATTTTGAATTGTCCATTTTTGCTTGGCAACAAAAAATTATAAAAAAAATAGGAACAGCATTCCAAAAATTTGCTAATTTTTTTTTCGTTAATTTTTCAGTTGTAGTTAATGTTTGAAATGCTAGTTGCAATACTTAATTCGCTATCAGATATAATAAACGTAGAAAATTTTGGGAACAATAAATCGCTAGAAACATGTACTTTGAAGTTAGTCAATTCCTTTATGACACTGGTAACATTCGATTCAATTGTAAATTCGATTTCATTAATTTTTTCTTTCATGACATCAATTACATACATTGCCTTCTTCATCTCCCCTTTCTTTTTTTTGTTTTTCCTTCTAGATTGTTAATTGCTTCTAGATTATCGTGAGAAATAGTCGATTATTTCTTATTTGAACATTTTTATGAAGAAATCTTCCTTAAATGTTTTCTCTTTTAATAGGGCTCGAGTTTCTCTTAATGAATCAAACTTTGTATTGATTGTATAATATTGAAGCTTGAAAGATGGGACAGATATTTTCTTGATGTATATTACTACCTATAGTAGATAGATTAAAATATGATTAGGTAGTAAAAAATAAGTTTTGTAATTATACTTATGTAATAAAATCTTGTGGTTTAAAATGAACTGGACAAACTCTCATTGAAGGCATAACTATTTTACCTATTTTCTGAATGTTTATCCGTGCTAATCAGCGACCAACCAATTCTTCTTTGTTATATTACGATTGTAGCAACATTTGTATATCATTCTTGGGACCTTCTAATGTTGCATTCAAACACACAACAGTATACTTATACTTTTTCCTGATGAAAATTCCATAATTTGAGCAATTTTCATGTATTACATTTGATTAAATTAGAGTAAAATATTTTTAATGACAAGTCATAAAAAAAATTACAAATGATTAAAGTTCACTTGATTTATATGAAATGTACAAATAGCCTTTCCGCAGTAGTTTATTTTCGGGCCACCAGATAGCATATCAAAATTCTCCGTTTTCCAATATTACTGTACAATAAATACTTAGACTATTTCTTAATATGTATACGATAATTTAACTATGTTGTTTAATATAAAAATTATAACATCATTAAGATTTGCTAAATTTTTTTTATAAATTAGCAGTTTTGGGGTAAAAATTTTATAGAATATCATCTTAAAACTTACATCACACATACATAATATAATTATGATATACAAATGCATGTATAGATGGGTGCAGGTATAAATGCATGTATGCATGAGTGTATTCTTATACAGGGTGTATAATGAAATATGCTTTTCAATTAGAATAAAAAAATTTCATAAGATTTTTGTCAATACTTTTATAGATTAACAAAAGTAACTTCTTGCTGTAAAAAATAGGGGAATTCAGGGTAATAATTAAATAAAACGCATATAATTTTTTTTTTTAAATTTTATTTATAGAATATGTATACAAAAAATTAAATTGCTTAAATCTATATATTACTTAAAATCTATTTATTTTCCATATAAAAATTTTTTAAAAGAATACAATTTTCTAATGAACAAATTTTATCTGAATAAAGCATACAGCGTCTTGAATAATATTCATCTCGCAGAATGGAAATCTTCGGTACATCAAATATTTCTTCCAAATTCAGAATCCACGGCTGGTTTTCGGTACCATCAAACAAACTTGAAATCCATTTCTTTTTTTCACCCCCCTTGACGTATATGACATCAAACTTCTTTAATATAGGTTTCAATATGGTATGAAGTTTTTTGTACGGAATAAATCCATACGACCAAGGTATGCCAATTTCGGCAAAGCCAACGTGCAGCAACCCGTTCATATTTCTTCGGCAACTCGTTGAAATCAAACGGTGCGTCGAATATAAGATGTAATATTTCATCCGAATTTTCCGCAACGATACCAACTTCTTTAAAATAAAATTGGTCTTAGCTCCTTGATAGCCTTGTATGTCAAAAAACGTCATTTTTGATCGCCGCCGTAGAACTGAATTTACTCACACAATCCACAACTTTATATAAAATAATTAAAATTGGTGAGGATAGTTAGTTAATTTGTGGGATGTATTCGAAAATGGCTACTAATAGCTATTGCTAGTTGACCATCAAATTACAAACTGTTAATAATAATTAGCACATTGGTGAGTACCATGTTCTTTTCACTTTAAGACCTAGTGATTTAAGGAATGCTAAATTTTCGGGTGAAATGTGTTGTCGCTTAAAAGTTTTACTTTTAATGATCTTAGGTTTCGAAAGTCCCTTGCTAGGTTGTTTAGCGGTGGACTGCTCTGAATTGTAAATTATCATGGTTCGAAATGCAATTGTTTTACCACGAAATTGTTTTTTCAGTGAAAGAGATGTTAACTCTTTGACAACCACCGGGAGCAAATGAGTCACTCCGGGAGCAAAATGAGTCAATCCGGGAGCAAGACGAGAAACTACGGGAGCAAAATGAATCACTCCGGGAGCAAAAAGAGTAACTCCGGGAGCAGAATGAGTCACTCCGGGGGCAAAATGAGTCACTCCGGGAGCAAAATGAGTCACTCCGGGAGCAAAATGAGTCACCCCGGGAGCCAAATGAGTCACTCCGGGAGCAAAATGAGTCACTCCGGGAGCAAAATGAGACACTCCGGGAGCAATATGAGTAACTCCGGGAGCAAAATGAGTCACTCCGGGAGCAAAATGAGCCACACCGGGGGCAAAATGAGTCACTCCGGGAGCAAGATGAGTAACTCCGGGAGCAAAATGAGTCACTACGGGAGCAAAAAGAGTAACTCCGGGAGCAAAAAGAGTAACTCCGGGAGCAGAATGAGTCACTCCGGGGGCATAATGAGCCACTCCGGGAGAAAACTGAGTCACTCCAGGAGCAAAATGAGTCAGTCTGGGAGCAAAATGAGTCACTCCGGGAGCAAAATGAGTCACTTCGAGAGCAAAATGAGTCACTCCGGGAGCAAAATGAGTCACTCCGAGAGCAAAATGAGTCACTCCGGGAACAAAATGAGACACTCCGGGAGCAATATGAGTAACTCCGGGAGCAAATTGAGTCACTCCGGGAGCAAAATGAGTCACTCCGAGAGCAAAATGAGCCACTTCGGGAGCAAAATGAGTCACTCCGAGAGCAAAATGAGTCATTTCGGGAGCAAAATGAGTCACTCGTTGGAGTCGAATGAGTCGCTCGGTGAAGCAAATGAGCTAAGTATATATATGAAATTGTCTGAACCGGAATCAATGGACTAAATTTTCGGGTGAAATGTGTTGTCGCTTAAAAGTTTTACGTTTAATGATCTTAGGTTTCGAAAGTCCCTTGCTAGGTTGTTTAGCGGTGGACTGCTTTGAATTGTAAATTATCATGGTTCGAAATGCAATTGTTTTACCACGAAATTGTTTTTTCAGTGAAAGAGATGTTAACTCTTTGACAACCACCGGTAAATTGACAATATTTTGTGTAAGTTTAACTATTTTATACCTTTTAACCATGATAATGTGTATGAGCCCTTTAACCATGATAAGGTGTATGAGCTCTTTAACCATGATAAGGTGTATGAGTCACTCCGGGAGCAAAATGAGTTACTCCGGGAGCAAAATGAGTCACTCCGGGAGCAAAATGAGTCACTCCGGGAGCAAAATGAGTCACTCCGGGAGCAAAATTTGTCACTCCGGGGGCGAAATGAGTAACTCCGGGAGCAAAATGAGTCACTCCGGGAGCAAAATGAGTCACTCCCCGCTGAATGATGCATAATTGTGATTTTTGTGGTAAAGCATTTACGCGAAAGTCTAATCTTTCTAGACACTTAAATGCTCAACATAATTCGTTAAGCAATATTAATGATGGTACGATTGGAAAGAATGATAACTCATCAAGCAAATTCATACCATATGATGCTAATAATAAAACACCTGATGATATCTCTATATCTAGATTTGATTATAATGATGATGCTTATAGTGTTGAAGCAAAAAATATTGATGAAAATACATCTCAACTACAGCATGATATTGATTACTCTGACGCAATCTTGAATCCGTTTGACCAAAAAAGGATAGCCGCTGCAACTGAAGCCATTCAAACCAAATTTAACTCTTTGAAAAAAGGAGAAAACAAGTCGTCAATCTGAAAACGAGAAAGATAGTTGGTCTAATGAAAGTAAGCAAGTAAATCACTTAACACCAGTTAATAACAATTGCAATGAAACAACCTCCTCTTCCAAACTAACTAAACTTTTAGGAACTGCTTTAGATGTTATAATGTTAAAAGAGGTTCGAAACGTTGACTCGGAAAATGAAGCGAAAATTGTCAATTCGGATAAACCAATAAGCCTAAAACGTCATATAGCTTCAAATGAAAATGTTGAAAACGAGACCTTAGCTAAGCATTTTAAGCAAGACAACTTGAGAGAGTCTAGAAATGTTAACATACAATCGAAAAAAATAAAATACTGGCATAATCCTAATACTTTAATAGATGACTTACAACGTTTATACGAGACTTCAGAGACTGGTGAAAAAATACTCAATATTATTCGAAGTTTAGAGGAAAATAAAAATATGTTGTTGTTTAACGTTTACGATCGAGAAGATTTAATCAAAGAGTTAAATGCTTTAAAAAAAACTACTGTTGGTCGATAAATATTCTCTATACTTCGAGAACTTCAAAAGGCTGATGTTATTGAGCCACTAGGTGATTATCTGGATGAAGCTGATAAAAAAGATGCTAGCGATTATGATGATGATGATGATTAATTGATTATCCACACTAAGAATTTACTGAATTTTGAAAAACATAACCGTATAAGAAGCAGCAGTTATCCCTCATTGAATTGTATATTTTATTTTTATATTTTTTGTAAGATAAAAAGTTTTTTTTTTTTTTTTTTTTTTTCAAATAAATAACACATATATGTAAATAATTATTGTTCTTTATTTTTAAAATATAAGTATGAATACAAAATATTTTCACAATAAATGTATATGTAATATTTTTTATAATAAATGTTTTGTATATGAAATATTTTTTTACAATAAATGTATATGAAATATTTTTTACAATAAAGAAATGTTAAAAATGGTATGATTTGTTTATATATTCAATAACACCCGAACGTAACTGTTTCATGTTTTCAGGTAACTGATCCCATACTTGACAAATTCGTTGTGCATATTCGGGTATCATATATGCATACAGATGTTGCACCCAAATATCATATTTCAATAGTTGTTTTGTTAAGTATAATAACATATCGAAATTTCTGACTTTTGTATACAAATAAGGATGAGTCAGAAATATGTCTTCAACGTGTGAAATCCGTGTTGCAAATGTCAATGGTTCACCAACAGGCGGTTGAAAGTTTTCCTCCATTTTCACGCCATTCTTGCACATTTCACAGCGAATTTTCAAACCAGGTGGTCCATCAATATGATCTTGTTGCCATGGTCGATTATAATGTTCAAAACATGGTTCACATTCTTGAAACATGGCTCGATAATCGGATGGTAACCAAATCCAGGCGCGTTGTATGATTTTCGCACCATAACTTTTCAGCACATTCAAATTGATTCACTTGTAGATTTGAAGAAATGTTTCCAAAGTCAGTTCGTTCAGTAGCATTGGTTCACGTTCGAAAAATTCACTAATTGAAACATCCATTTTATCCCAGTCCATTGATTCCGGTTCAGACAATTTCATATATATACCTAGCTCATTTGCTTCACCGAGCGACTCATTCGACTCCAACTAGTGACTCATTTTGCTCCCGAAATGACTCATTTTGCTCTCGGAGTGACTCATTTTGCTCCCGAAGTGACTCATTTTGCTCTCGGAGTGACTCATTTTGCTCTCGGAGTGACTCATTTTGCTCCCGAAGTGACTCATTTTGCTCCCGCAGTTACTCATATTGCTCCCGGAGTGTCTCATTTTGCTCCCGGAGTAACTCATTTTGAGGGCTCATTAAAGGGCTCATACACATTATCATGGTTAAAGGGTATAAAATAGTTAAACTTACACAAAATATTGTCAATTTACCGGTGGTTGTCAAAGAGTTAACATATCTTTCACTGAAAAAACAATTTCGTGGTAAAACAATTGCATTTCGAACCATGATAATTTACAATTCAGAGCAGTCCACCGCTAAACAACCTAGCAAGGGACTTTCGAAACCTAAGATCATTAAAAGTAAAACTTTTAAGCGACAACACATTTCACCCGAAAATTTAGCATTCCTTAAATCACTAGGTCTTAAAGTGAACAGAACATGGTACTCACCAATGTGCTAATTATTATTAACAGTTTGTAATTTGATGGTCAACTAGCAATAGCTATTAGTAGCCATTTTCGAATACATCCCACAAATTAACTAACTATCCTCACCAATTTTAATTATTTTATATAAAGTTGTGGATTGTGTGAGTAAATTCAGTTCTACGGCGGCGATCAAAAATGACGTTTCTTGACATACAAGGCTAACAAGGAGCTAAGACCAATTTTATTTTAAAGAAGTTGGTATCGTTGCGGAAAATTCGGATGAAATATTACATCTTATATTCGACGCACCGTTTGATTTCAACGAGTTGCCGAAGAAATATGAACGGGTTGCTGCACGTTGGCTTTGCCGAAATTGGCATGGGATACCTTGGTCGTATGGATTTATTCCGTACAAAAAACTTCATACCATATTGAAACCTATATTAAAGAAGTTTGATGTCATGTACGTCAAGGGGGGTGAAAAAAAGAAATGGATTTCAAGTTTGTTTGATGGTACCGAAAACCAGCCGTGGATTCTGAATTTGGAAGAAATATTTGATGTACCGAAGATTTCCATTCTGCGAGATGAATATTATTCAAGACGCTGTATGCTTCATTCAGATAAAATTTGTTCATTAGAAAATTGTATTCTTTTAAAAAATTTTTATATGGAAAATAAATAGATTTTAAGTAATATATAGATTTAAGCAATTTAATTTTTTGTATACATATTCTATAAATAAAATTTTAAAAACAAATTATGTGCGTTTTATTTAATTATTACCCTGAATTCCCCTATTTTTTACAGCAAGAAGTTACTTTCGTTAATCTATAAAAGTATTGACAAAAATCTTATGAAATTTTTTTATTCTAATTGAAAAGCATATTTCATTATACACCCTGTATAAGAAAACACTCATGCATAACATGCATTTATACCTGCACCCATCTATACATGCATTTGTATATCATAATTATATTATGTATGTGTGATGTAAGTTTTAAGATGATATTCTATAAATTTTTTACCCCAAAACTACTAATTTATAAAAAAAATTTAGCAAATCTTAATGATGTTATAATTTTTATATTAAACAACATAGTTAAATTATCGTATACATATTAAGAAATAATCCAAGTATTTATTGTACAGTAGGGGAGACCGGGGCTAAATGGTAAATTTTTGGAAACTATTTTTTTTGAGGCACTAGATCCTCAAATATATATATTTGAACACAATTATCTTGTAGACAAATTAGTCCTCAACAGCTTTTCATGATAAAGTTTGTGATATTTCCACGAAAAATGCATGTTTTTTCCGTTTTTCTGAACTTAAATTTTTTTCACCCATTTACCATTTAGCCACCATGGGGCTAAATGGTAAATGGGTGAAACTGAGTGTTTCGACATATTCCTAGCCTACCGAAATCACTTTTTGAGTTGTATAACGGAGTAAATATGTAAAAGAATATGAAAACGATTGATGATGTAAAGAAAAACGCCCGTTTATTGAAAAATACAAGTTTTACAAGAAGTAAAATAAAAAATGATTAGTTTGACTTATTTTTTCGTGGCCGGCCTAATTTTTTCGGAGGTGTTTCTGCTTCTTTTTGTTTTTTCTTTTGTTTGGCCGCTTTCTGCTCGTTTGACAACTCTCTCATCGTTTGCGGATCAGTCAAAATAGCCGCCGAACCTCTTTTTCTTCCACGTCGAGAGGGTTCACGTGGTGCGGCTTTTGGGTACGGTTGAATCGACTCGAGAGTCTTTTCCAAATTGATGTCTTCATGGCTTGAATCATTTGAAACTGTCGAGCCCCTCAGTGAACTAGATGCCTCCTCCGCCTCGTTGCCTGATGCTTCTACTTCTGTTTGTCCCGGCTCATTTCTCGAAGCTGTAGCTGAAGTTCGTCCTTCGTTTGGATTAACATTAGACGTCGAAGCTGGCTGATCGGTCACTTCGGAGGGCATGAAGTCGGTATCGGTGAAAACGAATTCATTCATCGGCCAAATTCCTGTTGATTTGAAGCCGGAAATGATGTTGCTGCGAGTCATCGCAACATCCATAGCTGAGGAAACAATTGATGGAATGTCGTAAATTGTCATGGAGCGGCCGGGATTAGCGTTGATCCACGCGTCTGAAAAATAATTGACAGCTTTCTTGAATGGGCCAAAGACTGTTCGATCGAGCGGTTGGAGTCGATGGCTGCAGTGCGGTGGAAGCGAGAGTACAACAATGCCATTTTCAGAACAAAACGTCAAATTGTCGATAGACACGTGTGACTCGTGATTATCAAGTATCAGTAGAACTGGATTCTCTTTCGACGCTCCCGAATGTTTTTGAAAATGTTGTAAAAATTTTAGAAAATGCTCCGCATTCATCCAACCTGAAAAAATACATTTCACAATTAGTACAAGAAGTAATTTTTAAATCAAATTTCAAGCTTTAAAAAATCGATACCAGATTTGTTCGCGGTCCCAACGCAGCCTTCTGGACCACCGTTCAAGAAATGAGGTTTAAAGTTCACCCGTGGAAAAATGAAGAATGGCGGTGCGGCATTTCCGATGGAGCTTACTGCCAGCGCCATTGTAACGAGGATTCCACGTTCACTGGACGTGATACGGCCAACTTGCTTCTGCCCTTTGCGGCTAATAACTCGATCAGGAGTTTGGACAGTCTAAATCCCGGTCTCGTCAACATTCCAAATTCGACTTGCTTCGGAATGGTAGCGCTCATATAGTGTCTTCAAATGATTGAAAAACTTTTCCACGTTGGTTCGGTTAAATGTCATCGCGCGTTGGAGACTCGTCGCTTCGGGTTTCCTAATGGCAAGCGAAGGATTGCGCTTTATAAAGCTGCCTAACCATTCTATTCCAGCCATTTCCTTGACTTCCCAACCAGGAGCAGAAATGTTCAATTTCTGGGCGAATTCAAAAGCCAGTCGTCTCACATTTTTGGGAGAAAGTCCGAAGTAAAGATCCGAACATTTCAGCAAGTATCCGATTAATGCACCCTCCTGTTCCTCAAAGAACATGGTTAGATGTCCGGATTTCTTCAACTCGATCGATTGAACGGTGGAACTGGTGCTTGAAGTAGAAGGTACAGCAGCATCGGAGGAATTAGCACGTTGACAATATCTTTTTAAAGTCATGTTAGAAACTCCGAATTTTTTGGCAGCACTGAGCACCGATAACTTTTCTGCTCGAACAGCATGAACCGCTTGAGCGAGTTTATTAGCATTAATTGGGACGCTTTTCCGCTTATAGTGACGAACCATTTTTCTAAACAGGAGAAAATGATTTTAAGACTATGTAGGTAAGCGACGATTTCCAGTTGTTTTCCATCATTTGTGAAAATCACGACATGTCAGTTGAAAATTTTGATGTTTCATTGATCCTAATTCACAATTTTACACGAATACAAATTCACATCATTAGCAGATACACCGGTCCCTCAATTTACGCGAATATTCGTTTCACAGGGATTCAATTTACGGGAAGAAAAAACTCGCGTAAATTGAATCTGTCATTATAAAGGAAAAAAACTGGAAATAAAAGCTACCAAAAAATTGTAGAAAATTTTATAATACAAAAGATAAGATACTTACGGTTAAAAGTTAACGTTCACAAAAAGTAGTGCCGAGAACTAATTTTTGTTTAAAAATATTCTATTACAGACCAAATCAGTTTGACTAATGAGCCTGAATTAGTGAATTAAATTTTTGTTTTGATTCAAGGAAAGGTAACTGCTATGTTTGGTCACACGGATATTAAAAAAATAACTACACGTGCTGCACGTTGTAAACAAGTCTTACAAAAACAAGTCATTATACATATACAGGGTGGAATTTTAGTACCTTTCACATCTTCCAGTGAATTTTGATAAAATTTTATCCGACGACTTGGAACGAGATTTGTTTGGAAACAACATAGCTTTTTTTAAAATAATATTTATAAAAACTTAATTAATTAGAAATCTGCTTGAACAATATACAATTTTTCCCATAATCAACTGATGACGCGAGATGTATTAATTTTGTATTCTAAAATATATTAAGTATAATATTATTTCTAAAAAGCTATGTTGTTTCCAACAAATCCCGTTTTAAGCCATCCCAAAATTTTATTAAAATTCACCAAAATGTAAAAGAGTTGTTGAAATTCCACCCTGTGTATATATAATTAATTTGTTTATTTTAAAAATACATATTTTTTAATTTTTTTATATCCTTGTGACCAAAGCAATGAGTAACTTAGTATCGATAATTTTCGATAAGGAAAAGTAAGTTTTGATAGTCCCAATATGTTTTGAATACGCACAACTTGTTTCGCTTAAGTCTTCATAAATTTCGTTACTTTTTCGCTACTATACACAGTGTAGAAGATATTTACGATAACATAAATATTACGATAATTTTTCAATAATGTAAAGTATCATTTATACACAGACATAACAAAAACCAGGTACACTTTATAATAGACCGAAATCAGAAGACCTATGCACAAATATTTGAAATAATAAATAGAAACAATTTATTGAACATATACACCGACAAATAAGAAGAGAAAATAGAAAAAAAAAACATTTAACATTTAGCCCCGCCAATGATTTAACACTTAGCCCCAAGGTACATTTTGAGCTTTGACAACGACCACACAAATGATAACGATAAATATACAAAAGTTTTTTTAAAGATTCGTATTCACAATACATAAATGAACTAATATACTTACTTTGATGAAGATATGTCCGACAAAACTCCTTTTCGGATGGAAAGTATGGCAGTAAAAAAAATTACTTTGGCATTAGCGAAACACATTTAAGTATATGTACACCTTAAGGCTCAGATGAACTTCACATTACTAACGTTTTTTGCTTTCTAGTCAAGAAAGCCCTCTAAGGTCAAAATTTCAGCTTTGTAGCTATTGACATTCAAAAGATAATGCAAAAACATGGTTTTGACAATTTACCATTTAGCCCCAGTCTCCCCTAATATATACGAATTTATTTGCAAACATATTACTTTTTTGCTAATTAAGCAAATATTTTTCCAATGCTGATAAAAGTGATAAATTATTTTAGTTAGATTTTGTTGACATAAAGACTACATTTACTAGTATGTATTTATAAAATTAAAATTAAATAGCGATATACAGAGTGTATACATAACATATTCTTAATATATAATCGGTCAGAAATCTGGAGTCTGGACCCTGGAGACTGAAGTCATGATTGCGGCTAGCACTTGGTACAGTGCCCCCACAAAATTTAGCGGCCTCCTAATTTTCGTTTACGATGACCAGAATTTTTACAACGCAAATGTTAAGCCATAAATTTAACATTCCGAGAAATTCATTTCGTATTCAAAATCTAACAAAGAAACTGATGACTCAGCAAAATCTTAAATAAACAATTTTAAAATTATTACATGATTCAAAATTATTATATAAATAAACAAGAATAATTATAATTCAGCTAAGATAAACAAACTTATACTGATAACAATTCTTGGAAGCGGCCTCCCAATTTTCGTTTAAGATGACGCAATTAAGTGAGATTAAAGGCGAAGGTTTGCACGTACACATAAAAAACAAGTACAGTACGCTTCAAAAAGTGATCGGATACCTTTTTCAGTTAGGGGGTCCGCACTTTTGACACGGCAGTGCACCAAAAATTTAAGTACAGTACGGCGTCAAAAGTTTGGGGCCACCCCTTGGGTTAAGGTAATCCCACATTTTGACGTGATAGTGTACCTTTCGTTTAAGATGACTCAATTAAGTGAGATTAAAGGCTAAGGCTTGCATGTACACACAAAAAATAAGTACAGTGCGCTTCAAAAAGTGATCGGATACCTTTTTCAGTTAGGGGGTCCACACTTTTGACATGGCAGTGTACCAAAAATTTAAGTACAGTACGGTGTCAAAAGTTTGGGGCCACCCCGAGTTAGGGTAACCCCACGTTTTTGACGTGGTAGTGTACCCCATCTATCAATTTGTAACCTAAAATTCTGTCTGCGCATGCGTCGGGTTCTAAAATTCTGTCTGCGCATGCGTCGTGTACTTAAATTCGATCTACGCATGCGTTAGGTTTGCATTCAAAAACTACGTCAGTGCTGGCGGGTAATGGGTTAACATAAAACCAAATTGTTATAAGTAAATTGTGATGACGCATAATGGGTTAACATAAATTAATTTTGTTGCTGGTGATGACTCATCTCGTACGAATTTCAAGGCTAACAGTATGAGCGCGTGTGGGGTCAAATGTCAACAACAAATTTTAAATACATGTACTTGGTACGTGCCGGGTCAAAGGTTAAAGTTTGCACTAGTACCGTAAACTTACACGATTTCAAACATTGGCAAAAGGGTTCAAGTTGGTTAGTTTTACGGTGCGGCCGCTCTCTTATAGCCTATCTACTGAAATTAAAGGAAGAAAAGTGATCTTTTTGAATATAATATTAAAATTAACTGAAAAAAAATTCTTCGGACAAATTGTGAGCTTTGAACGTAAAAATTCCATTTTAAATTCTTATATCACTATTAGTTCGAAGAATTTTTACATTACAGCGTCACAACAATGGCTGTAACAACTGATTTTTTGGTTCGAAAATTCGCTAAAATATGTTAGAATGTCATAAATAAACTTCCAATTTGTGAATGAATTATTCTTTTTTATTTTGACGAAAAATGGACGAAAACGTGTTAAATTTTATTTAACTTTATTTGTTTTTCCACATTTTTTATTGCTGGGCGCTGTTAATGGCATAAGTGTAGCTTTGCTTTCGTTATCTCAACAGAGCATCATTTTCACACATTTTACCATTTTAATGTTATTTGAGTTTTATACTCTATTTCAGATACAATTGATCATGAGTCAAAGTTAAAAATTTAAATAATTCTTATATTCAAAACAAATTAATCTTCTATTCTTTTTAACTAGTAGCAGTACTCCACCAGATGCAACAGGGCTGGGTCGGTCTATATATACAGCATAGTCAGGAATTTTGATTACTTCATTTGATCTCAAATGAGTTTCACTAATAGCTGCTATATCAATATTGTTTGTTGACAGAAAATGAATTAGGGATGATCGTTTTTCTCGTAAACCGTCTGCGTTCCAATTTAATATAACAAGGTTTGGTATTATAGCGTAATTGTGGGCCATTGTTGAACAACGAGGAGAAAATTGGTAACAGGAAAGATTTTATTTCAGAAAGGTGAGGTTTAATTTTAATTTTCAGGAAGGTGAGGTGAAATTTAATGATTGAAGAACAAATATCATTAGTTTGGGAGTCAAAATTATTGGTTGGGTTAGCGGGTGTGTTTGGATTCTGATTGGTATTTTCTGACGTGGAGGATTGAAGAACTGACGCACAAGTTCGATTGAAGACTGGTGGTCTTATATTTGATTCAGCTGTTGGTGTATTTTTGGTAGTATTTTCATTTGGTTGATTTGCGGTTATTCGGCTATGAAACATAGGATTTTTAGTTTTGTTTTTTATTTCCGCGAAATATGGACATCCATGATAGTTCGCAGGGTGATTATTACCACAATTTACGCATTGTGGTGGCTGATCTGTTGGCTTTTTGCAATCTTTATAAAAATGTTGACCTTGACATTTAACACAGCGGGCATCTAATCGGCAAAAATTTTTGTATGCCCGAATCTCTGATAACGGGTACATTGAGGAATATCATTACTTCTTCGGTTGGCTTCGATCGATACTACAGCTCCTTGTATGAAGCGAAGGTTGAAAATATCTGCATAATCTCCCTCTTTATGTAATTCAACAATACATAGTGGAGTTGGTTTTTTAACTTTGTTGAGTAATCTTGTTACTTTTTTGACTGGATAGTTTTCAGCCAGTTCTTCTTGGATTTCATAATCGCTAAGAGAATAAGGAACATTTCTAATAACGACTGAGAATGATTTATCCGTTGGTGGACAATACGTATGATATTTGACATTCGTATTATTATAAAATTTCGTAACATTTCGAAAATCGTTTACTGTTGTCAGATTAATTTTTATTATGCTGTTGGACTTTTGTTGCGTGTTAAATTCACCTTTTACTATTTTCTCCAGGTCTTTAATAATCGCCTGGTAGTTGTTTACCTCATGCAAAAAAATTGGAGGGATTTTTTGATTAGTTTGACCAGATGGTGACTCGTCCATTTCATCTTCGTTATCAGACAAGATGAGATATCTATTTGAGGTATGGTCTATTTCAGTTAAATTTAACCATGCTTCGTAACTTTGAATTTAAATAATTTCCGTTTTCTTGGCTTTATCTCTTTTATTATTGCATTTATGTAAATTTTAAATTTGCAGTTTATTTTTAGAAAAGAATAGAAGATCGATTTGTTTCGAATATAAGAATTATTTAATTTTTTAACGAAAACTCATGATCAATTTTATCTGAAAAGAGGTATAGTTTTCTTTGTGGAGTTTGATAAGGCCGTATAACTTTGGTGGTTCTGAATTCATCGGTATGACGTGGTATTTATCGGTTGATGATAATGGTAGGAATTTCAAATTTTCAACGTGACGTTTTAGTATCTCTAGGGAAGGAATTTGTTGGATCTTTGTTTAGTATTTGGACATCGGGACTATTTAAGAAAGATAAAATTTTATTGTTATAATCGGTTCTGGATAAATTAACAGAAGTATTACCTTCATCAGCTTTGGTAATGATGAGATTTTCTTGATCAATTTTTTGTTTGATTGTTTTTAAAGTGTGGTTAAAGTTGAACTTTGGAAAGCGAGTATCTGTGTCGATTTCTTCTCTGTATAAGTTTAGCGATCTGATGTTTTAAATGGTCTGGATTTTTGATTAAAGACTGATTTCTCAGAATACTAAGTTCTGAGAAAATAGCGATGTTTTCTTTACTGATCAACTGATTGGATGGAATAAAAGAAAATTTGTTACCTTTGTTTAGTAGAGCCATTTCGTTTTCTGAAAATTCACTATTAGAAAGATTTACAACCTCCTCTACCCCAAGATTTAAAATACCTCAACAGTCTTCATAAACAAATTAAATTTATCAAAGAAATAGAAACGAACAATTCCATCAATTTCCTAAACATAACTATTAATAGATCAGACACAAAATTTTCATATAAAATCTATCGCAAACCCACATTCTCAGATGCTATAATCCCCGCTGAATCACTCACTCCATTTTCTCAAAAATTAGCAACTTATCGATCTGTGCTACATAGAGCTTTCACTATCCCGTTATCTCCAAAAGACCGAGATAGGGAATTATCCATCATACAACAATTAGCAGTTAACAATGGTTTTTCTCCGTACATTATCCAAAAACTAATCCATAAAAAACAAAAAAGTCTAGCCATAGAACAAATCTATTCAACTATTCAAACTAATTCGGACTCTAAATATTATATTTCCCTCCCATATCTAGAAAACATCTCTCAAAAAATAGGCAACATGTTCTTACAATTTGATCTATATCCCGCTTGTCATTCCACACATACTATTGGCCGTTTCCTTTATAACGCCAAAGAAAAATCTAACCCCATGAAGAAATATGGAGTTTATCGTCTGAATTGTTCGGATTGTAATGCTAGTTACATTGGTCAGACCGGTCGAGCGTTTGAAACCAGATATAGGGAACATATTACCACCAAGAAACACATTTCCAACTTTGGTATACATCTACTAGAAACAGGTCATTCGTTAAAACCCGATCAACAACCCAAAATATTACATATTTGTAAAAAAAGGCCGCAAACTCAACATTTTGGAAGCCCTGGAAATTAACAAATTGAACAAAGACCCAAACCACGTCATCTTAAATGACCAAATAGATCTAAACAAATCGCCTTTATTAAATTTATAACACAATACATCTCATATTTTGTTTTTAAATAGTTTAGCTGACAGGTACCTGTTTAAAAATTTTATTGATTCCTGGTAATTAATATTTATAGTCAAATGGTCTTATACAATAATTCTGATTTCACATCCTTTTAGCAATCCTTTTAGTTTAACAAAAGCAGCCACCTGATGAGGATGAAACATTTCGTGCAAACCAATACATATCTCTATTTTTGACAATTTAGCACCGACCGTTACCTGTATATTTTATTCTTTATTTCTTGTAATTAACGTTCACCACTGTTTTCACGTGTCGTAAATGTCGTGTTTTCCCAACTTACTTCAGTCATTTTAATGAGATTTCACTTAACCTTTTTAAAATAAAATTCGCTGTAGGTACCTATGCAAATAATACAAAAAAAATGTTACTTTTATCGAAAAATTTGTTAACTTGAGATTTCCCTTACATTTGTTTTGATATACTTATATCTGCCTCTATCTCTAACATCCCCCACTAATACATTATTCACTTCATTTTTATAATATAAATAGCTTCGCCTAAAAGAATAGTTTTTAGTTGTGTTTTTCACCTGATGATGGCGTAATGGCCGAAAGTCAACTAGTGCTTATACGATTTTTGTTGTGAAAAGTGACAAAGCAACGATCCCATGTTTTTTAATTTTTTTATTCTTTATAAATATTATGTTACCTTTCTCTAACAGTATTCATTGTAATATTTCGTAATAAACCTATTCTCAATTATAGACTTCTTTTACATTTTACATTTTAACCAGTTAAAAGCGGTTTTAATTGATGTTCTCGTTGTTTAAAGTGGTTTTGACTTAAAGTGTCAGACAAAACCCCTTTTAACCACTAATTTCCAGTCAAAATTACTATTAATCAATGATTTTCAGACAAAATTACTTTTAACCAATCTGTTCAGTCTAAACTACATTTGCCTGGTTTTATCAGTTAAAAGCACTTGTGACCGGTTAAGAATTTTGACTACAACATATACACAGAATGTACGGTGTATAGTGTCGTAGTATAAATCTATCCTAAGACTTTTATAATATGATAAGTTATGAACTTACATTATTTTTATCTTTATTTTAGGCTTTATCAAATTTGATGGTTCTTGAGCGCGGGCCGGAAGTACAACTGAACATTTCTAAATTAATATTAAGTAAAAATCAGGCAGTAAAAATGAAAGCTGATTTTAAAAATGTTGATAATAATATTGAATCTCTGATAGTAAGTAAAATTGATTTTACAAGTGAAAGAATACATTCAATTTATATATATATATATATATATATATATATATATATATATATATATATATATATATATAGTTAAATAACACGATTCACCTTATTTATTAAAAAATTTTTTTTCTTTTCGTTACAATAATAATGTCACAATAATCTGCTTTTCGAACAACTCGGAGATAGTTCTTGAATCAAGTCGAGGCTAAATCTAAATCTTTAGTTGTGTTAAAAACTATTTATATGTTTTCAGAAGCTATTTATGTGTTAACTTTGACTATTTCAGAGTTGTTGTTACAATTTGCTTACTTAGTATAAAAATAGAGATGCATATTAAAACTGATAGCAATAATTAGAACATTAAGTATTATAAGCTGTGATTTGCTTAATAAGTCTTTTCACACTCTCAGTGTGTTTGTATATTGTCAACAATATTATAATTTATAAGGAAATGAACTTGATACTGCATTTGAAGAATTGCATGCTAAGCTTTTTCGCACGTTACAATATTAGATAATGTTATATGTTAAATATTATATATATATATATATATATATATATATATATATATATATATATATATATATATATATATATATATATATATATAACTTAATATATACAATTTTAGTTTAAATGGTCTTGCTTATACGAAGAAAAATATGAATGTACAAACTTCTTGGCGGGAAATACGACAGAACTAGAACTACTCACAGGATTTAGACATACTGGAAAGTAAGATGTAAACTGTCATAAATTAGCTCACCTTGATTATTAACTTCAAATATCAAAATCAGTACCTTTCTCGACCTAGCCGCCATCTTTTAAGATTGAAAAAACAAATAGCACATAATTAGAAGCCATTTAGGAGCTTTCGTGTTCCGTGAATTAAAAATTTTGAGCTCGACACACTGAGCAAGAATTTAATATTTTTGTTGGAGGGGGGATCTGAGTCGAGTTTTACTCAGCCCCTCCATCGCTTCAGGTCAGCTGAAAAACCAAACCGAAATTATACTAGTTCAAGAGCTCATAAATGACTCTTAATTCTACTGCAAGAAATGGTCTAAAATTTTTATTTTTAAGCTGTGGGGGGGGGGGGGGAGGAGAGGGTCAAACTCGTCTCTGCCCACCACTAAAAATATTTTATATAATATTTTTTTATTAACAAGTTTTAAGTTACAGTCAATCAGTCAAATTTTCAACAATGTTAATTAAAAAAAAGTTAAAATTTTCGTAATTTTTTCAAATAAAGCGTTTTTGTTGCTTTAAACTAATTTTTATTGACAGCTAATTAAAAATAAATGTATTTACACCCATTTATTAAGCGTTTTAAATTTTTAAAATATAAGTATGGTCTTGTCAGCACCGTAAACTTGGTCTATACATATTATATAAAGTTTCGTTCCTGAATACAGCTTAGTTTTTTGATTGAGCGGCACGTTTGTAATAAAAGGATGTTTCTGGGAAAATAATAGAAAAGAAGAAATCTTAATACAATAAGTCCCTAAATGCAAGTTGTACTTGCGTAAACAGTGTTCCGTGCTATCAGTTATTTATGGATTTGATGTATATATGTAATAGCATATGACGGTAGATAATAGTATTTTACAATATATGTAAGTTCGGTAAGTTGCTTTCATTGATCGAGAAAATGTTGCAATTTTCGAGATCAATAAAGGCACTAACGTATCGTGTATTGTATAATATTTTTTTCACCATCGATTTAAAATAATTAAAGAATAAAAATATATTAAATAAAAAATAAAATTCGGATAATATAGGTGAAATTTATATTTCTATATTATCATACAGAATGCCATGAATACATATTATAAATATTTATAGGAACTATTGGCAGAGTGCGAAGTATATGGTGGGGACAATTAAAAAGATTGCAACGTGGGTAGTGGAGAAAATAAGCATTAATACATGCTCATATGTTTTTATAGTGTAATAAAAAATATTAAATAAAAATATTTACATGGATCCACTTTGATTATAAACGCAATTCCAACTAATATGTCGTTCCTTATTTATCTGTCAACAGTATTAAAGTCTACACGTCAATCCATAAATATAGAATTAAAAATATTTTATGTATTTTAACTCACATGCAATGATGTTTCATAAGGAGTTAAAGTTATTGATGTTTATTGATTTCTACATTCAACTAAATGATTTATGCCAGCATTTCTTCTCGAATTTCCGTGACGTGCTTCACCATCACCAGCAAATTTTTCTTCTGCATAGTCCGGATTTGGAAGGAAATACTGCCTTGATAATTATATCCATGTTAAGGTCGAGAATTTTTTAATTACGGGCAAGTTAAAAAATGTAAACTTTACCGCATCGATGCAGCATCATGACGTTTCTGATGCGTCTAATACTGCATGATGCGATGCTGATGCTCTCTTGAAATTTGATGCACATTAGATATTTTTGAATGGGATATTGGCATCATGATGCATATAGCATAATAGACACACAATGTAGCCAATGTAGCATGATGGACTATAGATAATATAGTAATACAGTCCTTGTATAGGTATATTATCTTTGAATTTCAACTTGAACTTACTTGAAATTGAAAATATTGAAATTATTTGAATAAAAAATATTACATACCTATTTTGAGTGCAAGATGTATTCAAATAGTTTAAACAATTTTAATGAAAGGTAAATACATTAATCTTTTTCAACAGTTTCTTTTTCGGAATTATTCCTGTTGGTGTTAATACCTACATAATATGGCAAGTAGTTATAATTCTACACATGACAAGCATCTTGGACACGCATCACCAAATTTCTTGATGCATTGTTTTGACGCATCAAATGCAAAAATGAACTTTTGATTTTTCGTTGTGATGCGTCTGATGCGTTTTTGAACTTTTGACTCTGCCTCATGCAAGCAGTGATGCATTTTTGAAGTTAGCCTACTTTTTTAATACAACTATTATACTTCATCCAGTATTTTATACCTCAAATTGTTCAAAATTTATAAAAAAAAATTAATCGTAAATAGTAAATATTTGTATTCAAATTTTACGGTTTTTTAAAAAATATTTTAAATTTATTTATTTCGACGGTTACCATTATTTATATTCGTTAATGAGCCTGAAAAAATGTATATTATAGATGTAGTTGCCATTACGCACCCAGCCAATAATACGAATCTTTGTAGTGACAATTGACAACTATATTTGTAAATAAAAAATTAAGTGTCAATATTTAATTGGCGTGAATTTGTTTTTGAATTTTCTATTAAAAAAATTGAGGAAAATAGTTTGTTAAACTATAATATTAGTGAGAATAATGAAATTGATGAAACATTTTAATTTTTGCTGCAAATTTATTCTCGTAAAATGAAAGGAAGTTTATGAAAACCACAGAAAATTTTAATGATTGAACTTTAATGATGTCAATAAAATATGGAGACTAATGGCAACAATAATAATAATAATGTGCAAAGTAGTGAAAATTTTCATATTAATCGATTAATTTTCCTAATTGTTTAAATTGTACTTTTAATTTCAATATAAATAAATAATTACAATCATTTTTGAGCTAATTTCACGTACCGCACTCCTATTCACTTACCGGGCACCTATTTTACTTACCGCATTGTTATTTTTTGGTTTCCATGGATATAAACAAGCGTACGGTAAATGTAACTTACCAGCATTGTAAACAGCATCGGTAAATGCATGAAAATACGCACGATCGTGCAAAAAATATTTTTTGCACGATCATGTATTTTCATGCATTTACCGATGCTGTTGACAATGCTGGTAACTTACATTTCCCGAACATTTGTTTATATCCATGGAAACCAAAAAATAACAGTCCGGTAAGTGAAATAGATGCGTGGTAAGTGAATAGGAGTGTGGTAAGTGAAATTAGCTCAAAAATGATTGTAATTGTCTATTTATATTGATATTAAAAGTAGCTACAATTTGAACAATTAGGAAAATTAATCGATTAATATTCACTAGTTTGCACATTATTATTATTGTTGTTGCCATTAGTCTTCATATTTTATTGACATTTCAAAATGTTGGTTCAATCATTAAAATTTTCTGTGTGTTTTCATAATCTTTTTAAAATTTCAGAATTACATCCAATATTAAAATGCTTCAGCAATTTCGTTATTCTCACTAACACTATAGTTGAACCAACTATTTTCCTCAATTTTTTAATAGAAAATTCAAAAAAATGTTCACGCCAATTAAGTATTGACATTAATTTTTTATTTACAAATATAGTTGTCAATTGTCACTACAAAGATTCGTATCATAAGTTGCTATAAATATTTATAATATTTATTCATGGCATTCTATGTGTGATAACATAGAAATATAAATTTCACCTAGATTATCCGAATTTTATGTTTTATTTACTATATTTTTATTCTTTAATATTTTAAATCGATCGTGCAAAAAATATTATACAATACACGATGCGTTAAGTGCCTTTACTGATCTCGAAAATAGCAAAAACGAGACCCGCAATCAGTAAAAGCAACTTACCGAACTTATATTGTAAAATACTATTTCCTGACGAATAAATTTTATTCCTGAAATATATTATAATTATTTGCTTCAAACAATCGTATCTTTATCATGGCCTATTTATGTTTATCGAAAAGAAAAAGAAGATATTTATTGAATGTATCAATGTAAGCTCCCTGTTTTCTTTCAGAAATTATTAGCGACACTTGTATCTATATATGTGACACTATTGTAAAACATGTATGGTATGTAGGTAATTATATTAGTTAAAGGCAGAAAATTATTCAAAATTTTTGTCAATTTTCTTGGACATTTTTAATTTATAATTTCTATGGATACCTACGCTAACAAATATAAAATACATATATAACAGTAAACCATGTTTATTAGTATGCAATAGTTATCATATTTTTCGTGTGTAGATTTATCAGTTATTCCTTCGTTCTTATTATCTATAATAATTGGGCCACCACACTCTATCCCTGTGCTAAAATTTTTTAAATTTTCGCGTCGAATGATTTCAGAGAAAATCGCCTCTAATAGATGAACGGACACGAAAGTGATTCCAACAGTGTTCCGTTTTGCCAATTTTGGTACATAACACTAAAATGGTCTTTACAGACGCACTTATAGAAATATACATAATTATAAACATGGGTTCATGAGGCGTTAGAAAATGGCGTCGTGCCTTGATAGAACGAAAAAATCACAAAACTGTAAACTAACAATAATTCTTAACTAATAATAACACTTACTGCGCAATGCTGGTCTCTCTTAAATATGTCGTTCTCCTTCTAGAAATTTTCAGATTAATCCTTTGGCATCCTTCATCAATAGAGACACTAACATTACAGAAGTAAAGTGAGAGAAAGAAATAAGTAATTCACTTAATGCAGAGTATTGTATGATGACACACTAACATGACATCGAAGGTTCCAGTAGATAGCACTCATCTCTTTCGCTCATACACAAATAAAATTACCATTATTCTTTCCATCAACATAAAACTATTTCTCAGAAAAAATAAAACGCACTTAAAGCAATAAAATGAACCGCAAGCACAAACAGCAGATACAGTGGTGTACAGAAATAAATGTACACTCAAGTACTGTAATGGGCATAATTAGAAGCAAAATTAGAAGAATGAACGATAAAAATATTACAAAATGGCGAGCCGATAAAAACCAAAGTTGAATATTAGAGAAAGGGTTACTGAAACAGTTACATTTGATGACGCCGCAATCCGAAATAGGTACGTCCACTCAAAAAGTAACCAATAATTATGAATTATAGAACAAAATGTAGACCCGAAATGTGTCAGGAATGTGTCGTCACAATACTCATACCTGTTCATTAAGCGAGAATTGTTCATGATACAAACAACAGTTTGTAGGACGACATCGTTCTAGTAATATGTTCAGCTAGGTATTCAACTTACAATTAGGTACAGTTTTATTAGTGCCTAAAAATAATTTCGTTGATATTTACAAAAAATATAAAATTAATAATTGTTAAGCTGCAAATACAAAATAAATAATGAGTGCCAAATTATAAATATCAGTTATGTTTTATTCTAAATTCACACATTCATCAATTATTTAAGAAGTTAGTTTTGGAGATAAATTATTTATTAATTCCATTTTTAATAAACCACATTAGTATTCTTATAAAAATAAAATATTTTTTGCACATATTTGGTTTTCAAACCATTTTTTCCGGTCGTTTATTACTGTGTCCGGTTTTGGAAAAATTCATTCCGATGGAATTGAAGTTGCCCACTGAAACGTATTTGTCCTCTTGCTGTGGGCTAGTCCCGCCTACGGATGGCACTAGAAACGGTTAGGTTTCTTTATCCCAGTAGGTCGATCCCAATTTGAAATTTATTATTGTAGATTGTGGTAAACCACGACTTTGGATGCCAATTTTAAAACGTTGTCCCTGCTTCGTCTATCTAGATTTCGTGGGTCTTTCGTTTCCTAACGACTTTCGCAGTTAGGAAGACTTCGTAGAGTATTAATTAAAACTTTTGTTAATTTTATTGTTAATACTTAGATATTAAATAGAAAATAAAAGAACGTGATACGATAAAACGAATTTTATTTACTTTAAATCGATACAAAAATACTATACAGTGAATCGTCCCTCGTTGCACGTTTTGACTCAATTATTAACTGATTAAAAATGCGATGATCTTGGTTGGTCGGTGTATCAATATATATGTTTACTATGTTCTTCTCGAAATTTCCAAAAACACAACACCGAACAACCATAAAAGGGACAGAGATATATAAACTAGGCAACATGAGTGAGAGAGACATGGTACTGATTGTGAGTAAGCCCGACTCGAACATACATACATACGGATCGAACAAAATGGAAAATTCTGGAACATAAGACATCTCTCTCGCACTTATACTGTCCATTAAACAAAAACAACATTGCTTCAAATAAGCAAACAGTATTCATTTCTTAGAATTAGCAATAAAATGTGTGTTTATTGTAAGAAGTACAAATCACCAGCATGGAAATAAATATTTCTACATCGAAGTACAGTAACGTGTATAGATAAATGAATGAAATCGAATTTAATGTTTAATTAAAATAAAATGGCGGTTTAATATTAGAAAATGGTGAACCGACAATATAATAAAATTGAAATAGAACACTAGATATTTAAGAACACAATGATGACGTCACATTAAAATGGTCACACCTCCAAAATAACAACCAATAGTAATGATTTAGAGAAACAAAATGGCGGACCGCATAATACACGAAAAGTGTGCTGTTACACCACATACAAACATTTTTTATCAAAACATTTAATTCTGGATATGTTTATTTCTACGGTATCAACCATCGATTAGTTTTTTGGTTTCACTAAAATTGACTAGATTAAGCTTGTTTTATTTTTGTACCATTGCAGTATAGTTTACTTAGTATAATCTTCCACAGAAATGTTGAATTCTATGCTGAATAGCTGAATGTCTGTCTGACAATAAGCATTATATCATAACGTTTAAATTCAAAATTTAAATCAAACAATGCTACTTTATTCGTTATATCCGTTAAAATTTAAAATAAAAATCTACCAAAATAGTTTATTGTAATGGAGACATCTATTATATTAAAGTGACATCGTGGTCAACTATTTAAAGAACAGAGAATACGTATATACGTATTCTCTGTTGATATTAAATAGTTGACATCGTGGTCAACTATTTAAAGGACAGAGAATACGTATATAGTATTATTTAGTTGCAATTCGATTTGAGTGAAATTCAGTTTCAGACTAATTAAATTTATTAACGATGGGTAAATGGGTACGTTTAGTTGTTATGAGTCCCTAGTAGTGCTTTCATATGAACAGGTGTCATTTCGTATGTAAGGTCTGGGGGTACGTATTCTAGATTTATAAACAAATGGGAGGAGCCGCTGTCGATTAAAAATTTTAATGGGGGACCGTTGTCATTATGAATGTGAATGTATGGAGAATCGATTTGTGTAAATTAATCTTTGTATATCCGAATTTTTCTTCAAGCTTGAGTGAAAATTTTGATTGTCAATTTTGCTATGTGAGATTTTTCGATTTTTAAGATGATTGGTATGTATGGCAAAGGTACGGAGAGTTTTTCTTTATTCTGGAGGTAGTTTGTAAGATGGTCACCAGTAAAAGTTGTAGAAGTTTATCCGTTATTAGCACACATTTTCATATTTAAATGATATTGTAACATTTCTGTAGTCAAACTAATAGGTTTAATTGTTGTTAAAGTCCTATTTACACCACTATAGGCAAAGGTATATCTTGTCCAGGATATACATATTTCGGTTACTGAGTTGCCAGTCGGTATCCTTTTCGATTAGAGGTAAACTATGACTTGCAGAAGGAGATCCAGGCAGTAGAGAAACATTACTTTTTCGGTCGTCAGTCATCACTCTTTGAAAATACATATGGATTAATAGGTTTTTCTTCGCTGCTCTTGACTTTTGGTTGTTCTGGCAAACATTGCCTTTCGATAATTTTCTTCTAATGCCTTTGATTTATTTGTTGCATATGGAACCTAAGAAAAAATTAATTTTTTTTTTGAAATTGTACTTTTTACTATACAACTTTTTTAAAATTTTTATTAATTACATAATTCGTAATGTGAATAATAAGTACTTATTACTTAAAAGAAGATACTGGTCCAGTAAAATAAGTACTGGTTAAGTAAAGTATTTACTTAAAATTGTGAGAATAATGTTGCAGAAAGATTAAATTTGATAAGTTTAAAAAATGGTAAATAACATAAAACCGAAAAAATAAAAACAAAAATATAGAAACAGAAATTTAAAAAAATAAATAAATAAATAAATAAAATACGACAAAATAAAACTGGAAATAAAGTGAAAAAGTTACAGTAATAAGGGATCGGCCTTTTTCAATATTAGAAAATTTCGAAAATCCAATCTTCAGACAAGTACCAGGTGCGATAAATGTTGGAACAATACTATTTAAAGACCTGCAGTTAATATCAGAGGAAGGAAGTAACCGTGAAAAACCTTTAGTCACAGCTGAAAAGTAGCCCGAAACAATACTGAAAAAGAAAGCAACAGAGACAAGAGAAAAAAACGTACAATTTTACCACAAACGATTTACAACGGTTAATGCTAAGCGAACAATTAAAGTTATGTAGGATGCAACCGAAAGGTAACAAACTAAATGAAATTGCAGGTGCTGAAGGGGCTACAGATGAAGGATTTGCGCTGGACTGAAGGATGAGTCTTAAACTTACTATTTACTGGAATTATAAACTCTTTAATTTTTGATTACACCTACTATACTTACATTGTGTTTCGTGTGCATTATAAATTATCTCACAAAAGTGTTCAGACAAAAGTGTCTTTAAAAATTTTATTTAATTTTTTACGAGATCTTTTGTACAAAAGAAAATAGAAATAAGTGAAATAAATTCTTCAAAATCTGTACTAAAAAATCATACTAATTAAAATCACAACAAATATTATAACTCTGTTTAAAAAATAAAATTAAATTAAAAATGTATTATAGCACTCACAAAAGTCTTTAGACAGAACAGTAAACAAAAAAAATACAAGTTCGGAACATAGGATAATTACTATTTTTGATATTTCGTTACACATCCCTTTGCTTTAATTATTGCTTGCAAGCGATTGAACATTGATGCCATTAATTTTGTTGTAAAATCCGGACCGATTTAGCTCTATTCATCAATTTAATGCTTTAATTAAATCCAGTTTATTAGAAATATTACGTTTTCTTATTTGAACACCTAGGTATTGGCCATAGATGTTCGATAGGGTTTACATCTAGTCACTGTGGAGGTGTACGAAGTAAATGAGGTATTATACCCGCAATCAAAAAAGACCTCCAGAAACTGAGGTGAGGGGTAGAATTTTGAAATTATTTTACGGAATAAGGTTGGCAACTATTGGCAACATGAAAAACATTTCATCTGAACGTGTATTGATAAAACTGTCAAAAATAATTTTTATCTTAATATTGTTGCTGTTTTTTATTTTATAAACTTCTGTAATCGTTTGAAATATGATCGTGAGTATAAATATTCTTAAACTAAAACAATTACTTGGTGGTTATTGTGTCTTTTTTATATTTTATAAATAAAATCAAATTTATAATAATATATAATTGTCACCATGGATCATAGGGGCTCTAAACCACCAGGATCGAAAAAAATCTTTAAAAAAGGAAAAATTATACATTCCCAAGCACGGGCCGTAAGTAATATTTTTTTTTTTGTATTTGTTGCTTCATTTTAGTTTTAAAATTTTAATTTGTTTTTAACTTTATAATTTATTTGATCAAATCAATATTTTTTTAGATAATATCGAATATTTTACATATATGTACAAAAGAAAAATTTAAAAAAAGTTTTGCGGTGTCAGTAACAAAGGCAGTCACTAGAGTGGCAAATTACACTGGAGTGTCAGAATCTGTTATAAAACGGATAAGAAATACTTAATAACGGCCATGAACGTGTAAGATCTCCAACACGTAAGCGTTCCACTCCTGCTTGGAATAAAATTATTATTGACCAGTTCGATAAGGACATAATACGTCGGTGTATATCCGATTTTTATTTAATTTAAAAAAAAGTATCAACTATAAAAAAAATTTTAATCGATTTAAGAGAAAAAATTAATTTTGAAGGTGGTGAGTCCACACTTAGAAAAATAATAAAAGATATGGGTTTTCGATGGAACAAAACTCGTCGGACGCAAATCTTGGCGAGCTGCTGCTTGAGCTGTAATGAACGCTATGAAGTCAAAAGTAAAATTAGGAATGGGTCATTCAAAGAAGAACAAAAAAGGACAGAAATTAATATTTGGCGCCGGAATTCGTGATTTGAGAAGTATATTGAAGAAAAAGAAGCCGAAAACTATTAACAATGCGATAAAATTTGCACTGAAAGCTGCAAGGAATATCTTCAAGAAGAAAGATAGTCAATTTACAACACCAAGAATCATTCCAATTCCAAAAGCTGGTGGAATTTTACCATTTCTAGTTCCACTATTTGCTCTTGGATCCAAATCTGGAACTGGACTTTATTTGAAACCATACAGAAGAGGTTTGGGACTTTACATCGAATCAAAAAAACCGCTAAGCGAGCTACCCGATCGACCATTAACTGATCGCGACATCTATCAGTTTGGAAACAATTATTTGTCCAATTTTCGTGGCGTGTTCATGAGAGATGATTTACCGAAACGTCTAAGACGAAAGGAGTGTGGTGTCGTTAATTTGGATAATTCATCTGGACCAGGAAGCCATTGGGTAGCGTACGCCAAAGATAACAAGAACGTGGAATATTCCGACAGTTATGGGCATTTACCACCACCTGCTGAAGTTGTGCAATATTTACATGGCAATAATATTAAATATAATTATAATAGATATCAGAATTACGATCACTATAACTGCGGACATTTATGTCTAAAATTTTTATGTAATATAAATTATTTCAATTAAATAATTTGTGTTTTAAATGTCCATACTTTAAATATGCATGTAATATAGAATTTTCTCTCATTCATATCTTAAGCATCATGGCATTCACACTAACGCTAAGTGGTGTCTCATCCATATTGATGGCAGAATATTTTCCGCCCATCGATTTACCGAGTGATTACGTGTGCGGTTTGGTCAATTTTGAAACGTACAACGCAGTGCCGAATATCGACGAAACAAATAATTTATTTCATTACGGTGATGGAGAAGTGAAATGCATCGAGATACCCATCGGAACTTATGATCTGGAAGATTTGGGGTCTCAAATAGAAGATAGGATACTAGAGAAGAGAAAACCGGGTGATAATCCACAATTTATACTTCGTACTAATAATAATACGTTAAAAAGTGAAATAAAATGTACGGAAGCAATGTATTTCGATCAAGAACGAACAATTGGTTCACTACTGGGATTCAGCAAGCGAAAACTTGCAGCTAGTCATTATCACTATTCGGATAAACCGACGAATATCATGAAAGTGAATCTGATTCAAATTGAAACTAATATTACAACGAACAGCTACTTGAACAACGTTCCAGCACATAATATTTATTCGTTTCCGATTCAAGTTGAGCCTGGGTATAAAATAAGCGAATCACCGAGCACAGTTATTTATATGCTGGTGATAGTGAGACGGATAACATCTCTAGTTTTACGCATTGTGGATCAAGACGGAAATTTAGTAAATTTTCGAGGCGAAACAATAACAATAAAGTTGCATTTGAAGCCAGCGTAAGATGTTGGTATTTAAAGGCGAAAATGTGGCACAACCGATCAGTCTACAACTTGCTGCCGAGGTGAACGGATCGGTGAGAAGAAAACGACAACTACCGCCATTAACAAGAGAGAACAAACAATTTCTTCGACAACTGGGTTTCAAGCTGAAGAAGAAAAAATGAGCAACATTTTAAGCATCAATACTGGATTCGATTTCGATAAGAGTATTTCAAACATCGAGTATCACTGCTATTCACCGTTTCTGAATGCGTTTGGCAACAGCGACGAAATTCGAATCTGTTGTCAAAACCAAGATCTGATCCTGCTGCCGCACGAAAGTTGCCTGTATGTGGAAGGACAATTGCTGAAAAGTGATAAAACAGTATCGACTACAGCATAATTGTCCAACAATTCATTGGCGTACCTGTTTGAAGAAATACGATATGAACTGAACGATGTGGAAATCGATCAATGCAAGTACGTTGAACCGACAAAAAGATTAATCAATTATTTGGCATTGAACGAAAATGAAAGCAAACTACTCTACAACGCTGGATGGTGTCCGGAAAAAACAATTAAAGTAACGGAAAAAGGCTACTTCAATTTCTGTCTACCATTGGCACGAATGTTTGGATTTCTTAACCATTACAAGAAAGTTATTATCAACGCGAAATATCAGCTGATTCTGACTCGTGCTCGGACGGATCTCGATGCAGTTATATCACCAACGGATGACGTCACCTTCCATATACATAAAATTCAATGGATGGTTCCAAACATTACAGTTGCAGATGAGCAGAAACTAAAGATGTTGAAGTATGTGGAAAATAGTCGAGATATTAAAATTGCTTTTTGATAAAAAAGACAAAGATTCCAATGTTTTTGATCATTGTGAACTGTCTGATGTTAAAGTTTATTTAAATTCTGTGAAAATACCCGTACATGGATTTAAATTTGGATTTCAATAATGATAAATATGCAGTAGCATATCACATGTACTCCAAGTTTCAACAAGCATATTATGATTGTAAGAAGAATGAACCGCTTTTAAGCAAAACATAATTCAATAATATTGCACCAATCATATTCATCGACTGTCAAAACGAATCATTGAAAAGTGGACCGGTGGATATTCGAATTGAATTTAAAACGTTGAAGGAGGTGCCAGAGTGCCGCTGTCTTCTACTACATGATCGTGTTGTTCAATATAATCTGTTGACGAATATTGTTACAAAATATGTATAAAACATAGCAGTCCGATTTTTAAATCAAACAGTTTCGCTCTAGACTTCGCACAATGACGACCGATGTGGCAATTGTTGACTTCCAAGGATTTCCAAGTGCAACAAATGGGAAATTCTACATAAAGGAATTGGCTGTGTTGAAATTCGATTCTTTCAAAGAAAATTACGGTGAAGATTATATACTACAACACTATATATTCAAATCACCAATACCGTTTTGTGGATTAAGCGAAAAAGATCAGCACACAGCTCGTTGGTTGCGGAAAAATGAACATGGGTTCTCATGGATGGATGGACATATTGAATACGAGGAACTACAATACATTTTAATCAACACTCTACATGGAACTCTAATCATCTATACGAAAGGTGAAGAAAAAGTGCGGTATTTGAAGCGACTACTGCCATCAGCACCCCTCTTGAACTTTGAAGAAGTAACCATTGGGCCCAAGTTGGGGATTATAACATCGACATACACTAGTCGTCGATGCGGTTAACATTATGGAGCAACTTGTGCCATGGAAAATGTTATATCCATATACAAATATTATTGTAATAACATTTAAATATTATTTTCAATTTATTGCAAAAAATATATTTTATATTTTAAATAAATTTATTAAAAATATAAAAAATGTGTTTTATTTAGAGGAAAACCTGTATAAATTTTCAGATAAAAATATATAATCATAGAAGTTAAAACCAGTCTATTAACAAATATAGAGTATGTCTTCTCAATACGTCACAAGCACAAGCTTAAACCTGTTTCAGGTGGAATTCTAAATTTAGGTGAAGAGTTCGCTAGTGTTTAGGCTAGCAGCATCATTTATTAGTGAAAAGGATAACTATCAAAGGATTTTCAGCGCCACCTACTGATAATTTTTCAAATTTACGCACAGAGTTCGCTAGTGTTCAGACTAGCAGCACTATCTATTAGTGAAAAGTATAACTATCAAAGGTTTTTAAGCACCATCTATTGACAATTTTTCAAATTTACTATAGGGTTCGCTAGTGTTCAGCGCAATCTATTAGTGAAACTTGGAATTTACAGAGTTTTCAAATTTTACGCACAGGGTCCGCTAGTATCCAGACTACGAGCACCATCTAGTAGTAAAAACTTGGAATTTACAGAGCTTAAAGGTGACTGCGCCATCTATTAGGGAAATTTTGAGTTCTTAGGTTAAGCCAAGTTCACCAGGGTTCAGTTAGGTTTGAGACCAAAACATTCCTCCACCCACCACTGGAGATTTCTAGAACCGCCCCGATCGGACTACCTCCTCCCGAGGTCGCTCAAAAAATCGGGAGGAGGAGAGGAGGGTCTCTAATGTCCATATTTCCACTAACAATAGTATATAGTTCTGGAGTACTCTTATATTTAAATAAAAATGAAATATGGACTGTATTTATCCGTTTCGAAGGGTTTCAAGAAAACGGTAGTATATATCAAAAAAATGATGAAAGAAAACTATAGGTAAAATTGACATACGAATTGAAAGAAAAATATCAGAATTAAGTCAAAGTTACCCCGCAAGACCGTAGGACTTCAAAAAAAGCTAAAGACTGGATTTGTATCAATACCAAATTTTGCAAAAATACTACTGAGATTCTGAAAAAAATAAATGTTACATTATAGTTGATCCTTAAGGTCCTAAGATTCCAAAACGAACTCAAAATAATTGGCTGGGAGGATTTTGACTAAATTTTTTTGCTCAAATTGTACTGAGATTATGAGAAAAATGAACATTTTAAAATTGCCCTCTAGGTTTCTGGGGACTCAAAAAGACCCAAAATAAAAAACTGCACGGATCTGAACTTTTGCCCTAATATTATTAAGAATTCGAAACAAATTAACGGGAGTTCGGAAATATTCACCAGAGCCCTGTGAACTCGAAATGTCCCGCAAAATAAAATAGTCTTAAAATTATCAATGTGAGTATCTTAAGGTATGAAAATTAGATACGCTATTAAAATATGAATATCGCAGAGTATTTCAGTATATCTGATTTAAAAGCAGGACTCCGAACCGAATTTTTTTTCGTTTTTCAGTTCCGGTTCAACGAAAAAAAAGAATAGCGGTGTCGATTACGCTTACGGTTACAGAGTACAGGTTATTTTCGATTTCGGTTCTGGTTTCGGTTTACGATTTTTGATTTCGGTTTTAAAAAAAAAGTTTAAATTTTTTTGCGAGTTGTGAATATATTTATTATCTATTTTATAGAAATTACCTTTAACATAAATCAACGTTTGAAAAATCCAATCGTAATATTTGTCAAAATGCTTGAATTTATCGAAACACCATTTTCCCTTAGTAGTTGTTTACTTTAGGACTGAGAAAGTTCTTTCGACACTCGCTTGATTAGTTGATACGCTGAACACAACCACCGAAATTAGAAAACCTGGGAATATAAATTTTCATTTCTAATTCAGTAACCTGTTCCCTTTCTATCTAATCTAGAAATATAGTCGAATGCAGATATCATATGTCTGTTAATTCTAGTTAATAATGAGATGATACAGTAAGAAGATGAATAAATAAATAAAATAAAACAAAAAATATATTTTAACGACCGTTATATGTACGAACGCTAGGAAAGTTTACTGGTTACTATCTCTAAAATTTTATATTTTGATTTATGAGAACTTTTCGAATGTTATTGTAAATTTTATTCACATACCTACCTACCTATATTATAGAAACATCAGTTCGTTAAATTTTGAAATTTATTGTTGAAGATTATAGAATAAAATTAAATATTGAATTTCAGGTATAAATCGGAACGAAAAAATAACGGTTACGTTTCGATTAACGGTTTTTGAAAAACATAATTTTGCTCCAGTTAACGGCTACTCTCCGGCAAAATCAATCGGTTTTACCTGTTTTCGGTTACGGCTACGGTTCGGTTCGAAGCCCTGCTTAAAAGATGAGATCGAAACTGATTCGCAGGACTATCGAATACGACTTTAATTAAACAGCTGGACCGATCTTAATAAAATTTTATCAAAATAAGTTATGTTATTGAAATATGAGTAAGTCTACTTTAGAGTCGTTGAGCGAGCCAAGCGATGTACTATAAGAAACTGATTTTGTATAGAATTTCATAACATCAAATTTAAATGGACATGTGCTCAGAATTGTCTATCAGTGACACCAAATAGATTCCAAATTAAAAAGCTGAAGGAATTTTTGACAAAATTTTGTTCAAATATTGTTGAAATCTCTGGAAAAAATTAAAGTGAAGTAAAATTGTCCCCTAGAAAGGCCTAAAATAGAAATACTTCTAAAACTATAGTTGAAAAAATTATTCCCAGACACTTTTGATAGTTTCTTTGTCAACGGATAATTGTCTTTTTCTAATTCCAGTCAAACAAATAAATAGTGCATAGGGTACTAATTGAACATTAGGTTACGAAATAATAATAAATAATAAGTTAATAACACTATTTTATATTTTTATGTAAATTTTGTTTATTCAGTACTAATTTGATTACAGAAGAATATTTCTTAAAGAAACCGAAAACAAATGACATTAATGATATATTATAGCTTAAGTGTACACATATACGTAAAATAACTGAATGACTGGATTCATTGCAAAATATTTAATACTATTAAAAATATAATTTTGAAAAACAAAAATCAGTGGATGTCAATATGTACTGCTTAGAATTTTCAAATCAGTTAAAATCAAACGAAAATAGTTTATTCTAATTGAAAATAACATATTTCACTTTTCTTTACAGTATTGCATCAGTTTTTTAACTTTGTGAAGATGAAATATTTTTATGTCAAATATTTAAAAAACTAAATAAAAACCACTGATTAAGGACACTGGTGTAGTGTTTAAAAGTGTACGACAAGGACAAAAAAGAAGGAAACCTACAAAAGTGACTGGGAATATTTTTTCAACTATATTAACTTAGGTATCTACATAACGGTGCGGAAAACAGCGATGCGTTTGAAATATGAATATGGTTACTTTAAGGTCGTTTGAAAAGCGGAGCCAGGCAAAATAATTAATTGATTATGTACCGAATTTCCGAATATCCAATTTAAAATTTACCCAATAATTTGACTCTAAATTCAAATAATTTTATGCGAGTGAAACCGCGGGTCGCAGCTAGTTTCTAATATGGCAGACTTTTTCACAATTACAAAACAATTTTTCATATTTTAACAAAATATTATTTTAATATCAAATAACTTACCTAACTAACAGCAACGAAAGCAGTACTCAACAAAAATCGATTTAATAAATGGACGCTTCAGAAAAACACAAAAAATGATACACTTTGACAGATGGCTGAACAAAACAAAAATGCATATCTATAAAGTAGCAAGCGATTCCTCAATGTTTTTGGGACTCTCCATAGTTTTTTTAATTAATGTTAATTTTTATCAACTTTTATTTTATGTGTAATTATGACTATCAGAACACATGTAAGTAGGAAATTTTGCATATATATTTTCCATTTGTGTAATTTTTTTATAATTTATGTATTTAGTTTTAAAGAATATTCTTGCCTGATGATGAAAATTCTATATTTTCGAAATGTCGCAAATAAATACTTATTTTATATCAGTAACTGTTGCTGATTTTTCTCCAAAACTTCATCCTTTAATTTTTTTTAAGTATCTATGAATTTTCTGATAAAAACATATTTTCTTTTGTAAGTTTATTAATTTTTGCATTCAAAATATTTTCGCGAAACCTCTAACGCAATGTATGCACTATAATTGCAAATTTTGAAGACCTGATTTCGTCAGGACTCATACGAACTAAAATCTCGCAAATTCTGATACACTGTGGAAGAAAGCTAATTGTCTAGATATCATAAAACACATGTGGTATACTGAAATTCTTTGCAATTCGAAGGATTTTGAAAGTTAAGATATCCTCAATAGGTGTTTTTCTCTGTAATTTACCTAGAACTTGTGGTCATGTCTCTGCACAGCCTATAGCATTGTTTTTCTGTTTTAGATATCAAATTATATTTGAAGCTAGAATAAATTCTCGCTATGTGGAGGCATCTGCTGAAATACAAATAATAGAAGAAATAATGCCGATAATTCATATAATCAATCCAACTACATATTGGCGGTTTATTGATACTTCCAAGACGTTAACTGTTAATGCGCATATTTCTAACGTTCGACCAGGATGCATGTTACGATGGCTGTCAGTAAAAACTGGAAACTGCAGTTACATAAACTTGGAATATTTGGTATAAGTTTTAATGTTGAGATTGTTACTGTCATTTCAAATAATACGGATGTACTAAAGTAAAACGAAAAGAACTGGTACGGGTAAGAAAAGAAATATGCCAAAGCAGTAGTTTTTAAAGAAGGTAGTGAGTTACTTGGTTATTAATTTCGTTCACAAAATTTTCCACAATACTTTAAAAATTAAAAAAAGTGGCCGTCTGAATTTTAATAGTTACACTAATCTATTTAGCTAAGATATTAAATTGGTAAATAACAGCAAGTTGATCTACTAGGTAAGAAAAGAATTAAAAAATGTAATAATTATTTTGGAACACATATTGAACCCTCCCGTCACAGCAGCAATTAGCGGATTTTCCAGGGTTAGATTTTAAAGGAATCAAAAAAACCAATACATTCAAATAATAAAATAGCTAAGTGTGTGCCGAAAAGTATTAGATTATTTATGATAATGTAGATTTAACTGGAGATTTTCGCAACTTAAGTGGAGCAATTTTTGTTGAATGTTCTTTTTAAATGCTAGTATTTGAGTATGTTAATTTTGTTGAAATAAATAACATGTACTTGGTAATTTTATTGTTTGTGAAAAACAATTTGAATTAATAAGTTTTTGGTTTTTTAATAAGTTAAAACTACCCACTCGATGGATTTACCATCGGTGACATTTCCGATTGTCAGTTAGTGTTAAAGATTATGAAATAAGATATTATTTATTTTAAAGGCCATAGTAACATATTTTTATACAATATCTCTAACTTCAAAAATGACGAATTGCCAAACAAACTTTCATTCTTTATTTAACTCACCTAGGGAACGAATTTTCAAAAATCCTTTCTTAGTGCTCACTCACGTTACATGCGGAACTCCTGTGCAAAATTACATTCTTCCAAACCCAATAATTTAGGCTGTGCGTTGTCTGTCAGTCAGTCAGTCAGTGTTAGAGATTTATTAAGTAGATAATTTTTACTGACTATAAAAATAATAATTCTTCCTATAATTTTTGAATCCGATATTTGCTTATGGATCCAAGTATGATTGAAGGTTTTCTATAGATTTGTTTGTTGGTCGGAATTTTGGTAATAGGGTACTTGACTGCAATTGAAAAAATGATTCTAAATGCTTTGTTCTTACGTACAAATTAGTTCATTATTGTTAAATTTTTTTTTAAAATTTAACAAAAATTTTGTTAAATTTTTTTGCTAAAAAAAACCACCGTTCAATTTTAAATGAACAAATTGACGCGAAAAACGCATCGTCGTAGTGACCTATGCAATGACGTCACGATTTGACTCAACAGATGTCGCTTTCATTCATGTCAACACGGTACACGGTGTCATGTTAAATTTTTACACAATCATACCATTTCAAATACCACCGCGTTTTTAGTCATTTAAATGAAGGCTAAAAATTTGTAATTTTCAAAATAGAATTTTTAAATAACTAAAGAATATTTTTCTTTGTCACTGCTAAAATTGAATATATTTAAGGATAATACATAAAATTATTTGACATTTAAAACAAATTTTGAATACAGTCAAATACCTTATTAGAGATTCAGACTGGAAGCTGTTCTGAATGAACATATGTAGATTCTTCTTCTTCCTACGGGGGAGGGGGGGTCCTGTCAGCCCATGCACTGATTCCTAGTGAAATATTGTGCAGTAGCTCCGTTTATTCATCAGTTATGCGTAAGAGACCCGCTTCTTTGATGAAGTCAGTTAGGGCCCTTACGGGATCCCGATGAATAGTCTCAAGCTCTGTACCCAATCCAAGTGTTGAGTGCCTAATACGAGCCAATGCCTCGCATTCAAATAAAATGTGGTGGACCGTTTCATCTTCTGCCCCACATTTCCCGCATACTGGTTCTTCTAAAAACATAGATTACTCAATTTAATCAAAATTATTTTGGAGAATTGGTATTTCAAGAAAGCAGTGATTCCAAGAAGGAAGAATTCAAGAAGAATGGTAAAAAGGCAAAATCAATCTTTCTTTTTAATTTTAAATGTTATTGAGTGCCTGTGAAACATTATTAATGTATGGCGGACTTTTGTTCGCATTTAAAAATACACCAATATTCATATGTTCACTTAATGTCCAGCTTCAGCCGATACTTGAACACTCGATTTACCCTGGTATGTATGACCAAATGTTAATTAAAATTCACATAGTGTTTCACATGATTGACTTCAATTAAAATTCACATAGTGTTTGAAAAATTATCAAATTTGATCGGCTGGGGCTCGAACCCAGATCTCTTGGTTACTAGCCAAGTGCCTTACCAATTAGGCCACCGACCGTAAAGCACTTGGCTAGCAACTAAGAGATCCGGGTTCGAGTCCCAGCCGATTCAATTTGATAATTTTTCAAACACTATGTGAATTTTAATTAACATAATAAATTGGTCATACATACCAAAGTAAGTCGAGTGTTCAAGTATCAGCCAAAGCTGGACATTAAGTGAACATATGAATATTGGTGTATGTTTAAATGCGAACAAAATTCCGCTTTACATTAATAATTAGAGAGCGGAATTATATGCACAAAAATATTGAAAAAATATGCAATATAATATGCACGATTTTATGGTAAAACATGCACCAATTTTTTCAAAATATGCACAAATATGCAGTAATAAATCTAAAAATAGGGCTTAATAATTTTGATGTAGGTAATAATTTTGATGTAAAATAACAAAAATAGAATTTTTCTAAAATCTAAAACAGAAATAAGAGCAATGTACTTACAAGCAGCGCCAGATTAACCTTTAGTACCGCCTTAGGCGCCGTAAAAAATGCGGCCACTGTCTTTTGCTTAAAAATAAAAAATCGTAGCTTTTCCTACTTTTTTCGAAGTTTTCCTAAAAAAATAACTGACGATCAAAAGAAACAAACAAACGCTTAGATAGGCCTAGTGGGTAATCCGGCCCTGCTTAAAAGTTTTCCACAAACTTTACAAAAAGCAGTGTTATTTCTTGTATCAAACTGAAGTTCTGGGATAGATTTTATCCAAGACTGAATTAATAAAATCTTTATTTTTGGAATTTTAGATAAATTTTTTACAAGCTCCGTTACAAAACGTTTTGTAACAAAATTTTCTCCACGAACAAAAGCAATATTTACGCTTTTGTTTCCAATTTTTTTATTTTTAAATGTTTTTGGCATTAACACGTTCATTGCCAAGCTAAAAGTATAGATTTTGTGAGATGGCCAAATATTTTATGTTAAATAAGTAGGTCCTTATATTTGTCACACGATATCGCTTGATTAGCCATCTTGTAAAGTAACTCTATCATGCGATATCGCGTAATCCTCAATGATCGTTAAATGAGTTTGATAAAATTTTTAAATATAAAATTGCTATATTTCTTTCTTGCGTTTGCGCGCCAAAACTTTAGGAATATAAAATATTTACTTTTCAACAATTATTCTGCTGATTTCAGTGTAAAATAGGAAAGCATTATTCTGTTTTATTAAGGAAATTTGTATCTCTTTTATGAAAAGTGCTTAATTTGGTGAAAATATGCATATTTATGCAAAAAACTTGAAAATATGCAGAATTTTGTCAAATATGCAAAATATGCAAATTTTAAAAGTGAAGATTCGGATACATCCGAAGTTTTTAGCGAATTTCGAAAACTCGAAATTCAGCTATTACAGTAGGCCTCATGACGCAATCTGAGTCCGGGACTATGGCAGAAATCTGTTTTGAGGTCCCTAGAATACGAAAATAATATTCACTAAAATTTATATATATATATATATATATATATATATATATATATATATATATATATATATATATATATATATATATATATATATATATATTTATGTGTTCCCACGATAACTCTCGAACGAAACGTCTAACGCTTATGAAATTTTGTGTGCGGACTGGATTCTGAATTGGCTTGGCTAAGTTCGTTAGCCAGACACGTCGGATGCCCAGAAGTAGGTTTTCTGGCCATTTTTTATCATTCGATCCCATCATAAGGCAGTTCGATTTTTACATCGTTGAAAAGGAAAAAAAAAATTATGAAGAAAATATTCTTATAATTTTCTTTCTATTTTAAGTATTTTTCGAGAAAATGTAAATTTTCACTTTTATTCTTTCTTTGTTAGTCTAATAAGTAATTTATATTTATATCTCAGTTCTTTATGAAGTATAAAAATATTTCACTTTTTTATTAAAGAATTTTGTGAGAACAAGTGAAAACTATTCACATATATGTGTTATAACACACATACATGTATAGAGTTTTGTTTCTCATTTATTGCATTATAATTAGCATCGTTCTATCTCATGTTAAAAAATGTAAATTAAACAGATTTTCTAAGCTAATGTAATGAAGTTTTTTTTTTTTTTTTATTGAATTTTTAAGTAAACAAGAAATTGAAGATTATGTTATGATATAATATTATTAAATATATGAAACAAAACAAAATATGTACAATGTACATATGTATGTACGGAAAAATATTTTGAATCGATTTTGAAAATTTTTTCACTAATAATTAATAATGTTAAAAAATTAAACCATTTCAAATGGATTTAAGGTATTTTATGTGAGGTCAAGGTTTTCGGGACCTAAAAAGGCCAGAAATTAATTAACCAATCGATTTTAAAAATTTTTTCACAGTTAGTAAGTTAAAGTATTTGAATTAATTAATTAAATGATGTCCGCAAGAAGCTTACGGACTGCCATAAGTTATATGAGATCCTTAGAACCCTTTTCTTACTGTTAGAGTACTAGACTTGTATGAGTTTCGCCAGGATTTACTGATCCCATAATTGTAAAAAATAAACTAAACGACCAATTTTAAAAATTTCTTCACTGTTACAGAACTAAACTATTTTAGATAGATTTAGAATACATTATGTAAGGTCCGCCAGGGTCCACAGGACCCAAAAGTGTCAAAAATAAACTAACTGACCGATTTTGAAAATTTTTTCACTGTTACAGAGCTAAACTATTTTAGATAAATATCGATTACGTTATGTAAGGTCCGCCTGGATCCATAGGACCCAAAAGTGTCAAAAATAAACTGCCTGATCGATTTTGAAAATTTTTTCACTGTTACAGAGCTAAACTGTTTTAGATAAATATAGATTCCGTTATGTAAGGTCTGCCAGGGTCCATAGGATCCAGAAGTGTCAAAAATAGAGGTGTGCTTAACAGCTCTTTTTATTGAGCAGTGATCACTGAGAACAGTTTAGCCAAAGAGCAGTTTGTAGTAGCAGTGATCATAGCAGTGATATAATCACAGTTTGTTTGTTGCTTTTTCTGTTACATATATATGTATATGTATAACTATTTCTTTGTTGAAACAAAAATGAACCAAATTCCACTACTTTCACTTGTTTCTTTTATCTCCTTTTGAAAAATATTTAAAAACAGAGAGTTAATTCTTGGATTCTAAGAATTGAATGAACAAAGCCCTATTGTGCTATAATTCAAACCGGTTGGTGGACATAAGATCGGTAGTATACATAACAGTGTCTCAATAGTAGCCATCAGCAGGAGGTCTAACACTTGCCAAAGTTGTAAATGTTTAAGAATGAATATTTGAAAAAAAAAACCTGTTTGAACAGTTTAAAAGAACAATCTAAAAGAGCAGTTAAGAGAACAGTTACGCTAAAGAACAGAGCAGTATGTTCTCTGCTCAGTGCAAATCACAGTGCTCTTGGTAGCAGCGATCGGAAGAGCAGTCACAACTATAGTCAAAAATAAACTAACTGACCGATTTTGAAAATTTTTTCACTGTTACAGAGCTAAACTATTTTAGATAAATATAAATTACGTTATGTAAGGTCCACTAAGGTCCATAGAACCCAAAAGTGTCAAAAATAAACTAACTGACCGATTTTGAAAATTTTTTCACTGTTACAGAGCTAAACTATTTTAGATAAATATAGATTACGTTATGTAAGGTCTGCCAGGGTCCATGGGATCCAAAAGTGTCAAAAATAAACTAACCGACCGATTTTGAAAATTTTTTCACTGTTACAGAGCAAAACTATTTTAGATAAATATAGATTACGTTATGTAAGGTCTGCCGGGGTCCATGGGATCCAAAAGTGTCAAAAATAAACTAACCGACCGATTTTGAAAATTTTTTCACTGTTGGGGAACTAAGCTATTTTAGATAGACATACATTACGTTATTTAGGGTCCGCCAGGGTCCATGGGACCCAAAAGTGGTAAAAATAAACTAACCGACCGATTTTGAAAATTTTTTCACTGTTACAGAGCTAAACTATTTTAGATAAATATAGATTACGTTATGTAAAGTCTGCCAGGGTCCATCGGATCCAAAAGTGTCAAAAATAAACTAACCGACCGATTTTGAAAATTTTTTCACTGTTGGGGAGCTAAGCCATTTTAGATACATATAGATTACGTTATGTAAGGTCTGAAGTGTCAGTAGGACCTAAAAGTGTCAAAAATAAAATAACTGACCGATTTTGAAACTTTTTTACTATTACCGAGGTAAACTATTTTAGATAGGTACAGGTTGTGTTATCTGAGATCCACAACTGTCCTGCGGATGCAAATGCGGCGTAGAATGCTACACCACGGGTTTTGAATATATATATATATATATATATATATATATATATATATATATATATATATATATATATACATATATATATACATATATATATATATACATATATATATACATATATATATATATATATATATATATATATATATATATATATATATATGTATATATATATATATACATATATATATATATATATATATACATATATATATATATATACATATATATATATATATATATATATATATATATATATATATATATATATATATATATATATATATATATATATTACATAAAGTCCGCCTAGAATATACGGTCGAGCTGATTTTTTAATGAGGTCCACCGGGATCTTGCAGATCCGAAAACGCCAGTAATAAGCTATCGAACCGATGCTAAAAAATTTCTCACTGCTAGAGAACTAAATTATTTTAGATGGATACAACTATACTGCACAAAATTCGTTCGGGTTCTTGGGTCCCCAAAAATACCAAAACTAATTACCCAAGCGATTTTAAAAATTCTTTTACTCTTAGAAAGCTAAACTATTTTAAATAGGTACAGGTCTTAGATGAGATCCGCCAGTGCCCAAGATTTGGAAATTCGCTATGTTATGCAGATGCTGCGACAGGGGTATATTGATATATCACCAGAACTTATCGATATGCAAAATATGCAAATTCCGCTCTCTATTAATAATATTTCACAGGCACTCGATTACATGTGAAATTAAAAATATAACTGCGTCTCGTATTAAAGAGAGGATATTTTCGACTGATTATCAGATTGGAATGACATTCGAACAAGCGGTCGGTGGTTTAGTTGGTAAGGTACATAAGCAACCAAGAGATCCGGGTTCGAGCCCCAGCCGATCCAATTTGATAATTTTTCAAACACTATGTGAATTTTAATTGAAGTCAGTCATCATTAAATGAACTGCAGATACACATTTGGCATAGGTAAAATGCATATTAAGTTCTGCAGACAGTCTGACTCTTATAAATGTTTTTGCATATCTAATCAGTTGCTTTTAAGAAAGAAGTTAATAACAATGAAATGTGAAGAAACTCAAAATTTTAGTGACTTTTTATTAAAATTTGATGGACTGCTAAGACAGTTAATTGCGTCTGGAGGAAAATTGAAAAAATAGGATTATAATATGCAATTTACTTATCACATCGCCAAAAATTTACAACAACGTCGCAACGACAATAGAAATTTTGAATCTTGAAAGTCTTGAAATGGATTAGTTTGAAGAACAAAGAAAACGTAAATATATGGGTAATGATGTTGAAGTTGAAAATATAGTAATGAAAGTAATTTTTAAACTTAAATGTTATTACTGTGGAAAGGTTGGCCACGAAAAGAAAAATTGTTTCAAGTGGAAAAGGAAAAAATCGAGAGAAAATTCCGATAAAAATGTAAATTTTACACATACTAATTATAAGGTTTGTTGCGGACGAAGACTATTTTGAAGTTAAATCAGCTTGTGCTGGTATGAATTGGATTGTAGATTGTGAAGCCAGTGATCATAGTTATGATCAACGAAGATCAATACTTTGATGACATACCTACGTGTGCTGAAAAATTCTATGGTTATTGATGTTTCTAAGGATGGTGTTTGTATTCAAGCTCCAAAAGTCGGAAAAGTTGGAGGTTTTATAAATTCAAAAGAAAAATCTTTAAGAACTGAAATTAAGAATGTGCTATTTTACAAAGATTTAAAATGCAGCTTGTTTTCAATACGACGTGTTGAAGAAGCTGGAAAATAATTTTTCAGAATACAAATGTAAATACATATATTCAAAGGTGAATCTCAAGTTCTAGTGCTTCAAGCTGAAAGAAAAAATAAACTCTATGAATTCTATTTGAACTGTTGTCAAAATACAAGTGCTAATATTAACGATCAACAAAAGATCGATTTGCAGCATCAATGACTAGGTCATCTGAATTTTTCTGACTCGAGGTCATTTTGTGAATCATATGTTTTTGGAAAACAATTTCGTCAACCTTTCAAAGAAAAGTTTAAGATAAAAACTGCATATATATAATTTTGCAGCTCATATACAGTGACATGTGTAGTGCAATAACACCTATGTATATAATATTATAATCTTAAATCATACATAAAACAGTTACATAGATGATTGATTATTCACATTTCACTTCAGTTTATATGATGTTAAATAAATCAGAGGTTTTGGATAATTTTAAAATTATAAATATGGATAAGTTTATGGCTCAAAATTTACCTAATACGACAATTACTAATTTGAGATATGAAAATGGAAGTGAATACTCGTTAGCTGTCTTGAAACTTCGAAAATTCAGTATACAAATGTCTATACTTCTGAGCAAAATAACAAATCTGAAAGAATGTACTCTTATTGAAAAAGCAAAATTTTTAATTTCTAATTGTGGTTCTAGCGAAGTTTTTATGAACTGGAATTGTTTATTGTCATAACTATCTGACAAATAGAAGTCCTACAAGTGCTCTATTCTGAAACAAATCTCCTGCGGAAATTTGATAGGGTAATAAACCTAATTTATCTCATTTAAAAGTATTTAGTTGTGTAACGTATTTTTATATTCCTAGAATTCAACGTAAGAAATTGAATATGGAAATCTATTAAATTAATTACGGTTGGCTATAGCGAAAATGGTTATCGATTATGGAATTAAGTAAACGTAAAATTTTGATGCCAAGAGATGTTGTGTTTAATGAGATAAATTTATGTAAGTTATGAATTGGCAAATAAAAGTCTTTCGTAAGTGGTAGAATTTGAAAAACAACTAGAAATTGAAACAGAAGAAACAGGTATTGGATTTGCACTACCAGAAGAATTCAACGGTTTTGAAAATTGTGATGACGTTAAACAATTTGAAGAAACAATTAATCCGAAAGAGGAAGGAAGAGAAAATGATAACGATAATACTGAAGAAGAAAATAAATTCAGTGACTGATCATCAACAATAATCAGTACATAAAAGTACAAGAATTAGAAAATCATCAAGTTGGTATGATTATATGGCATTAGCATCAAGCGTTGAAATGTTTGTTTCTGAAAATTCAGATGAATGGTACCAAGTTATTAAAATTAAATTGAACTCGTCAGAGAAAAATCAAACATGGGGCTTAATTATATATTCCGAAGAAGAATTATTATTGATTTTAAATGAGTATTCCCTTGCAAATTGGATACTAATCCAATGATTACAGGTGAATACAAAGCTCATGTCGTTACAAAGGTGTTTACATAACGTAAAAGTTTTGATTTTTAAGAATGTTGGTAGCATTGGAACCTGTATTACTTACTATTTCTAATAAGATGAATATATCACATACAACAAATCGATATTAAGACAACATTTCTTAATAACTATCTTCGTGAAAATATATACATATATGAAACCTCCTCAAAAAATTCGTTGTGATCCAGATATGGTATGTCGGAAGCGTTACGAGTGTGGAATGAGAGATTTAAGAATTATATTTTGAAGCTAAAATTTGAATGGTCCAAAGAGGACTATTTGTTTATGCATGCCTAAAATTAATAACAATGTAGTTTATTTACAACTTTATGTAGATAATCTTTTACTTGTTGGAGATAACCTTAGAAAAATCGAAATAATTAAATTCTTATTACAGACAGAATTTGAAATGAAGGGTTTAGGAAATAATGATGTATATTTGGGAGTTAAAATCATTGGAAATTTCGAAGATTCAGAAATAAAAATAAACCAAAAATTATGCATACTGAATTTACTAAAACGTTTTGGAATGGAAAACTGTAACGGTGTTAATATTCCAATGGAATAAAAGCTGTGTTTAAGTAAAAATTCGAAAGACCAACTTACTAAAGCATCATATAAAGAGTTAGTTGGATGCTTAGTGTACGCTATGCTTACTTCAAGATCTGATCTCAGTGTAACTGTAAATTATTTAAGTCGTTCCTAAATTGTGCTACTGATTGTCATCGGAATCGTCTGAAGAAAATTCTTAGATATCTTAAAAAAAGTCTCTATTTTGTAACTTTTATATAATGGTAAAACAGATTTTAATTCAGCTGCAAACTGAGAAAATTATATTGATGATCGAAAATCTTTAAGCGCTTGCTTAATTAAAGTTTTCCGTTGTTTTGTCTCTTGAGTTACTAAAAGGTAACTTACAGTTTTATTGTCATCTACTGAAGCAAAATACATTGTATTCTGTGTTACATAATGTGAAGAATTTTTATAAAGAAACTTTTTACAAAAATATAAATCTCTTGCTTATATTTCTGAAGACAACATGCCATGTATTAAGATGACTGAGGAACCTAAAGAACATTAAAGAATGAAACATATTGATATCATGTAAAATTTTGTTCGAGAATTTGAGCGTTATAGTATTGCATATTGGTAAATAATAAATTAATATTTTACTTCGCACAAATACCACTTTTATTTTGAAACTGTGACAATATTGTTTCGAACCGTCAGTTCATTTTCAAACACAATAAAAAATTACATTTGGTACATGCCTTATATACCTACTAATTTTATCTACCTATACCTATGAAGAGGGAGTGGTATGTGATGTGGAAATGGAAGGGGTGGGAGTAGTAGGAGATTCCGAAAATCAAGAAAAACAAGATTACATTACATGTTACAAGAGGCAAACAAACACGTGACAAAAGATAGAACTTGAAATTGACAAAAAGAAAATAATACAGTGAATACAGTTTTAAACAGAAATTAAAATTTAAATAAGCTATAATATTGAAAATAAAGTTGAACTGTAAATATCGGTGTAATTATTTAAAAGGTGATCGGAGCTATGCTTATTTATTTCTATTGCTTCTAGGATTGTTAACTTCTGTCCTTTGCTTGCCTCGTGTAACACCGTAATTTCCCGTTCTGCTGTGTATCGGGTGCCTATTAAATAATATTAAAAGCAATAGCAAATAATAACGGATATAATTCACACCTAATCGATAAATTAATAATTAAGAAAGAATTTAAACAAATCTTAAAAGAAAATTACCCCTCCGTTAGACCAGAACCAAAAACTAACTTAAAAACAATAATATATTTTGGTAAAGTATCTTATATATATATATATATATATATATATATATATATATATATATATATATATATATATATATATATATATATATATATATATATACATTACGTCTTAAATTAAATGACATAAACTTTATAAACTTAAATGACAGAAAATTTATGTTTTAATACTTTAAACGTCTGCTACATTTTTTTGGGTTGCAATACTTTTCCTCATCCAATCGTGCCTAAAGATACAGGTTGATTGACGAGAACAGAAATTTTAGAAAAATAGTTTATTTTCCTTCAGTATTACAATTCAACTTTGTATAGTATAATATGTACATCGACCGTTTACATAGCAACTGTTTCATGCATCGTTGATCCTAAAAACAAAAAAAATTGTATTAAATTATTGTAAACCTTATCAAAAAAAGAGAAAAATTAAATATAAATATCAGCATAGTGTAATTTACATAAACTTTGTGAAAAGAACTTTAGAACTTTGACAGTTGTAATTTAGGTTACAATTTTGACGTTTCTATGTCAGCTTGGAATAAAATAGAACTCCGAAAGTGAAATGGGTGAGGAAGAGAAGGAATTCGCTCTCTTTCGACGGTTGGAGCTCAAGGAAGCAAGACGTGGCCCCTAGTGGGTTCACGCTCTTGAAAACACTCTTTCGTTTTTTGGAGCCCAGGCGAGGAAGATGTGACAAGATGTTTCGGACCGCTAACAATTAAATTGTGAAGGGCACGCCATGTGGCGAATCAGTTATTAACCATTATTGGGATTTGGGAGCTACTATACAGTTTTGTGCTGCATATAGTGTATGTACAAGTTTTTTTTTAGTAAAAAAAAAGTATTAATGCACTTATCTTAAGTATACTGCTCCACTGTTTGGATTTCTTCTTCGGAACACTTCACGGATGATTGTCTGATAATTGAGGTTGGAATTGGTGTCCACGTGGTGGAAAATTTTTGGCTGGTGCCGTTTACTATGTGGAAGTTGGTTCCAATTTTGTTGTTGGGGTGTATCATTTCCAATCTGTGGTTTTCGTCTGGAAATATGAAGTATTAGTTGTATACGCAAAATAGACACCTTGTAGTGAACATCGTGTGAATTATTGTGTGAGTACTTATAAAAACTCGTAAAACATTGTATTATTGTTATTGTAGTAAATTCTTGTTGTTGAGATTATATTTACCTTGTTTCGTTGTTAATAACTGTAGATTTTTAGGTAGGTGAAGCTGAACGGACGTTTCTGACGTTTTAGAATTGGGCGTCCACGCCATTGTCATTGAACAGTTATGATTTTTGGAAACGCCGTTAATGTAGTTTCACATAATTGAATGTTGCCTATATCAATTCTTATTGATTCATATTTAAATATAATTCATTTATATTACTCACGTTTTGTAAAATATAGACCTCCACGACTGAATTATTGTACACTTCCTTTAAAAAGTCAATAGTTGTATGAAACAATTCACATAATAATAATAATTCACTTCGTTCTGACCTGATTGTTGTCCTTATCTCTCACTTGCTTTTTTCAGCTAATAGTACTATTGGTGCTAATTATAGAGGGTAACAACTAGCAACTTTTTCTATATTTTTTTTCGGATAAAAATATGGTGGCGCTTTTTTGATTAATTGTAATCGTTGTGAATATATGTACCATCTATGTTGAGCCCCCTGTTGGCGGAAATTTATATGTCAAACTTAGAAGAAGTAATAATGAATAACACACTAACCAAGCAACATGTAAAATTTTGATACATACGTGGACTACATAATTATAGGCTTCGATGGATCGATCCGCCAACTAGAAAAATTTTTAGAGTCAATAAATTCGTTAAACCCAAAAATTCAATTTGACTTAGAGGTAGAAAAAGATAATAGCATAAACTTTTTAGATTTAACTATAACCAAAATTAACAATGAGCTTGTTTTCAATATATATCGAAAACCATCTTTCTCTGGTAGAACAATTCCAAATGATTCAATAACTCTGTATCAACATAAAATCGGAGCCTATAATTCCATGATCCACCGAGCATTTAATATACCTTTGTCGGAAGAAAATTTTAAGAAAGAAATAAATAACATAAAAATAATAGCGAATAATAACGGATATAATTCAAACTTAATCGATAAATTAACAGCTAAGAAAGAATTTAAACAAATTTTGAAAGAAATTTACCACTCCGTTAAACCAGAATCAAAGACTAACTTTAAAACTATAACATACTACCATTTACCCGCGACTTCGCTAGCGTGGCAGTAGAAGGACTAAGCGGGTTTTAGCACATACTACGTCCTTAGAAGTATCGGCACATCTTGACCCAAGGGGTGACCAAGGGATAGTGTACCACAACATTAAGTACAGTACCGCGTCAAAAGTATGGGCACACTTTGAGTCAAGGTGTACCCACACGTAGTGTGTGCTGAAACCCGCTCAGCCCTTCCACTCGTGGCTTTTGAAATTACGACATCTAGTTAAAACGTATAAAATGTACTTTCCTCGTGCCGCTATTGCAAACTTTTAATTTCTTCTTGGGAATTTTCCCACAGAATGTTCTCTTCGGGTAAAAAGTAGACTATAATATTGTTTTAACAATATGCAAAGTTCTAATGAAGTCAGTGATCCTTCTTTTATAGCGTTTTAAATATATTTTCCCACGGGAATAAGACTTCTCATAGGATTCCGATGTTTTCCGGAGGTAGAAAGTAGTTTGTGTTCCTTTCTGTCCCCTCTGTAAACAATATGCAATGTTTAAAATCAATCTTCCATTTTTTTTAACAGTAAGTTGTCATTATTTCATTGCTCCATTTTAAAAACATTTTTCCTCGTGAATCAGATACTTTCTCGGCATAAAAACCTATGTTTATCACTGTATATTGTTCTATCTGCTAACAAACAGAGTTCTATCAAACTCAAAGAATCTTTTTTTGTCTCATTTAAAATATATTTTCCCACAGGAATGAGATTTTCCACAGGAATGAGATGTTTTCTCGCCTATGTTCTTTTCCATCACTTATGTTACCAATATACGAAGTTTGAAACCAATAGTCCGCTTTTTAATAGTCAACTATCATAATTCGTAATTGAATACATTTTCTTTCGGAAGTGAAATAAAATATTTTCCCGGATTAAAGGATGACCTATAACCGTCTCCATCTCACAGAATATATTTGCTGGCCCGACAAGAGGGTAGAGTAGCCGGGGTTGTAGCCTCGGCGACCGCGTTAGACAAGGGGGCCTGTAGCGGTCGGTAGGATCCCGGGAAAAAGTAGAAACTTTTTTTTTTGTTCGTCACTTATTTTTTCGGGGAGAAATTTTTACGAGATGTGCTTTGTTCTCGGGGCCCACCATTTCTCTCTACGGCCCTGTATGTTTGTGCAAAGTTTCAAGTTGGCTGGCTAAGTCGTTGAAGCGTGAAAGCAAATCAAACAAAAAACAAACAAACTTAATTTCACATTTATAATATTGGTTAGGATAAGGATTAGGATTTACCCGTTAAGCAATGAATTTTTTATAATTTTAAAATCACCAGCATATCATACCATATCAGTCTCCACATTTCTAATTTTAAAAATTACGGACGTCCATTCAAAGTTTCTTCCTCTGTTTCAACCCCCTAAGAGATGAATTTTTAAAAGCACTGAAACTTTTGTTTTCATACCAGTAACCAAACACCAATTTTCATATTTCTAACTCAAAAAATATCAAATTTCTATGAAAATTTTCATCCTCTATTTTACTCCCTTAGGGGATGCACTTCCAAAAATCCCTTCTTAGTGCTGACCTACGTTATATAAGAAATCCCTGTTCAAAATTTCACGATTCTAGGCCCAGCGGTTTGGGCTGTGGGTTAATCGATCATTCAGTCAGTCAATCAGTTTTGATTTTTATGTAACAGCTAACAGTTATAAAATATAAAATATAAAAATAAAATATATAAAAATAACACAAAATTTGATAAGCTTAAAAAATTGGATATCTACAAATTAAACTGCCAAGATTTTAATAGTTTTTACATCGGACAAACTGGCAGAAACTTTGAAACCCGGAGAGCAGACCATTTCAGATCATATAGCAATAAGAAATCCGACTCTGCTTTTACGAGGTATTTAACTGACACCGGACACACACCAGAACGTAAAATTACCGTGTTACACGAAGCAAGCAAAGGACAGAAGTTAACAATACTAGAAGCAATAGAAATAAATAAACATAACTTCGATAACCTTTTAAATGACTACCGATATTTACAGTTCAACTTTATTTTCAATATTGTAATTTATTTATATCTTTAGAACTGTATTTGCTGTAATATTGTTTTTTGCTAATTTTAAGTTTCAATCTTTTGTCACATGTTCTGCCTTTTGTCAAATGTATGTAATCTTGTTTTCTTGATTTTTGGATTTTCCTACTATCCTACCCCTTCCTCTTCCATATCACATACCACTCCCCCTTCATAAGTATAGATAGATGAAATGAGTATACCAGGCATGTATCGAATATAATTTTTATTGTTTGAAAATGAACTGACAGTTTGAAACAATATTTTTACAGTTTCAAAAATAAAAGTGGTATTTTGAGAAGTAAAATATTTGTTTATTATTTCCAAATATGAAATACCATAAAGTAACGCTCAAATCTATTAATAATCTAATCGCTTATAGTAAGATTTAATTTCTAAATTCAACTAATTTTCTTTAGTATTTTCTATAAGTTTATTGAGGATCGGGTTTTATTTTATTAGGTATGGATTAAATCTAACATTAAGTTCAATAAAATTCGGGGAAACGTGATGTTTTTTACACTTTTGAAGAAAGGGAATTAAGCAAATTAACTTTTTCAAAGTAACATTTCTTGAAGACTTTCAGAGCTTGAAATATAACTGAATTGAACTTCTAGTCGTAATACTAAAATCATTGTATTATGTGTGAGGTTTAAATTGTAAATATGTTAAAGTAAAATAAATATCAAAAGATCTTCGTCACAAACATCTCTTCAACAAATTCAGAGAATTCAATCAATTCACCTGATTGTTAGAATTTATAATTTGAAATGTCAAATAAAAGTCAAAAATAGTTGATCAAAATCGAATTAATTGGGCAGGGGTGTTGAAATACAGGGTGTTCCAAAGTTCCTGGAACATAGAGCTGTCATATATTCTAGAGATCAAAATAAGTCGACTCTACGTAACTTACCTATGTATGGACTGTTTGCCCGTGAGAGGAGTTCAAAGTTTACTTAAAAAATCACATTTTTGTACATTGCTCAGAAACTCGTGAACCAATTTTAATGATATTTGACACCTGGACACACAGATGAACATATGAAGCCTACATATAGAAAACTGTGGCCCGAAAGTTGCAATAAGCTGCATTTTATACTGCTTACTGACTAGTCGTCCATCGGCTCTACACGAACAAACGTACATTGTTAGATGGTGACTGTGATTGTGAGATCGTGTTAGTAGCAGATACATACTTATACTTGTTCTATAGTATGTATCCACTCCCACCTCATACCTCGGCCACATACATACCGAATATCACACATACTAACATCCACTATACTACACATCTACACATACCGAATATCACACACACTAACATCCACTAAACTCTAAATATGTATATAACCATAGAGAGTAGGGAGGCTTCGCTGCCAAGTTTTATGACGTAAAATTCTGGCGACAGCCGGAATGCTAATTATCATAGAGTAGTTTGGCTCCTTGCTAGACACTTCAACGGATCTCACTATTTTTACTAACCAAAAAAATCCAAAGTAAAGTGGATAAAGTTTCTTTGCCTAATTTGTTTTTTAATTCTAGCCTAATGATACGAAAGGAGTACATTCTACGTACTCAGTGGAGGAAAATTTTTTGAATGAATTATCTGATTTCTCGAATGAAACCATGGATATGAATTTTAATCTACAAGTTTCTCCCCCAAATGAAGGTATATTAAAAATATCTTTTTTTTTAATCGTAATTTAATCGGGGTGAAATAAATGTGTTCGAAATGTATTAAAATGGCACAGTTAAAAAGTAACGATAACTAATCTCATCACATATCTTTATGAAATTTTTAGATCCCATATATATTTTATCTTTTAATTAATTTTTTTATTTGTTTATTTTTTCAATTGTAACCATTTTTTATTTTAATACTGGAAGTAGGTGCTGACAGTGTCTACTATTGTATTGTAGTAATAGAGTAGCAACTCAGCCCTAATTTTTAACAAGAAGCGACCACGAGCGTTCTAGTGGCTTATTTTTCTTTTAATCGATTCAAAATTTAAAAAGGAATAGAAAATTCCAATACTATTTTTTTACCAAATGTCGGCGTCACTGTGAAAAGTTGAAATTAATGAAAGTAATAGGTAAGATACATGTATAAATTTTGTATTTGTAGTATTCTCTAAGCACAATTGATATATAAAAAAAAATTATAACATTTTTTTAGAGAGAGAAAAAACTATTGACAAATATGATATTTTAGAATGAATAAGTAGACTAAAATCAAACATTTATAAGAATACTTGTCAAATTATTTATTTTTATCAATTTTTAGCATTGAAGCCGTGGTTTAATCAAAAAATAGTATTTGAACTTTATATTTTATTTTAAATTCTACATCAATTAAAAAAAAACCAGCCACTAGAACGCTCGTGGTCACTTTTTCAATTTCTAAGCAACTTTTTAAGGGTAAGTTTAAGTAAGCCTATAAGTTTAACAAGTGATTATAGTATAGGAAAAAACCTATAACAAATTTATAGTATAGGAAGTAGGTTAGTGAAAAAATTTGGTGATTAAAAAGAATGTAAAACAACTTCCGATGTAAAACAACTTCTGTATCCATTCGATATGGTCAGGATCTTTCTCTTTGTCCCACAGTACACAAATATTTCTATTTAGTAGCTTGTGGTTCACTTTGCTTCATTTTTTTTTTTTTGTTTGGAGACGAAATTTTAATTTGTAAAAGTGGAGAGACCATTTGAAGATAACTCGATGCTAATCGTTTTAGCCACATAGGTAATTGGGAGACAACTGGACTCGATCTAATCTAATATTAAAAGCCTCTTTTAGAATACACAGACGGGCTCACTGTTCCATTGTTAAGTATTACCGTGGATATAAAATGATGTAAAATAGTTTTAAAATATAATAACCCGCTACAGCATAATGTACAGGGTCCCTTACACCCTGTATATATATATATATATATATATATATATATATATATATATATATATGTATGTGTGTGTGTTTGCACGATAACTTTCGAATGAAATATTATATTTTTACGAAATTTGGTGAAAATGTTGGAAGTCCTAAACCGTTGGACAAGTTCATTAGCCGGAATGTCCGATGTCCGGAACATGGTTTTTTCGGCAATTTTCATGAGAAAAATAGTTTCCCCTTATTCAAAAATTTTGAAATTTTTTACACCATTGAAAAGAGGAGAATCACATAAAAAAGGTCATTAAACTATTATTCTGTGTCAACTAGTTTCCGAGAAAAACAGAAATTCGCTATGTTATGCAGGATGCTGCGACAGAGGTATTCAAATTTTTTTCTGTTACAGGCAACCACCCATATTCTTTTTATCCGATCAGCAAAATAATTGACTTTCGGCGATTCGATTTATTAACACTACAATCCGCGTATCTCCACAGTAAAGTTTTCCAGGGGCTGGAAATATTTTTAACACGTTGATGCAACCATGTCAACAATTCCGTATAAAGCGTACACCAATAAGGTATATAAATATTAGCTCGCTCTCTGTCTAGTTATCGTGGGCAACCGAGTGCTACAATGTGATCTGTAATACATCACCTATTGTGTAACAGATCTGTTATATCATAGTTATCGCACCTATTATATGTATTATGCTATCCGTCTATAACGTTTACAGAAATCATTACTACACTGACAATGAGAGTGTCTTATCCGTACCACTGCTCAATAGCCGTCCGTGTCATACATGTATGATAATTAATCGCGATCGGTCTCTGTTGTTCTGGATATCAACCAGTGTGTGACTGTTAATATGAGGATATCTGTCGAGAATTTATACTATGACTTATGATGTTACTGGCCGTAGGTATATCCACCCGATAGGATTTATCATCGGCAACATCTCAGGATGACAGTCAGTGTTAAAGATTTATTAAATAAGGTCTTATTTATTTTAATAGGCTAGCGGCCAGTTTTACATTCACATTTAAAGCCAACTTTAAAACTGATTTTTTTTTTGATACTGTTTTACAATCTTGACTTTGCTGTTTAAAGTTGGCTTGAACACATTTGTCATTGCTGATTATTATCATTGAATTTTGTTTACAAGCATAATTTTTCTATAAAATATTCGTACCTTAATAAATAAAATAAAAATTTTAATTGTTTGCTTATTTTTGATTAATTTTTTTTTTTGCATCTTGAATTAATATCAAACATTCTTTTTGGGTTAAACGGGCAGAGCAATTTCTTTTACGATTTATTGTATTTATGATATTTATAAATTTCTTTTAAAAAGAAATAACGTTGTTTTCTATTCCAATCTCACTGGCAGTAGTGAAATGAATAAAATGCGTTTTTGAAGTGAAAACTTCTTTAGCGGCGTTGTACACTTTTTTTGTAATGGGTAAAAAATGTTAAACTCGCGTTAGGACATGTGACCTGATCGAAAATTCGTAAGACGGATGGAGAGTGATCGAAAATTCGTAACACGGATGGAGAGTAGACAGTACAGTAGAGCAGACAATAAACTTTTTAATGGAATATAAATTGTCATGTTTGTGTACGATAGCGCAATAAATAAATATTGTATTCTACCACATAAATGATAGTACTTTTATACTGATAATTAAAGCAATTCGTGCAAAATTATTCCCTAACCATTCCAAAATATCAAAAATGCACAACGTTAATATTCAAGTTTTCACTTCTACCGGCACTCCCGGAGTGCAACCCGTTGTTTTTTTTTTTTGAAATTCAAACACTTTGATATTTTCGTCTCTATAAGTAGTTATTTCTTATAAATATAAGATTGGCTACGATCAGTCATATATATATATATATATATATATATATATATATATATATATATATATATATATATATATATATATATATATATATATATATATAAAATATATATATATATATATAAAATATATATATATATATATATATATATATATAGAGAGAGAGAGAGAGAGAGAGAGATAGATAGATATATTTTAAAAGGACCCGTAACAACATAATTAACTTGAAGGAAGTATTAGTTTCTATAGTGCTAATAGCAGTCAGTGGCGGCAACAAAATCAATGTTTATACCTACGTGCATATACCATCCTTTGCATACTTAATATGTAATAAAATTAATCCATACCAATCAAGTTTCAAGCCTTTGTGTACACATTGAATACCGTGAAATAAGAAGATTTTTTTTTTTCGGATTCTAGCAATTTCAGAATAAATTCTGTCAGTTTAAGGTCAAATCTCATAATATAAAAGCTGAATTATTCGTTCAAAAATTCACTAATAGTCAGACAAAAAATTTCGGGCATTTTTCTTTTAATTCGGGATCCTTTGGGAACCTAAAATTACATGAATGTTACTGCTTAGCATATATCGGCATATTAAGTATCTTATAGTGTATGTGCAAATAATGTTTTAAAAAGTCGCCATTGATTTTAAATAATAAACAAAATCGACAGATTTACACATATTTTACAAAATTTTTTTAATATTATGATTGAAACTGTATGAAAATTTATTATGATAAGGAATATTAGAAATCTTTGACATTAAACTAAATTAAAAGCAAAATTGTATGTTTATTATGTCAAAAATAAATTTACCGGTAAAAAGTTATTTCTACAAGTTTTTTTTTTCTTATGAAATTTTTACATCCGTAAGCAGAACAAGTTGCCATAATACTTTTTTAAAGAAATTTAACCAAAAATATATTTTAAACAGTGAAAACAGTCATTTTTCACAAGATTATTTTTTTAACTTGCAAATACCAATATGCCGTCTTTTGGCTTCAATTTTATTTTTAAAACCTAAGGTAAAGTCAAATCTATATATAAAGAAAATGACTCATTTCAAAAATAAAGTTTTGTCACATATAAAAGATATTATAATTTCTACTATCCTTTTTCAATATATTTGATAGTAGATCTTGTAAGAGATAGCTATATTACAAGTCTGACTAAAACACAAATTTATGAGAATGAGTCATTTGCAGCTGTCGTTGGTTTCTCTATATCTTATAGTCTGTTTGCACATTGATTAGTGCAAGTGCGAGTGCTTAAACGCAATTCTATACCATTTGAAGTAAGCACTCGCATTAATTAATGTGTAAACAGGGCATATGACAAAGGAATATTTATTGCCAATATACATGTTATTTATAATGGTTGTCTTTTTTTAAGGGGTGCGTAATAGGCATTTCTATAAAATATAAATTACAGGTCCTTTCATTTCTAATGTCTATGGTTTTATCCATTCAAACACTTAAAAATCCTTTAACAAAAGTAAGCAGACATGATCATTGTAAAACAGTACTAAAAATAAAGTTGACTTTAAATTAAAAGTAGCTTTAGTTAGAGAACCTTTAAAATTTTGAATGTAAAACCGATCGATAGTAACATATTTTATGTACGACTGAATCATAAAAGCCTATTTTATTACATTGTTAAGAGATATGAAAAGTATTACTTTTTGGCACTAGTTGCATAATGAAAAGCAAAAAGCACTAGTGCCATAAAGAATAGTCTACTTGATAAATTTTAATTTCAATTTTACAATAAACAGAAAACACACTAACTTTATTTGTATACCATATTTACAAATGTTGGCATAATTAATATTAGTTACTCCAATATTTCATTAGCTTTAGATGACAATAACCAAAACATACTTTAAATACAATAAATTTGTCTATGCCAACTATATATAAAATACATTTTTTATTTAAAGTATAGACGTGAGATTTATAAATTCGATTTTTATCGATAAATAGGAATTTTAGCAGTCGTACATAAAGCTTTGTATGCAACTTGTACATAATTTGACTTTATGAACTAGCCTTTTTTTATTGGCCTCGCTCGTAAGCTCGCTCAGCCATAAACAAGGCTCGTTCATAAAGATCTTCATTATGTACTTGTTGCATAAATAGCTATTATATATCTCTAACTTTAAAAATGTCGAATTTCCATACCAATTTTCATCCCCTATTAAACCCACTTATTGAATGAATTTTCAAAAATCCTTTCTTAGTGCTCACCTACAATATATAAGGAACTCCTGTGCAAAATTTCATCCTTCTAACCCAACGGTTTGGGCTGTGCGTTGTCGTGTCAGTCAGTCAGTGTTAGAGATTTTAGACCAAGAGATTATACCATTGGCTGTTGGTCTATTTATTAAGTAGATTTATATATTTCAATAATTGGTGCATTTATCTTAATTTGTTTATTACTCTGTGTTATCAAATTGTGTTGATTGGGTTTTAGATTTTCGATTTCGTTATTTGTTTGTATCGTATCATTATAATCCATTTTGTATATAATCGTTTTCATAATTGAGCATAATCCATCCATCAGTTCTGTTTTAACAAATCTTTTGGAATTATTTTAAATATATGTATTTTCTAGTTGTTTTTTATTTTGTCTTAATAATTTTTTATGAGCTGCCGATTTTTCTATGGTTTTCAACTAACAAGGAATGTTACGGAAGTGTTCTCCTGCGATTGCGTTCATTTTAAGATATATTGTAGTACTTGACAAAGCAACAAACATATTTTAATTGTACGTGCCCAGTCCCATATTTAGGGAGTAAAACACTCCTTCAATAAAGGTTTTAGTCCTCCACAAAACTGAGTTGACAATTGACAATTCACTCAAAGTACAATACAAAATAGCTCAATGCATCTGTGTCAAATTCTATACCATTGTAGAGTGAATGATTATAGCTTAAAATCTAGGACTTCGTGTCTAATGCTATTGCAAAAGTTTGGTCCGTGATCATAGAAATTTTAAGTCCGCTGTTTTGGAAATTTCAAAAAGTGATTCTCTTTGATGATTCGTACCGGTACTACCTCGTATTGGCATTAGCATTGCGCCCAGTCAATAAGTTCAAGCCTCTCATTCTTAGAAATAATTTCGGTAACGTTGGCGTATTTATGTTCTTTATTAATATTTCAGGTTCTTGATTTCTCCATTGCATTGCCACAAAATAAAGTAAATCCTAGAAACCGTAATCTAGGTTCTTAATACGATTGCTCCATAAACAGGATTTTTAAAAAAGGGAAAATTCAGCGCAGTTAAAAAAGATTATATTATTAACAAGGGGAGTATCAAACATGGGAATCACAGATTTGGGATAAATTAATATATGTTGTGGAATATATTTCTCTGACTATTGTAGTGATAATAATTTAGGCCAATGCGACTTTATTTAGAAATTAAACGCAGGAAAAATTTCGAATAACATATCGTGTTTGGTATGTACCAGTTAGTTGGTATTGTCTGCAACAAGGGCCGCTGGTGGTGTGGTTAGTGTCTGCTCTCATGTATGTAACTTTTTTTAATTTACAGACGGAAAGGTTCTGTGTTCGAATCTATACCTTTCCAACATAAATAATTCTCTTTTCAATTTTTTTTAACTTTTTCAATATAGTACAATGGGTCAATTAATTACATTGAGGATGCTATAATTTTTTTTAAAAGGAAATATGGTATTCTTTTTTATGTCATTATTATAAAAAAATTTACAATTGCCATTACTTTAAATAAGAATAAAATGAAGAATGTCTAAAAATAGTATAAATAATGGGTTATGGAAACTGGACGATGCCATCTACCACTGGTACCTGCGAAAGGATCGCCTGTTGTTCTGTCCCATTGTTCTGTGACACGTGCGGTCATAAAAACTACCTGTAACGATGGCCTCGTTCAGTTGTCTAAGAGTCATTTCTTGTTTGTACGTCTAGCTGTCAATATGGATATCCGTAGTATAAGTTCTTTTACGAATTTCATTTCAGAAAAGGGTTTAAAATATTTTGTGTTAGAATGTAAGTTAGTAAATAAATCGGTTGATTGTTTCAAGTGCGATGGAAAAATGTACATTAACGTCGTAAGCAACGGTAATCTTGGTTACAGATGTGGAAGTTCCAGCTGTCGAGCAAGGAAAACTATACGGGAGGGTACAATTTTTTCTTTGGCTCGCATTCGTCCAATAGCCTTGTTGTCAGTGTTAGTAGGTTGGATTTTAAAATATCCTTTCTCAGTGATTGTGCGGGAAACTGGTTTGACACGACCAACTACACGAAAATTAATTACTGCTTTTAGGGAAATGATAGGTGTGTGGTTACTTGAGAACTCTACCAAAATTGGTGGTGTAGGTCAGATTATGGAAATAGATGAAAGCGCTTTCGGAAAAAGGAAATATAATCGAGGCAGGGTAACAAGAACACGCTGGGTCGTGGGCGGAATACACCGAGAAAGTAAAAAGTGTTTTTTAAAAATAGTCGACCAAAGAGATTCGGATACACTAATGAAAGTAATTTCGGAAAATGTTTTGCCAGGAACGACGATTATAACTGATATGTGGCGGGGATATAATTCGATTGACCAAAACGGCTATTTTCACGAGACTGTCAATCATTCATTGAATTTTGTGAATCCCAATAACCGAAATGTTCATACGCAAACAATAGAAAGTCACTGGGCAAAAATTAAACGGGATATGCGTCGCAGAATTGGTCGTATGACTGTATCGACATTTGAGACGTATTTAGTAGAATATGTTTGGAGAAATATGCATCCGACTAACCAAGACTTATTTAATGATTTTTTTCAAGCCGTAAATTATTTTTTTCCCCAGTAATATTTATAATAAATAGCAACTAACAAAAATAATATAAAAAAATAAAAAAAAAATGACGTAATTATAAAAACAAGATAAAAAAAGACAAGGCTACATTCTGTGGCCGCTTTTGGTAAATGAGGAGGTTATTGTGAAAACAAATCAATATCTTTCCATATTACTTAAAGCGGCTGCATGAATAGTGTCAACGAGAACTCAAGAAATAAAATCTTCTCTTATGTTGCACTACTACATTATTTATTTAGTTAGCTGTTACTGTTAGCTTTTGTAAATTCTATATTTTTACTTTTTATGTTTTATTTGTTACTTTAATATACATTAGTACATTACCTTTGAATGTTCATTCGCATGATCTAGGCTTAAAATACTTACTAAACAGTAAAATTGCCTTCAGGAAACTGGACGAGTCCATCGCATCGTAACAATAGGCGATCCTTTCTACAGTAACAAAACACAATAGGCGACCCTTTCTGCATTAATAAAACACCTTTTTTCTTAAGCCTCAGGTACCAGTGGTAGATGGCATCGTCCAGTTTCCATAACCCTAAATAATTTATAATAAGAATCGCTTTAATTGTATGTAAAAAAAAATTCAGTAATTTAAAATTTACGATAAAATTACTGTTACATATAATGACAACATGTACAAAAAATATTATATCTCCTTTTTCAGAAAATAATTATAGCATAATAATGACATAAGAAAGAATACCACATCTCCATTTAAAAAAAAGAATTATAGCATCGTCAATGTAATTGACCATTGTACAATATTGAAAAAATTAAAAAAAAATTGAAAAGAGAATTATTTACGTTGGCAAGGCATAGATTCGAACATAGAACCTTTCCGTCTGTATATTAAAAAAAGTTACATACATGAGAGCAGACACTAACCACACCACCAGCGGCCCTTGTTGCAGACAATACTAACTAACTGATACATATGAAACACGATATGTTATTCGAAATTTTTCCTGCGTTTAATTTCTGAATAAAGTCGCATTGTCCTAAATTATTATCACTACAATACTCAGAGAAATATATTACACAACATATATTAATTTCTCCCAAATCCGTGATTCCTATGTTTGATACTCCCCTTGTAAGTATTATAGTAGCCACGTTACTGTTTTGCATGCTCACTTATAAAAAAGTAATCATACCTACTGTAGTGCTAGTCTCCTCTCTTTATCTGTTGGTAGTTGTCGTACTTACCGCTCAAAACAACATGTGGACTGTGTCGTAAGGCTTTTTTCTCGATTATGAAAGTCTCGTCATTCTGTTTCATACTAATGAAACAAAAAGAAGGATCCAATTCTTAGTTTTTTTTCTTAGTTTCTCATATGTCCTTCATTCAGTCGTTTAGAATCCATGACTTTGACGCTCGAGAGATTTCCGGAGGATATAGTTCATAGCAAATAGACCCAGGAAACTAGTCAAAATTGTGTTGAAACTAGAGGAGGAACTGAATTTTAACCTCGCAAGGAATCCGAAAACCTAGAAACTACGGTCTCATCTTAGAGAAGGCGTCCACGAGTTACAGTTGCTACCTAACAAGGAAAGGTATCCAACTGTATCTCTCAAAAATTTTTGAAACTTTAGTCGATTGTAGATCGTATTAAAACTAATCACGACCCATATTTCGTTCGTGCCCATAAGCGGTTTAAGGGGGTGAAGCTCACCCCTGAAAATTTGAGTTTCTTTCAATTTTCTTAAACATCTTGGAAATGGTAAGGTTTTGGTAGGAAAACTATATATATTTGGAAATGGCACTTTAAGATCTTTATTGTGATACCAAAATTAAAGTTATAAAATCATTGGGGTTTCATCCCCCATCCCCACCCCCTAATTTTATCAGGTATCTTTTGGTAAAAGACGAGGCTGTTATGTGTAAATAAAAGAATTTTTAATTAATTTATTTTACACCACACCAGTTTATTTCTTTTTGCATAAATACACTGCTAATATTAATTAAAATTTTGATTAAAGAATCTCGCATTTTAGTAATGAATTGTTACAAACTTACGATATATTTTAAAATACATAATCTAGAAAGAAAAAATACACTGCACCCCCCCCCCCCGTCACCCTTGCTTTAACGACATCTCTACAAATATTATTTACTTCTCTATTTATTTTTATTTATCTATTCAATTGCCAATATTTTAACCTCTGGACGTCTATGGATTTCGACCCTGGAAACAATTCATCAGATTATTTTCGGTTAATGTAATTCTAAATGAGTATGATATCGATTTACATCGCCGTAACAATATTCCTAAACTTTAGTCTCTAGCTCACAATCAGTTTTTGTCGCCTCGTTTTCAAAACTTGTTCAAGTATGAATGGTATAAAAGTGAATATATTGACCAACGACCAGAAAGATTTAAAAATTCTGTAACATATTGCTTTTTTAAAGAAGAAAGAGAAACACCAAAGTATGTATGTGGTAAACCCGCTTTTATAAGGTGTACTTGGTGTGAACAATATCATTATTGTGTAGATTACAAACCTTAAAATATACACAATTGTTTAGATAAATAAAAACAAATAAATAAGTAAATAAGATTTCTATAGACATCAGTAAAGCCAGGGGGAGGAGGGGATTGGAGTTTTTTTCTTTCTAAATTATGTACTTCAAAGTATGTCGCAAGTTTGTAACAATTTGTTACTAAAATACAAGATTCTTTGATCATACTTTTGCTCATAATTAAATCAAAAAGTTAAAAATTTGGATAGATTTGAGCATTACTTTAGGGTATTCCATTTTGAAAATAAAAAGACAATTTTTACTTTACTAATACCACTTTATTTAATAATAATAAATAATGTGGTATTAGTAAAGTAAAAATTGTCTTTTTATTTTTAAATTGGAATACCATAAAGAAACGCTCAAATCTATCAAAAATTTTAACTTTTTGATTTAACAATGAGCAAAAATATGGTTAAAATTTTTCCCAAGTTAATATTAACAAAGGGTGTATTTATGCAACAAGAAATAAACTGGTGTGATGTAAGATAAATTAATTAAAAATTCTTTTATTTACACATAACAGCCTCCTCTTTTACCAAAAAGTACCTGATGAAATTAGGGGTTGGGGTGGGGGATGACCCCAATAATTTTATAACTTTAATTTTGATATCATAATAAAGTTCTTAAAGTGGCATTTACAAATATATATAGTTTCCCTACTAAAGTTCTTACCATTTCCACGATATTTAAGAAAATTGAAAAAAACTCAAATTTTTAGGGGTGAGTTTTACCCCCTTAAACCGCTCATGGGCACGAAAGAAATATGGCTCGTGATTAGTTTTAATAAGATCTACAATCCACTAAAGTTTCAAAAATTTCTGAGAGATACAGTTGGATACCTTTCCTTGTAAGTACCTCCTTGGGCTAGATTCTTCATTTGTATTATTTAAGTTTGTACCCGTGGATACTTACACGCGTAGCTTATGTTCTAGTAGTCGGGTTCGATTGGGTCCGCGATCCCAAACTTTTCCCTTGACGCGAACTCTACTATCTCACACTTTCAACATCTGCAGCAAAGAGAACAAGGAAATTTTTACTAAAAATTTTGCTAAAAATCTCTTTAAAGTCAGTTCTTATTTTCTCTAAAGTTAAATTTCATCTTAGAAAACACCATGAGTAGGTAACCAAAGCGGATACTACGGCGTGCGAATTCTACGGCACACCGCGCGTCAAAACTATAGACCCCCATAACTGGTGGGCGATTAATTTTGTGTGGCACTGTACTTGGTTCAGACTTTCGGCGACTAATTGGTCTGTAGTTATTTTTAGACATCTGTGTGCGATAAGCCTTTCCTGTTTGTTGAGTCATATTAGTTATTTGGTCTGTGCGTGGGTGTTTTATGCTCATTAAAATTAAATAAACTTTGATCTCATTAAAATTAATTGGATAGTTTTCTGGACTTTGAACTTATTAAAAAAATAACTGGTTTTGAAAACCCCCCTCCCGATGTCACATTTAAGTTATATCATAAATATTTTTTAGAATCAAATTAAGTTAATTGACGTATGCGTGGCGTGTGGATAACATTTTGATCTCGCCACATTGGAATTTTAATTAATTGACAACCTTAATATGTAACGTCAGCTAGAGCGTGTATATAAATGAGCGGCGAAAATGTACTCGTGCCATTCATGCTTATAAAATAATTGGTTCTGATAACCTTTTCCCGACTTCCCAACTCAGGAATTATGAGATCACAGCTATTTTTAGAATTATTTTTCTCATGCATATTATAACTTGTTAGCAGAATGATGAATCAGAAATGAGTTTCTATTTTCAGCACACAAGTTACCACTTGTTATGAGAGCGCGGAATCGGAAATCTGCTTCTACTTTTAGCATATAACAATTGTTTCCAAACGCCCAGAATCTTTCATTCGTTATACAAAGTTTGCATTTAAACAAGCCGAAGTTAATGTATGCATGCTGTATCACTGTAGAAAGCAAATTTAAAGTAGGCTCAGGGTATACATATGAATTTTTATCAGCATGTACAGATAAATGTAAAATTAAAATAATTTTATAACAAAAAAGAATTAAAAGAGAAGTATTAAACATAATATTATGTCTATTTACATAATATGTAAGTTTAATTAATACAAAATATACAAACTTAGTCTTGGTTATTTAAGTGTAATCGATTGATACGTTTATAAATCTTCATAAAATATTAACTGCTATTAATTTTGATTACACATATTAATAATGCTGTTATGTTCATTTAAGTTCATTTAAACACTAAATTTATTAATAATATTTTGAATTGGGATATCCAATTGATGAACATATGAATATTATCATAAAAGTTATACAAATTAAGCATATTTAGGTAGAACTGTCTTAGTAATTTATCATCAAATGTTCGTAGTGGTATAAACAACCAATTATAACAATCTTGAAAATGCTAATACACTTAACCGTGGTTCTCCAGTTTCTGCGCTAAGTTTTAATTAAATGGATCACGAAAAGGATCATAGTTATTTTTAGAATTTAATTTAGTTAATTGACATATGCGTGGGACGTAGATACCATTTTGATCTCACAGCACAGGAATTTTAATAATTGACACATAGTTTCCAAGCGCCCAGAATTGAGAAATCTGTTTTGTATCTCAGCTCTAGGCAGTTTTACTTCATTCAATCGGTGGGTGGTGGGTGGTGCTGGTGGTGGAATTGAGCAACTTGTGGGGACACTATTCGCTGCATGAAATAAATACTGGAACAGCTTCAGCTTCGGTTTAAACACACAAAAACAAAGTCGTCGTCATCGTCAGCTTACTGGAAGCGTTTACAAATGTTCTCAAGCGAATCGGATAAATTACGCAAACGAATTGACACATATGAGAAACTGGTTGATGCAATTGTGAAAATTCAGAATTTGAACCTATCATCTGAACCAATGAATTTTGACGAAATAGATATGCCAATTGGTGAATTTTTCGAAAAAGTGCTAACGCATATAAACGAGCTGACTTTGAATACATTTCTGCAAATCTATAAATACATCAATTTGAACGTGTTGAAAAGTTATGACGCAAAAATCATACGTCGTGCATGGATTTGGTTATCGGCTGATTATCAAAAAATATTTCAAGACTGTGAACCATGCTTTGAGCACTACGATCGACCGTGTTAGTGAGATCATGTCGATGGTCCAACAAGTTTGAAGCAACATTGTCAAATGTGTAAAAATGGTGTTTTTTATTAAAGGTTTACAAAGGATATAAATCATCAATTCCTTTGGTTATATAACACGACGTCTTTTGAAATTTTTACGCGCGGGTTTATGTAGTTTTTTTAGAACTTGTTCTTTAATTTTACTCATCTTTAAGTGTTGGTACTGAATGTTTAGTCAGTTGCTTATGTAGGTTATCTAAAGTTGTTATTTGATATTCTAGTTTCTTAAATTTAGCATTAAATTCCTGCTTGGAGACGGAAGCTGTTGCTGCATTTGAAATAACCCCCATTACGGTTTTAAATTCGTTTTCGATATTCTCCATAGTATTAATTTTTCTATAATATTTGATTGAATTTGTTTATATGAATTTTCAAGCACAACCGTAGTATGTGAAATTCCAGCAAACATTTGACTCAGAAAAGCCAAGTTAACAGCATCACCGTTATCTTTAGGAGCATGTACGTTCGTAAGACGCTTATCATTCATATCATAATCACCCTCAGGTGTTAAATTGATAGACGCAGCCTTTCGAGCATACCGTCCGCCGCTACTACTGAATCGACCTTTGTCAACGCTCATCTTTGTAATGATTATTGACACGGGTTAGTCATCTGTGTTTATTCAATTATATCAGCTTCTGCGGATGCAATCAATAATTTTAATCTGCCAATAAGTTCACCGACATCGTCCCAATAATGGTATCAATCGTTTCACAATCGTTAAAATGCATTAAACCAACTTAATTTGTGCTGCTGGTTCGTTTTTGTTTTGGTGTTGTGGTATGCTTTTGCCGTGGTGGAAAAAGTTGATTTATAATCTTCTTATATTTATAACAATCATTCACATTAACTGGTTAATTGACGTCATAGTTTCTTTTGTGCGCATTGGTAATTTATAACATAGCCTTATATGTGTTTAAATCAGCAGCTGTGTATAGATGTTGATTTGGATACTTTTTAAACAGTAGCTCAAAAAGACCTTCAGTGCCGGGGTAAGCAATATCATTAACAATAATATTATCATCAGTTATATCCAATTCAGAATTACCAATAATCTATTTATTTGTTTCCACATCTATGCGTGGGCCATACGATCAAGAGATTTTTTGCCGTTACGCGTAAGCGATAACTGGAGATACTTTTCAGCTAGCACACCAACACTTGGTTCGTTTGTTTGCTTAAACAATTTTCGTGCAGCAATTTGTGCTGTTGAAGTAAATTGGCTTGATGTGGGAGTAGGCTCAAAACTTTCCTCTAACAGCAATGACCCAAATATTTCATCATCACCACTATTAAGAAAACGTTGTTTCTTAGTAGAGGATTTCTGAGCAGAGTTTTCTGTTGCCGAGGTAGGTCGGCTTGATGTTGGAGTAGGTTCGAACCCTCCCTCTATCAGCGGTGGTTCAAATACCTCATCATCACCATTGTTAAGAAGGCGTGATTTCTTAATAGAAGATACGGCATAATCAATAGAACCAACATCATCATCAATAGAGGGAGATGCTTTCTTAACTATAGCTTGTGTTGACTTCTCATTTATAACTAAGAGGCTCCTTGCTGGTTCAGTTTTAATTCAGTAGCTATTTCTTTAAGCGGTTCAATTATTGGTTTGAATGATTCTTCTAAATTTTTTTCTCGTTTAAACTGACTATCCTTAAGCGTACGATATTTAGCACGTATAGATTTTGTGACAGCTAAAATTTTTCGCTTTAGTTCTTGATCTTGATCCATAGTATGTCTATGTGCTATTGCTGCTTATAAACAAATGTGAAATGCGCCCATGCTTACTCCTATTTTATATTTTTTCGGCTTAACAAATCATAAATTAGGTCAATTGAAAAACTTAGTTCCAAATACCCAGAATTTCTGTCTCGCTCAACACTTACCGTTTCATGCCACAACAACTAATTAGAGTCATGCAAATTTAATATTTTTATTTAAACAAGATTTAACCAATTTATTCCATCTATTTAATGAGCACACATGTAGGGGTATGCTTTTCGTGGACTTTAAGCCTACTTGCAGCCATTGTTGGCAAGAACAATATGGTTTCTTAGTTATTGGTAAAGATTGCAGTTTAGATCAAGGTCGTTATAGAAAGTGCTTTGATATATTTATTCAAATTAAAAAGGAGCGAAAAAATTTTAATTAGTATATTATTTTTTATCACATAAAATAGAACTGAATTATTCTTATCTGAAACGCAGTTTTTTTACTATAAAAATATGTACTAATTATTTTTTATCTCAAATACGGAAATATTTTTACTATAATCACATAGTAGTAATAGTATTTTAGATCAGATACAGAAATATGTTGTTAATTATCATAATTTGTCGCAACTCTATACAAAAAAAAAAAAACATTATATACCAAGCGTCCACAGTGTTATATGAAATACAGCGTGCATACATTAAATTCAACTACAGACAAATCCAATTACAAATTGTTTGAAAATTTTTTGGTTTAAAATTTCATTCAGGTTGAGTGGAAATTACTTAGCAAAAGCAAAGTAATTGCCTATATTTAGGGGTATGTAGGAATGAGTTGCCTCCAAAATTATGTTGAGCTTGGAATTGCATCCTTATGCTTTAGTATACGAATTACGACATTTATATGTAACTTCGGAGACTGGTGAAAAAATATTCAAAATTATTCGAAGTCTAGAGGAAAATAAAAACATGTATAACGCTGAAGATCGAAAAGCTTTAATGAATGAGTTAAATGCCTTAAAGGAAACTACTATCGACCGAAACATATTCTTTATACTTCGTGAACTTTAGAGGGTTGATATTATTGAACCACTAGGCGACTATCTGGTCTGTATCTTCTATTAAAAAATCACGTTTTCTTAACAGTGATGATGATGATGATACTAAGATATTTCAGTAAATTGCTGCTTTGAGAGAATTAGTGATAAACTTGCTAAATTAGTGATAAACTTGCTAATTTTTATGAAACTTTACCGTATTTGGTTTATAAAACAAATAAATATTAAAATCAATAAGTTCGATCTTGCAATTTAATTTTTATATAAAAATATAATTGCCGCTGATTTTGGAATCATTTATGAAAACATATAATTTGAGTGTTAGTTCATTAGAAATTTACTAGATGGCCATAGCATTAATTTTTTTTTTTACATTTAATCATAATTTAAACAGAAATACATCGATATTGTTTTTATACAAATTCACTAGATGTCTAAATACAAATTTATAAATTTAATTTTGAATAATAATTATATATATATATATATATATATATATATATATATATATATATATATATATATATATATATTTAATCAATATATATATATATATATATATATATATATTGATTAAATTTTGAATTTATAAACTTCTCTTTCTTATTTCCATTAATTCGTTTTAAGAATGTACGAAATTATGTTTTACCAATTATAATATTGATGGTAGGCATCGCTACAGTAAATAGACATAATACTGTTTAATACTTATTTCTTTTAATTCGTTGTTGTTATAAAATTATTTTATTTTTATATTTATCTGTACATGCTGATAAAAATTCATATGTATACTCTGAGCTACTTTAAATTTGCTTTCTACAGTGATACAGCATGCATACATTAACTTCGGCTTATTTAAATGCAAACTTTGTATAACGAATGGAAGTAAGAAAAAATACCTAGAGCTGGGAGCGTTGTAGAATTCGATTCTGGGCGTTTGGAAACAATTTTTATATGCTAAAAGTAGAAGCAGATTTCCGATTCCGCGCTCTCATAGCAAGTCTTAATTTGTGTAAAGGTTATCAGAACCAATTATTTTATAAGCATGAATGGCATGAGTACATTTTCGCCGCTCATTTATATACACGCTCTAGCTGACGTCACATATTAAGGTTGTCAATTAATTGAGATTCCAATGCGGCGAGATCAAAAGGTTATCTACATCCTAAGCATATGTCAATTAACTTAATTTGATTCTAAAAAATATTTATGATATAACTCAAATTTCTGACATATGGAGGAGGGTTATCGGAACCAGTTATTTTTTTAGTGAGCTCCAGAAAACTATCCAGTTAATTTTAATGAGATCAAAGTTCATTTAATTTTAATGAGCATAGAACACCCATGCAAAGACCAATTAACTAATATGACTCAACAAACAGGAAAGGTTTATCGCACACATATGTCTAAAAATAACTACAGACCAATTAGTCGTCGGAAGTCTGATAAGCCAAGTACAGTGCCACATAAAATTAATCGCCCACGCATTATGGGGGTCTATACTTTTGACGCGTAGTGTGCCGTAGAATCCGCATGCCGTAGTATCCGCTTTGGTTACATACTAACATGTTTCGCTATTATAAATTTAATTTAAATTTTATTACAGCGCACAACTGGGAAGGACTTAGCGGTGACACCTGCTACGTATTTAGATTGTCCGTTACTTGCGCTTCTCTTGGGAGCCAAGCAGATACAGCGGAGACCTTAAGCAGTGATGATATCCACGAGCTGACACTTACAAGAGAAAGTTTGTTCAAAGATGGTATGATTTTTATTAAAGGTTTTACCAATATTCACATTTGAAAATTTAAACTAATTGCGATCGAAAAAGATTTGAAATCCGTAAAAAAAATTTAATTTGCATTAATTTTTACCCTTTTTTTCCAAAATTAATCCCCAAATTTTAACCACCAACCACTCTTGTTGATGTAATTTGAACAAATTGCATATCAATAGATGATAGTTCTTTAAGAAAGAGCAATATTACCAATTTAAACTTTCGCTCATCTTCTAACGTTTTCGAAATACTTTTAAATTCTTATCCCAATTTTTGAAGGGCTTAAAAATATTTTTTAACAGCAACTGATATTTTTTATGTTATTAGGTAGTCACCTGTACATACTAACAAAGTTTCAGTTTTTGAATTTTCGGCTCTTGTCCTTTCCTTTATTTTAATGTAGTTTAAGTTTATTTTAATGTATCACAGTTATGTATCACAATGTATCACAATTAAGTTTATTTTAATGTACTTTAAGTTTATTTTAATGTATCACAGCAGTATATTGCTGTCTAGTCACCATTAGTGACTTTAGTGAGTAGACAGTCTTTCACTTATCCACTACACAGATTATAATTACAGTATCACTCTAATTTATAATAATTTTACATAAACTGTTTAAAACTGATTATTTTTCTATTGCAACAGTATCTTGATCTGCAAGTAACTTGTGTTCCATTTTGAAATATATAGTTTAAATTTTTCAGCTAAGTTTCATTTTAATTGCGACATAATGGTATCGCTAACTGCTTTTTTAACAATTGCATTGATCATGTTAGTAAATTCACTTTTCTATAGAATCTCTATTTCAATAACATTACTTTGTTCACAATTTTCATTGGTAGTTTTACTACAAAGTTCGCGTCTAGTCATGGCTGCCGTTATGATTAGTAAATTGCAACAGTACATATTTATAGCCCGAGAGCCCACCGTATGCAAATCTTATGTATAAGATACATGAATGACTGTGGATGAGTAGTACTATTACAAACCTAAAAGGAGCCACCATTTATTTAAGACAAGTTTGCCCGCATTACAGGATGTGACGTCATTTATGGTTACGACTTTTAATTTATACTTAGTTCAAGAAATTACATGGATGAAATCTATATATCAAAATGTAGGTTTCAATGTATACATTGATTGTATACTGAGGTACCAAGCTTAATAATTAACACGCAACCCCACGGCATTTACGACTAATTACCCCGCGTGCAAAATATATCATGACGTTAAAGGCAAAATTAGTTTAAGGATATTATGGAGGTACTTAAAATGATGATAGGCTTACGACAATTTGTGAGAATAATAGCTTTTCTAAAATTAGTCGACTGTGAAAATTTCAATTTGATTCACTACGCTAAAAGTTATTAAAGGTTTAATTTTTGCTCATTTTTAACATGTAGTCTTACGGAGTTTTCAACAAAAACCGAATATAAACCAATTTCTAATATATTTGATAGATTTGAGCGTTACTTTATAGTATTCCATTTTAAAATTAAAAGACAATTTTTACTTGGCTAATACCACTTTATTTACACTCTGTTCGCTAATGGCCATATAGGTCCGAAACATGTCACAGATATTTAAAAACTTTAAATAAAGTGGTATTAGCCAAGTAAAAATTTGTTTCCAATTTCTAATGCTTAAAAAATGGTGATAGAGATCTTATTTTTGTTTTAGATGTTAGGAAAAACGCTTATACAACTTCTTTCACAGGTTTTATAAGCTTGCACTACATAATATATTATAAGAAAAATCTTAAAAATTAATAAAAAATCTTGAAAAACATTACTTTTTTCTAATATGCGTCTTTATTGATTATAAAACGTGGCAACGCTGTTGTTGAATATTTGTACTTGCTGTAATCAAAGTAGATGGAAAAAGGTATGCCGACGTGCAAATCGTGATGACGTAGAGGGTAAATTCGGTGAATTTCTTATAGGGGCAATTTTTTTTTAACATCCTTGTTTATCAATTGTCAGTTCTAAATAGAACTATACTCGTAAATCGAGCGATGATATAACATAACAGGAATGGTGATTACCCGCTGGTAATCACTCAAAATAAATTATTTGCTAAATGTACTATTCATTAAAAGCTAAATAAGTCTATATCTTAGTTCTAAAATATTCTGTCTATTGAGTCTATACAAAGAGTCACTATTGTCAAGTAGGTTAAGGGCACATACATTAGGGTGATTTTCTAGGCGATGAATGTATTTGTCACTGTATCGTACTATTTCCTCACGCACTGTGGGCACTTGAAGACTGCGATGTATGTCATCGGGCGGCAAATTTAAATAACAAATAAAGGTAATGTTGTCTTTTTCTAAAATTTCAAGTATGTCACGTAATTATAACGCAGATGGCGAACTGCACAAAAAGGCTTATTTTGGACTCAAATGTAGTGTACTTTTTCTATCTACTTTGATTGTAATGTTTCTTATGAATACACACGCAGAAATAAAAGGCGGATAAATTCAAAGTATGTAATGTCGTTAGCATTTTTATGCAATTATATACGATTTATTTTGAATTAATAAAACTAAATAAATAAAATGTTTGTTATTCAAAAGCGAGAAAAAAATTAAATAACGGTAAAATATATAAAACGTTTCTAAGTCTGCTTTGTATTTTAAAATTTTTAATCGTTCACTTAGATTTTATCTGATATATCAAACAACAAACATTTTATGCGTCTTACGCAGTACGTTATCTTTCTGTATATTATTTAGTATTTTAAATTTGAAAATAACCGTAACAACACTGTTATTAACAAAGGTAAATAATTTTATTTCATAAATTTTATAGTTATTTTTCGACTAAAAAGAGTGTGAACAATTTATTTTTATTTTGTTAAGATTTAAGAAACATCTTGTATATTACTGAATCAAATCTTTCTTTCCTAATTAAATTTGAACATATATTAAGGGAGGAGTTCAAATAAAAAAGCAACTTTTTATTTGATTATTTTGCTTGTTGAAATTTTTTTCAAATTAGGGAGGGTTTTAAATAGAAAATTTTGTTTTTGAAACATTCATTACTCTTCCCTGTGGGGGGAGGGGGCCCTTTGCCATAAGTTTTTAACCGTTTACAAGGAACGCCATATCTCAAAAACTAATGAATCTTTTTTAAATATTTTTTCATTATCTTATTCCTAAAGGACCTGTTCATAAAGCTGAGTATTGGTTTCAGGTAATTTTAATAATTAACTATAAAACTGTAATCCTAAACTTCTAAAAATTATAAAACCCAATTTTTATTTTAAAAAAAATGTTTAAAAATAGTTACAATTGTTCAAATGGAAAAAGCATACTCCACTTTATGCGCAATATGTTTATGAGCAAAATAAAAAAAAATTAAGGCTCTATCTTTTCTAGAACTAGAGATATGATTTTCCTTGTCGGGAGAAACACAACTTTCGGGAAACGGTAAAAAACAAAAATAGTAACAAAAGAAGCGGTTTACTCACTGTTTATTAAAACGTCTACAAAGGTATACAAATAAAAGAACATTATCTCTGTGCATACTATAACTCATGTACACACCAAAACTAAATATTACTGATCAAATCGCGAGGGAGGGCGAGCGTTGTCTGCAAAGGAGCAGCAACTTGGCTGTGCAGCGGCTCACTAAATATTTTTCTACTTGAAAAAAAAAATTTGGCTATGTTTTATATATCACCATGTTTGTAAAGAACCACAGAACAAAATAAAAACAAAAAACGAGATTCGAACAAAATTAGTTTATTAGCCGTTTCTGGCGTGAACTCCCCCCTTAAATTTAGGCGAAAAAATCTCAAAAACAGACGTTAAGCCATATTATTATTATTATTATATTAAATCAGAAACCAATAGGAGTAATACTAAATTGGTTAAAAATTTGGTGCTTACGAGGAGATTTCGAAAATCTAGAGCATTTAGTATGAAAAATTAACTAGAGTTTGTAGCAATACATATATTTTGGTGGAGACAAGTTAAAAAAGAATTACAAATTAAGTGAAACTTAACAACTCTTTAATTTTTTAAGGTTACATTTACTCAAGCACAAAATATTCCTGTTTTAATTGAATTTCAAATGATTTTTTTTCTTGGAATCGTCTTAGAACATGAAAATCACAACAAATATATACTTTTTTGTCTATTTTAATCGATGTAGGATACCTTTTAATACACAGAATTTTGTGAATATAAACAGAAATATTAGAGTTTTATGCAATTTAAATTTCGTGTGTTTTTGTGATTTTTTTGTTAAAAACATTTTACTATTTTTCGAGCTGTTCAAAAAAAATTTGTAGAAAATTCAGTGGTCAAAGTTCATGTGCAGTTTTAAATTTAACAATTAGAAACATTATTTTTTTTCAAGAGATTGTAAAGTGTATTTGAGTAAAGAAAACTTATATTAGAGAAAATTTAAATTATGTAACAAAAATGACACCTCAATAAATTATTAATTACAAGTATATAAGTGATGAGGTAATTTATAATATTCTTAATGGAATAAACGAATATTTACCCCTTTGTGTAAATTGAACCCCCTTTCCTACTATCGTTTGCAATGGATGCTTATATAATCGTGCAATGGATCCCAAAGCTATCAACTTAATAATAATACAGTGTTGTCATGTTTTAAGTTTTTTTTTATGGACGCATAATTATTAACAATTAAACAATTAATTATAAAAATAAGTATTTGATTCTTTAGTATTTTAAATATGAATACACTCATATTTTTAATATTTTATTACTTAATTAATCTTTTTTTAAAACCAGTTTTTCTTCCGTCAGGTTGAATTTTGGTATAGTGTTATACTCGTATACAAGTTAAAGAATTTTTTAATTTATATATAAAAATTGGTTTTAAAAAGAAAGATAATATCAAAACTTGTACACTATATTACATTTCTGTTAATTTTTTAATCACTAAATTAAAAAATATAAACTACCTATATTAACGATAAATCAGTTATTTTTCTTAAAAATCTCCCTTATTCTTTTGGGGTATAACTCTGTTATTCTTTCACCCAGGGCCTATTTTCTAAATAGGCTAAGTAGGCTGTAGCCTATAGCGGTAGATTTTGGCGGGTGGCAAATTTTGGTATTTTTTTTTAAAGCATTAACAGACAAATAACTGTGCTTCCAATCAGTAAGTTATTGAAATATACGAATTAGAGTGAGTGTTGTTGAAATAAAATGTATTTAGTTATGAACTCACTGGTACACTATTCATAATTGTAACGGTGTAATATGTAGTGCATTTTGACTATATTATTGATTTATAAGTTGTATAATAATTGTGTGTGTTTATGAAATTTTGCAAGCATCGCGGAATTTTCAATGATTCACCAATCGAGAGTTTATTCCCTCTGTTGGACACAAAGCGGACCAAATGTTAAAGGCCGTAGTGAAAGAACTGGAATCACAAAATATTGATGTAAGTGATTGCCGAGAGCAGTCATACGATAATGCTTCAAATATGGCGGTACTTTACAGTGGTTTACAGGCCAAAATAAAAGAACTGGCGCCATTGGCTATGTTTGTACCTTGTGCTGCTCATTCTTTAAATTTAGTTGGAACTTCAGCAGCTGAATCTTGTAATGAAGCCTGCCATTTTTTTATGCTACTTCAGGAATTCAATGTTTTTTTTTCACGAGCTGAATAAACAGATGAGAACGTCTTATGTCAGAGGCCCACAAGGGGAAAACCTTCAAAAAAAAACTTTCAAGTACCTAATGATCGGTAAGAGATGGTGCTTGCCAAAGTTTGAAAGAAAATTGGGGCGAAGTTTTGTTAGCCATTACTTATATTGAAAATGACAACTCGGAAAAAGCGACCACGAGATGCGAGGCCACAGGAATTCGTAAAAAGTTGGAACGATATGAAACTGCATTCATGGTCTGTTTTTGGAGTACGATTTTACATCGGCTTCATAAAACATCGAAAAAAATTCAATCACCCAAAATGGATGTGCTGACTGCGACAGATGCCTGTATGCCTCTCTCGTTGAATTTTGTACATCTCATAATTTTGAGTATTATGAGTCTCTTGCTCTAAAATTATCTGAAAACAAATCTTATGAATAAGACTTTAAAAGAACCCACAAAAGAAATAAAAAACATGACACTGAGAATGCAGAAGACGTGGATCTTGATGGGAGAGAGAGTTTTAAAATCAACACTTTTGGTCACCATCGATCAATTCATTGTCGAGTTCAAAAGAAGATATGAGTGTCTACAAGGATAGATTCAATTTTTTGGCACAAATTTAACAGTAATCAGGAAAATTAGATGAATCAATCTTAAGAGCAAATGCAAAGAATCTCTTCAATATCTACAGAAACGATTTTGATGATGATTTTATCGACAAGTGTAGCCATTTTCAAGCTTACTGTGTGTCTGCAGTAGATAAATTCGAAGATTGTTCTTTACAAGGAATTTCTAATTATTTGAGGTACTATTCGCTTCAAGATGTGTATTCAAATGTAAACATAGCACTAAAGATTTGCTTGTCAATTCCAGCTACAAATTGTTCTGATGAAAGGAGTTTTTCGTGCCTGAAGAGAGTGAAGAGTTATCTAAGATCGACGCTGAGAGAAGAAAAATTTTAAAAATCTTTATCTATTTTGTGCATTGGATCAGATCTAGCAGCAACAATAGATTACAGCGTTATAATAGCTGATTTTGCCCGACGGAAGGCTCGTGGTAAAGTGTTTTAGAGATAACTGAGAGGAGAAGATCCTATCTCAACAAAGAACTCAACAAAGATCAGTACATACTTACCGTAATAGGCCTACTTTGTTTTACAATCCACAATCACAATACTTAAAATGTGTAGTAAATAATATAATCTGAAATCTGTGTACAATTTATCAACAAATGTAATGTAATAAAAATCACATCATTAGTTAATCAGTTTACCTGTGTGCTGTGGGTATTTTATACTCTATGCTAGCGTTGTTGGGTAAATGTATGACAAAAAAGAACGCCGTGAGCAGCGGAGCCCCATTACGGAAGTCAAATTTTTCCTTTCATCTTCGGTATTGAATGTCTACAAGCGAAATGTAACTGAAAGTCAACAAGCGATTTGTCATGTTGGTGGTTTCAAAACTGATGATGAGTGTCCGGTTGATCGGGGCTTTAAAAAAAGGTTTTAAGTTTTTAAGGGCTGAATCTCAGTAAATTCCAATTTTGTGCCGATAGCAGTTAGCAGAGAAAAAGCCAACACAATTCATACGAGGGCATTCCTAACCATGCTTATCCGCCCTTTTGCCTTTGTGTTTTATTTTTAAATATTAAAAAAGGAACTTAAATAGTAAACTGGAAGGCTTTTATGAAGATATTTTTTCTTTCCAAAAAAATCCAAAATTTCTATTTTATAAATAATAAAAATCCAAAATTCCTAATTTATAAATAAACAGTGACTTTAATAACATTTTTAAATTACTTAATATGTATGTATTTCATTTGTTATAAAAGTGAGTTCAATTTTTTTTAATTTTTTAAAATTACTATTCGCCTACTTGTATTTAGAATAAAAATAATGCATTTAAAACACATTTAACAATAGCATTCAATTCCGATGTAAAAATCGGAGAAGTGGGGGGAAAAGTAATGTGGACTCCCTAAAAGGCACTAGCTGGATACTAACTGAATACACGTACAAAATTTCAGCCCTCTAGGTTTCCTTAGAGAGTCTCTAGACGTGTTAGAAAACAAGCAAAAAAAATTAAGGAAATATTGGCGTAAAAATCGTGGGGGTAAGGGTTAAAAGTTGAAACCTCCAAAAAGCAGTGTCTGGCTATTAGCTTAACCTGTGCACAAAATTTCAGCCCTCTAGGTTTATTTGGGGAGATTTTGACCCGAATGAAACTGTTACAAAACAAGAAAAATCATGTTCTTTTTGGTATAAAAATGGTGAGGGTAGGGGTTAAAAGTCGAGACCCCCCAAACGCACCCCCTTGATACTAACTCAATCGGAATACAAAATTTCAGACCTCTGAGTTTATTTGGGTGACCTGTGCGAGTGTTACAAACTTCGAAAACGTCGAAAAAGCATGAAATTGTAGCTTAAAAATGAGGGGGGTGGGGGTACAAAATTAAAACCTCCAAAAAGCACAACCTAGATACGAACTTTATCAACACACCAAATTTCAACCCTCTACGTTGATTCTGGGGGGCTGGGGGCGTGTTAGATCCAGCTAAAATCGTTTTTTCCGCCTCTACTCCCTCCAAATCATCCTAGGAAGCTGAATTTTGGATATGTTATAGATAATTCACCTAAACATTATTTCCAACCGGTTTGGAAAAGTTTTATTGTTTTACCGCCCCCCACTACCCCCTTAAAAGTTGGGTCGGATCAAAAATTTTCCCAAAATTTGACCCCACTTTAATAGTATGAGATGCCTCGAAAATGAGCCCCACTTACCAAATGTTATCTCTTAACTTCCATAGGGGGGCCCTACACATATTAAAAGGTGGCGGGAATATATATATATTTATATATATATATATATATATATATATATATATATATATATATATATATATATCAGACATTTTTTTCTATATATTCGTGTTCTACGGGCCCGAAAACGGATAGCACCCCTACTCTCGCCGCTTTTGTCGTATAGGCTGTATAAGTCTAATTTTTTCAAGGAAAAATTCGACTAAAAACTTTTGTCATTGTCTACATGGGCGCTACCGTACTATTAATTAAAGCCATACATTAGTACTTACCTGAAAAATAACAATTACTTTAAAGCACGTAGTTATTTTTAGCCAGTAAATTCATTAATGATTTTGTTTTATTGTGCTAAAAATTGTTATTAAAAATTGGTAAATTACCAAACATTTAAGCACTGTATTCGACTTCTTTTCTTATCTATCATGTAGCCTAGGGGCGGCATGAAGCTCAAATCCGCCCTGCTTTCACCAGTAATTGGGATTTTCTCGTCGAAATGTTTAGAATTTTAGTGGCAAGAATCTCGCGAAGCCACAAAATCAAAATATATACATATATATATATATATATATATATATATATATATATATATATATATATATATATATATATATAAATTTTAGTGAATATTATTTTCGGTTCCTAGGGACCTCAAAACAAATTTCTGCCATGGTCCCGAGTTCAGGTCGCGTCATGACAGTGGCTGTAATAGCTGAATTCCATTCTGGAAATTCGCTAAAAGTTATTAATCATAGCTAAAGAAGAATACTTAAAAAGATAATAATACAGTTAACTTGTTCAGAATATTATGACGAAAAAGGTGACGAAGAAAAAAAATTAATAAATAAATAAAAATAATTGAAGTGACACTAACTTGACTTATATAGAATAAGAAAATATATTATTGTCACAGCTAAATTAAAAAAATACTTTTTCCATTTAAATATTATATATCTACTGTAAAAATTCGAATTATTTAAATAAAGATGAATACTAACGAGTTTGATCTACGTTTGTTATAATTGCTCACTCGCTATTATTGTGTTTGATTTTAGGAGAAACTGGTTTAATAAACTCCACAGAAACTAACTTAACACTTAATAAAATGCATCATATTAATAAAATAACTGTCTATGCTGAAACTATTGCATATACAAATGCGTCTCCAAATGTTAAAAAATTACAGGTAATTTAAATAAATGTATTTAAATCCTAAATGCAATACATATCCAATATTAATGTAATTCCAGGTAAAACCCAAAGCTGGTGAAGCCTTAACTACAATGTTTAAATTAAAAAGTGAGCCAGCTCTTGACAAGTTGACTGATAGTCCACTATTATACACTTTTGGCTACATATTACCTGGTAACGTAGTCGCAAAAATTGCATCAAACTATGAAATTAGTAACACGGATACAGTCTTACCCTATTCAGGTATTATTTTTGATATTATTCAGCTTAAGATAATAATAACGCCCAACTATCATATGTAATCAGAATTACGTTTTATTAAAATACTATATCGTATAGTACTTACTATATTACTATACTATATACCAGAGATGTTACGGATATGAAATTTCGGATACGGATACGGATATTTAAAAACATTTTTTTCGGTTTCGGTTTCGGTTACGGATAATTGCTCTTAGTGAACATTTTTTTTTTAAAAAAAAGGGAAAAGTTTTACCCCAAAAAGCGAACTTCAAATACAAATCAATGGAAAACTATCTAGAGAAATACATACATGCAGCAAAAATTTGCTTCGATTTAACCTCTAATTTTCAACGGCAGTTGTCGGTTATTCTCCGAAACAAATACGAAAAATTTATTTTCGGATACGGTTTCGGATATGAAATTATTTCGGATATCTGATAGTTTCGGTTACGGTTTCGGATATCCATAACATCCCTACTATATACTATACTATACATAGTACAATACTATAGTACTACATATACCATTAGAATTACAGAAGTCAAGTTAACAAATTATTATCGAATGGATAACATATGTTTGTAATAGACAATTGTGTAATTAATTAACAGGTAGAAATTCTTATATAAATATGAGGCCACCAAAATGGATGCGTTGATGCATTTATGCTTTTATTTATTGATTTAAGTCAACATAATTTATTATCTTATTTGACATACTTAGTAAATAGGTAAGCTAAATACATTTAGAGGGCAGAGGTATTAAAATACAGGGTGTTTAGGGTAAAAGTGTTTAGAAAAAGACGATTTGACCCAACTTACCTGTGTACCATAATATTCCGTTTACATGTGAGAGGAGTTCAAAATTTGTTTAAAAAAACATTTTCGTACGCTGCTCAGAAACGTGAGAACCAACCTTAATGAAATTTGGCGCCTGCGCACTTTAGAGAATGCCACTATTTTTTGTAGCCAAAGAAATTCAAACAAAACTAGAGAAGGGTTGAAACCACCCCCCCCCATCCCCACATAAATTTGTTCAAAATTTTGCTAAGAGAAAGACATTCATTATCTTACTTTTTTGATTCTTTTAAAAATTTCGTATTTCGTATAGTTTCGAAGAAAAAAAAATTGTTTATAAATACTGATAACCGATAAAATCAGTGCAAGTTTAATTGTATACAAAATTAAAATAGCCATCGATACAAACATAAAACTTTTACAACAAATGCTCAGTGTGACCTCCATCTTCATTGATGCAGAGGTCAACACAACGTAAAAAATTGAAGTGCACCCATCTTAAAATATCATTGTTTTCTCAAAATACATTTACAGCATTTTGAATTCTGTTCCACACTCTTGTTCAGCACTATTAATTTGGACCTCGTACACTTTTATTTTTAAAGCTCTCCAGACGAAGAAATCGCATGGATTTAAATCTAGTGGCCATTGCTGGGTACTTCTTGTTCCCTACCAATCCACCTTTCAGCGAATTGTTCATTTAAATTTCCCTTATTGCACGTGCAAAATGAGGTGGTGCACCGTCGCGCATGAAAAGCCTGTTTTGACGCAAATTAAGCGTTCAATGTTCTAATAATTCTGGCTAAACCTGGGAGATTGGAAGAAAGAAGGCCTTCCATTCGTTAATATTAACGATTCTAATAACAGGATTATAAAGTGAAATAATGGATGTTTTTAGTTAATGTATACCTTAGCTGCACAATGTTTGGAAATGTAACTAATAGGTTGAATGTCAATTTACTGTATTTTTAATTACTGTTTTAATTGGAATTATAATATAACTGGTAGACCGGGATTTGGTTAACACGGCCTGCTCTACTTGTAATAATTTTTCTGCAATTTTCCTTCACAATTCTGGATACACCTTGCATTGCTTCTTTAAGAAAAGGGCTGCAAATGCGTACCTTATAAAACATAACCCCCTGCAAATTTTATGTGTTTGAAAAAAACTAAGTGTAATTGAGTGAACAGATTTTCATAAAATAGTCCTAAAAATATTTAAGTTCTAATTTTATTAATTTTCCTTTCACAGACAAAGGAGTTATTTGTTTCCTTGAAGTTTGTGATTCTCGAGGAGCATGTTCAACAACCAGAAGCGAATATATTGCTGTAAATTTACCTGGAAATATGTCAAATATTGAAACAAGGTATAGAAACTAAGGTAAAGTAAGGCTAATAAATTTTTAAATATAATTTTTTTCAACAGATTTTTGAAAACGATTAATCGACAACTTCATCAACATGACTTTCAATCAGCTTCTACACTTATTATGGCTATATTAAAAACATATGAAGCAGTGGACAATAAACAACTAAGTTTTATAAAAGCAACTATTATCAATAACTTTGTATCAGTTGTTCAGAATTTATATCAAAATACTGAAATAATATTAACCGATAACGTTAATAATTTACTAAATGCGATTATGGTAATAGCAAATATAACCGGCGTATCAGAAAAAATAATAAATATAATTGATAATTCACGAAAAATTTAAAGTACAGTAAACCGTAGAGTTATTGGACGTTGATAGTTATTGGACAAGACATTCTCTTTTTGAGATTATAAGGCTTATAATAAAGCAAATTTCCTGCTTTTTTAGTCAAACAGAGCCCTGTAGTATCTAGCTGTAGCAAATGCATTCTGAGTTAACCAAGTTTACTGCGTCTAGTAAGTAAAAAGGCTAGAATGATTTAAATATCTTACTAAATTGTGAATTATCGTAAAGGGTAAGTTTTAGATAATATTTTAAGCGATAGTTAATTACGTAGTTTTAAGTTAAAAATAATTAGGAATATGTCCAATAACTGTTAGTAAAAAATTAAACACATTATAGTTATTGGACATGTGCACGTGGTCAGTGTCAGAAACAAAAAGGATAAATCGTTTCTCAAATATGATGAATGTCAAAAGAACGACCATAAGAGCTGCGTCCCAAAGAATCATCGAATTTATATTCCTGATGAAGAATTAGATGACTTGTATTTATGTCATATTTGCCTTAAATCTGGAAAATACAGTGAGAGTGATAGTGATCACAGTAGTTTACAAGAAAGCAGCAGTTGTAATGGTGATGGCGAAGATGACTGGATGAGTGGAGAAAATAAAGAAAATATTTGCGAGACCAATACTTTGTTAAGTAATATTGGCCAAGAAGATGGTCAGGAAAAGAGCGAGGATGATCATGACACTGATCAACTATTCCAATTAGTCACATCGGAACAGAAGAAGTTAGATTTTTAAATTTATTTGAGAGAGGTATGACTTGTCCAATAACTGTCAGAATGTTATCCAATAAATGAAATTTTTATCCAATAACTGTATTTTTCTACACACACACCTTAAATATTTTTTTCAGATGCTTCAATGCCAGTGTGAAGTTAGCACTTCATTTTTCAACACCGCAAAATTTAGTGATAATCCTATTAGCAGTTTTACAGTTCCTCATAGGTTATATAAAAAGTTCCGCCTAGTCAAAAAAACAGAGGTCAAAAATATGAGGTGCCACATTGCCGCAACTTCCCAAAGCAAAGCAATTTTAAACCCAAAATCCTATAGTTTTAGAATAGTTCTATAGTTCGTAATATATTTTCCACACTCTATTCTTAAAAAAAATTTTAAAACACTGCACCTCAAAAGTAAACTAACAGTTTACTGTCAGTTTTAACAAACTTTAGGTATATTCCTATAGTACTGCAATAGTTCTATCGATGTGAGTCACTTTCGTCTAGAGTTTCGGCTTTAACTACTATTATAACTTTTTAGATTTTGCTTCAGCACCGCAACTCAAGAATCAACTACCAGCTTGTCAATAGTTCTTCAATATAAGTATATAACAACAAATTGGCTGAAGCTGCCAGCAAATTAATACTTTATATCTAAGGTGCTGTGCTATAGAAAAATTTAAAAAATGATTACAAAATAGTTATAGGCGCGGTGCTGGAGCAAAAGGAAGTTATTTAATAGTAGTTAATTGCCGGAACTCTCGACGAAAGTGACTCACTTCGCTAGAACTATTGTAGAGCTATACGAGTATGTCAAAAAGTTGGTCAGAACTATTAGCAAACTGGTAGTTTATTTTTGAGGTGCGGTGCTAGAGCTACATTTAAAAAACTATTCAGAAATAGTTAAAGGCCAGAATTCTCGACGAAGGTGACTCACATCGATAGAACTACTGCTGTACTATCGGAATATACCTGTACTATCGGAATATACTTTTAGGAATAGTTAGAGTGTAGAAAATATATCAGGAACTAGAGAACTGTAGGATTTTGAGTTTAAAATTGCTTTGTTGGCAAGTTGTGGTGCCGCGGGAATTTGGCACCTCATATTTTTGACTTGTGTTTTTTTGACTAATTAGGCGGAACTTTTTATACAAATTATGAGGAACTGTAGAACTGCTAATAGAACTATCACTAAATTTTGCGGTGTTGAAAAATGAAGCTGCTAACTTCACACCGGCATTGGTAAGCCACTGAAGAAAAGACTACCAGCAACGTTAAAATATCCATTACTTTACAATTTTACATCATTTATCTGCATTCTTTCAGTAATAGCATTTTTAAAATTTAGTTTTCTGGTAAAATTGAAATGTTCAAGTAAAAATGAATGAGTTGACATGTCTATATAGTTTTGCTATGTAATATATGTATATGTATACCGTAAAACACCCTATCTTTACCATAATTTTCAATTCAAATTTGAATAAAATAATGACGGAACTAATTTAGTTATATTTAACTGTTTCAATAGAATAAACTGATAAAAAACTTTGATCTAACTCATAAATAAATTTTCCACAAACTTAAATTACTAGTCAAAAATAAAAAAAAAAATAACAAGCTCAAATGTCGAGGAGTTCCTAACTTTACCATATTATTACTAATTCATATTTTTTAGTGAAATATAAAAGATATTATAAAATTTCTAAATATACTATTGTTGTTCATACTTTTTTTGTGAATTCCAAATATCTAACAATAACACGCAGTTATTTCGAAATTTTCAACGATAAATCTAGTTGCGATAGAATTATGTTATGTAAACGTCAAATACAGCTGTTTTCACCAGGGATGTACAAAATCAGTAAAAATTAGTAAAACAAAATGCCAGAAACAAAAAAAAAATTTTTGTTTAAAAAAAATAAAACACAATGTTATATATTTGATATTATAAACTAAGTAACTAAGTAACAAAATCAGAAATAAAAATCAGAAACAATTGTCTATTAAATCAATCAATGTTCAATTTCAATCAAATTGTCTAACTTACAAAATCAGAATCTTTTTAACAAAAACAAGATACTCAATTTTATTCTCTATTGTTCTTCTTTGGATTCCAAATTGTTTTTCAGTGTATAACGTTGTAATTTGTTTACTTTTTACCATATCAATTGCTAGATTTAACATTCTGCATAATTTTCTTTTCTAATTTTCAAATTTTCTTCTTATGTTGTTTACCAGACATTTTGTATAAATGTAAACCTATAACAATGTTTCTTACTTTAATATCTCAATTCGTCTAAAAATATAATAAAATTCGTATATTTTTGACATCCCTGACTCTTGGCAGAGCTGACTGGTAAAGTTGGGATTTGTTAAAGGACTCTAATTTTACGAGATTTGCTATAATTTCACCTAAACGAATTATTCGATAATACGCAAATCAGTAAACGTAAAAATCATTTTATATACTTACGAGGTTATGTAACTTTTCATATGATGAAATTATCTATGTCACTTGTATATTTTTTGAAATACCAACTAAAGTTTGCACACTTGCTTAAAACCAAAATGTACCATAAGAACGAAAAAAATCCAATGATTTGAAGAAATTGCGTCTGGCAATGCCAGAAAAACTTATATAACACCAGTAGTTTGTTAGAAATATCTCCATCATTAAAAAAAAGTATTACAGAATATATAAACTATGAAATTTTAATTTTTTTAACGTAAAGTGTGGTATGGTAAAGTTAAGTTTAATAGGTAAAGATAGGGTGTTTTACGGTATGTATATGAATATATATATATATATATATATATATATATATATATATATATATATATATATACATATATATATATATATATATATATATATATATATATATATATATATATATATATATATATATATATATATATATATATATATATATATATATATATATATATATGTCGTAGTCATATAGTAAAATACGTTATTTCACGAAATACCGAGGCAATTCATGTTATGCCGACATTTTATGTAACTTGAAGATTTTACACATTCAGCCTAGTCAGTTCAGGAAACAGCTACTTCATTTCGACATTTCATGTTAAATCAAATGCAATTCATATGACTGTTGGTCGGAGACATGCGCATTTAAGCTTTTCACATTTCTGTAACTGTAATTGCATTGCATTCTGTAACTGCATAAGTAATTCAAATTTTGTTGAAGAATTATAAAAAATAAGTTTTTTCTTCTTAATTAAAATCTTTTTAATCAAAATAGTAATTTTTTTATCTACAAATTTGGAAATAAACAACAATATTTATTTAAATAAATTATAATTGTAACGGACATGAGTTAAAAAAGACCGTTGGAAACATTGTTGAAAATTAACTCAAATGAATACTTTGTTTTGCTGTACAAACCGTACAAACTGTATTCACCGTATTCACTGTATTCGATGCACACATAAAATGATACAAGTAGCATTATTAAAAGATTAAAGCAGTTTAAATGACACAGAAAAACATGGAAGAAGAAAATAAATTTTTATTTTTGCAAGAATATAATAATTATTATAAAAAAAATCCAAATAAGCGACCCTACAACAAACTACAATTAAGTAAGGTAAATGTAATTAGATTTTGCAAATTGGAAAACATAATAAAGTCTTCAAAATTAAAATTAAACTCTAAAATTTTTAACTTTTTAAATATTTTCAGATTGCTAACGAAATATTCACAGCATTGAAGAAAGTAAATATCTCTAAAACAGGCAGAGAATATTACTTATTAAAAAATTATGATATATAGTATATCCGCTCCCGTCTCCACATTCCTAAAATTCCACAGTTTAATGCGATCAATTAAGAAAACACATACATCCAGTATAGTTATCTTTTTCTTCAGTTTTCTTCATCGTACCACAGTCGGTTGTGGAACAATAGCTATCGTTTGGTTTGTTCTCGGAAACAATTACAAGTACAAAATAAGTAAAGTGACTCCTCCTATATTTAGAACATAACTGGCAGTGGTTTGTTCAAACTGAAGCGATATAATAAAATAATATTTTAATAATAGATAATTGCTAACTAAATAAATTGCCAAATAAATTCAGTAATAGCAATTTTTCTGTTTTAATTATCTTGATTTGATGGGCGATTCTCACGTGACGCACGGGACATTTTTGCAACAAAAACATTTTTTCATAAAAAATGCAATTAATAATAAACAAAACAGAATGATTGTAAAACGCAGAAAATGAATTAAAATTTTTTAAGCATATTATAATTTTTATCTGCAGTCCAGTACCCAAGATATAAGGCATAAACTCACGTGACGCACGGGACATCGTACAAAACGAAGTTTATGTTTTATATTTGGAGTACTGCATTTCAGATATAAATTAAAATATGCTCAAAAAATTTTAATCCAGTTGCCCCATGTTATAAACTTTTTGTTTTGTTTGTTATTAATTTAATTTTAAAAAAAAAATGTTTTTATTTAAATTTTATGTCCCGTGCATCACGCGAGAATCGCCCTGATATCATTTTTGTATTTCTATTGTAAAACTTCAAGGGACTGAACTTTACTTCTTCTTACTACAATATAATGTTATTATTAAAATTCCAAGAAGAAATATATTTATTTATTTTTGTATAGGTACAGTGAATTAAGAGTAAATAAATATAATATTAAAATCATTAATATTTTGTACACATAAACTGGTACATTATTTTAACAGCAAATACACTTTATATGGAATTGCTGGCGTCGTACAACGATTATTAGATATTGTTAATTAAGAATAGAATCCCTGCCTTAATAATAAATATTCTGAAAAAATTTTTATAATAAAAATTTCCAAATAAGATTACGTACTTACTTAAAATTGTCTCAGCTCATATATTACCGTTAATATTTACTCGTTTGTACTAGCTTCATAAAATATATTTTAGGGATTATTTAACTTGGTGTCCATTTTTGAAATTTCAACCAATAAAAATTTAAGTGTCACTCAGTTTCGTTTTGTTGGTATACTTTAACCATCGATATTTGGGATGACTTTTTGAGAGTGATTATAAACTTTTAAAAAGTTTAATTATTTTATTACTAGTACCAAATACCACCTTATGTTCACTCCAATTATGTTTAAATATATTTCCTGTTTTATGAGTGACGGTTTCTTTTAACATTTACCTGGATAAGTAAATAAATGCAACGAACAATACTAATAATTATTGCTGTACTTGAAAAGTCATCCCATTTATATATGGTCAAACTTTATCAATTGTCTGGTTGAACAATTTATGAAATATACATAATCATTGGCGGCTTTCTCAAAAATAAAATTAGTTCGCATAACCATAATTTGATTGTATTAAATAGAAACTAAATGTAAGAATGGTGAATCTTACCCTTTAATCTGACTTTAAATTTATCTGCTGTTCAAAAATATGACATCTTAAGTAATATAATTAACCAAATAAACTAAAATAAAATGAAAAATATTACTTGACTACTGCTTTTAACAGTTTATTTAGAGATTACATTTCAAACGTGACGGTTTTTGTCAAAAGTACATACATATGGTATTTTATTTCTTATTTAATTGTAAACATCCCAGATGTCTTACTTATGAACGAATATGCTGGACTATTGTTTTATCTGTTTAAATTTTTCTTCAAGGTTTTATCTCCTGAATGACAAATTAGAAAAGGTAGAAGGTACCGTATTGTTGCAATGAATGATCTAAAATTACAACTACTTGTATTTTCGTATCACTTGAATGTATTTTCGTTTAAAGATACTAAATAATAATTATTTATGTAAATGATAATACTTTTAGTAATTAGATTTAATTAAATCAGTTCTGTTTTATAAAAAAATTTACAAAAAATGACTTAAAAATAAGAAAAGAAATAGTGACAGCTAATATTAAAGTTACCAAAATAATTAAATTTTGTAATTGAAACCTCTCTTTTATTATAAAGTAAGTCAAATAATCAGTTTATTTTTCAATTAGTATTATAATACTATTCAATCACATGTATAGATGTTGTAAGTGAACCGCCACTGGATAGACTTCCTTCACTATAATCTTTTCCCACTCTCCAAAATTTTTATGTGACCAATCAGGAGAGTTCGACTTCTTTATTTACCGTTGAATTTTTATTCTAACATTGTGTCTTTACTTACAATTACACAAATTTTTACTTCGTTTATATTCGTTCGTACGCGTTTCGTAAAAATTTAATAGTATTTTTAAATCTTTTTTTTTTCATCATGGAAAATAAAAGACTATCAAAATCAGCGAAAAAACTTGTTTTGAACGCTTTAGAGTTTGCTAATGCGGAAAAAGAAGTAAATCAGCCCCTCGTACCGCTAGAATCTGCTCAACACGTAAGTTTTTGTGACTGTGTGACTATAAAATAATATTTATTTTATATAATTACATAATTGTATTCATTTAAAACATTCAAAATAATGTTTAATTTTAAATATAAAATTATTTTTCAGAGAGTTGCAGCACAGCTTGGAATATCGGTTTCAACAATTACGAAAATTGTAGCTGAAAATCGACACGGTGGAGTTTGTTCCCCTCGAAAACCGACGTTACGAGAAAGACCGATAACTGATTTGGACGAGTTTGCACTGTCCAAAATTAAGGAAATTGTATATAAAATGCATAGAGAGAGTACGCTTGCATTTAAATGCATTGTATTTATAATAACGAAATGCCTACTTAATATTCCTTTATTTTCCAGGAAAACACATAACACTTGGTACGATTTTGGCCGAGGCAAAGCAGGCAGACATATTTCACGGGGGGAAAACAAGTTTAGCCAAAATTTTGCCAGTTGTAGGTTTCCACTGGAAACTGGAGAGTAATCGACGATATTTAATGGAAACACCGGAAATTGCAAGTCTCCGATTTAAATTTTTAAAAGAATATTTTAGGAATGCAAATTTAGAAAACCCCTTACCAGTAGTCTTTTTAGACGAAACGTGGGTTTTTCAAAAAGGTGCATTTAAACGTACCTGGACTGATAATTCTGCCGAATGCAGTCGCTCTGCAAGTGAGGGTGGGCAGAGGTATGACACCTAATTTCATATTTTATGTACAAAAATTATGGAAGTAAAATCATAATTTTGTTATTTATTTAGTTATTTAATTTCTTTTTTTGCAGATATATTATTGTCTCAGCAGGAAGTGCAGATGGTTTTGTCCCCGGAGCACATTTAATTTTTGCTTCACAGAGGAATACCGGAGATTATCATGGAGAAATGAACTCCGACAATTTCCAAAAGTGGTTCCAGGAGCAACTTCTGCCGGGGCTAACCAAACAATCAATTATTATATTAGACAATGCAAGATATCATTGTGCACCGGTAAAATATATACACTCGACTTATGTACTAAACGCTAATTAAATTAAGTTTTAATGAAATTTGTCCTTTTCAGATTGAACAAATACCAACAATGTCTTGGAAAAAGGCAGATATTCAGAACTAGCTTAAGAATAAAAATTTGCCATTTAAAGAAACAGATTTTAAGCAAGATTTAATGGAAATAGTTCAAAAGTATATTCCTGAACAAATTCTTTTTACCTAAAAAATCATTTCTTATGTTGTTTCGTTACAGACACAAACCGGAAAAAGGATATGCCATAGAAAAAATTGCGAAAGAAGCTGACCATTCAGTACTGTGGTTACCACCATACCATTGCCAATTTAATGCAATTGAGTTAATTTGGGGAATTACAAAAGGCCATTATAATAAAAATATTGGAAGAAATGGATTTTCCAAAAAAGAAGTTTTAAAAATATGGCAAGAGGCACTAGACAGCATTACACCTGAGAATTGGAGGAACTCTGTACAACATGTACATAAAATTATTACGGAGTATTGGGATCGGGAGGTTAAAGTTGATAATGGGGAAATTGATCCTTTCATTATCAACGTTGGAGACAGTGATTCTTCTGATGACGAATAAATATACTATATTACATACAGAAGAACTAACTCTTGAAAGATTTGAGGATTCTGAACAAAAAATTTTAGAACCCTTATAATTTCATCAATTTTGGCTGACCATCCGCCACAATCTCCATAATTCTTACATTTTACGACCTCTGAACATGAGATTTAATGCGTTTGCTAATAAGCTGTATTCGATAAGTGGAGAGTGCACAGAATGTGTCATAAGTTGGGACAGAATTCTTATGTTTTTACATATTTTTTCCTGCAATCAAAGCAAAAAAATAGAAGGAACTTCACGTTTTACCATTTTCTAATTAAAATACGTCATTTTATGCATAATTTTTCAATTTCACTTTATCATGCATTATTCTGCATATATTATAATTTAATTTGCATAACTTTGTATACTTATATACTTTCTAAATTCTTTCTAGGAACTACATTTAAAAAAAATACTTATTGAATACTTAATGAATCGCTTATTGTTTGATTTTAAAAATTCAAATTATAATTTTGTTTGTTAACTGTTATTATTAATAAAACTAAACAATGAAACAATGAATTTTAAAAATTCAGATTGCTAATTTTGTTAATTGTTAAAATTAACAAAATTAAATTATAAGTCACTAATTGATTTATTTTAAAAATTAAAATGATAACTACAGTTTGTTGCTCCACCATCATTGGCTGTAGTACTCAGAGCTACGAAAACATACATTTATCTGTTTTTGTACACACCTAACTTCTAAGAAAAGTTCTAAGGTCAATTTAAACTTTTCTCTACTTCTCACTGTTTTTGAGATATTTAAAAAATTTAAATTTTACTCTAATCTTTGGAAGGCAAAGCACCTCTTAAATTTTGGTAATTTGGTGTAGTTTGATAATTTTTGAAATAAACTGATACACAAAGTGGTATTATGCATCTGGACGCCATCCGGAGGTTTTCTTCCTTCGAGTCTTACCAATTTCTTCTTTAATTTTTTCTGAACAAACTTTACAAAAAAATTTAGTAAAACAACATTAGAACTATTGACAGCAAACAACTTAATTTTTTAATTCAAAATGTTTATCATATGTCATAAAAACGTCAGTTAATTTTGGATTTTCTTCTATTCTGTTGGGACTCTCTTTGGTTGGGGGCCCCGGGGCAATGCTCCGATTGTCTCAGCCTAGTTACGAGCCTGTCTGGAAGGCAAAATAGGGGTCTGTTAGGCTCTGATAAAGAATCATCTATCGAAAATTGAACAAAAGTAGAGTAGGCAGCAGAAATTGTAAGGGTAAATTTTATGTATTATTTTATTATCTAGGTACCTATATAAAAAAAAATTTTAAGGTTACAATATTTCCAAAACTTTTAAGTGCTACTACATATTTGGTCCATTTTCAATGATATTATTATTAAAATCATAATTTTTTTATTTATATAAATGTATTTAAAAGAAATGAATGCTGCATTGTTTTTTTTTTTTTTTTTGAGAAGTAATTAAAGTGTTAAAACATAAATTTTTCCGTATCTTTTTATTACGATAAAATACCCTTGTCCCACAATCCAGTAAATACAATACAGTACACATAAAACTGTATTGACTAGTTAAAAAAAAATAAAGTAAAAAAAAATAACTTTGGAAAAAAAAGTAACTTTGGATGTTCAGATAGTCAGAATTTTCAAAAAGCAGATTGTAGAAATTTATCATTTAAACATTAAAATTAGATTACATATTTTTGTATAAAATTAATTATTTAAACTAAATATTTAATACCTATATAACGCTATACAGATTTAATACAACTTAATGTCGTCTGTATATGGTGCGTATATAAACTAAATACACTCTATTTTTTTGGAATGATTGGAATGTGTAGACGGGAGCGGATATACTATAGTTACTATAAGTGAGGAAACGTTTGTTGTTAAAAAAAGAAAAGAAAATGGTAATTTAATTTATTTAGTTGCGGAAGAAGAAATATTTAACAGATTATTGGATATTCATATTAATTGTGACCATGGTTCTAGAGATAAAATGATAAGCATCATTCGTCAAAACTGTTATATTCCAAGACCATGTGTTGAAATTTTTTTAAAAACCTGCAAAACTTGTCAATTAAAAAAAAATAAATCTGTCGCAAAATTAGTTGTTAGACCAATTACTACAGAACATTTTATGACGAGAGGACAAGTGGATCTCATTGATTTCCAGTCAATATCTGATGGTGATTATAAGTGGCTGTTAAACTACCAAGATCACGCAACGAAATATGTATGTCTTAGACCTTTGCGTTCTAAACAAGCTGTAGATGTTGCAAATGAATTTTTAAAAATTTTTTTACAATTTGGCGCTCCTTCGATACTACAGAGTGATAACGGAAGGGAATTTGTAAATAAAGTGATTAACGAATTAAAAATTATGTGGCCAAAATTACATATTATACACGGGAGACCTCGTCATCCACAGTCGCAGGGGAGTGTGGAAAGATCTAACCAAGATATTGAGAATATGCTACGGGCATGGATGGAAGATAACAGGTCAACAGTATGGTCTATGGGTTGCTATTACGTTCAGTGGCAAAAAAATAATTCTTTACATCGGATTATAGGTAGAAGTCCATTTAAAGCAGTTTTTGGAAGTGATCCAAAATTAGGGCTTGCATCAACAAATCTTCCACAGCACATGCTCTCATCTATAACTTCGGAAGAAGATTTACAAAATACGAATATCGAAATTAACCTAGATCCAACACATGATCAAAGTCGAGGTGCGCCAAATAATCAAATAAATCAAAATGAATTAGTTGATTTAAATGAAATGGGTAATACCATTGTGCTTGACGTAGTCAATAAAGATTCGATTGAAGTACCTGTCGTTAATATCAATGATCTTAACACATTATGTATGAATTGTGAAGAAAGTACACTTCATGAGATTATTCAATGCGATATGTGTAGAATACCGATTCACTCATTATGTGCAAATAAAGAAAAATTGTGCAGATTATGCGCCTCTGAAAAATCGATCAATATTCATCAGAAGGAAGCTTACGAGGGTCAGAAAGTTCAAGCAAGACAAATGATAGCTGTCACTAAATAAATTTTACCAGATTTAAATAGTGGTGACTGTGTTTTAATTAACGTTGATAAGATAGATCGAAGTCCAGGTGATCCCCCCAATCTTATTGGAGTAATTATTAAAGTAGAGAACGGGGTATATCAAGTTGGCACGAAAGGAGGAGTTATAAAAACTTGGTTTAATAAATCTGACATAAAAAAAGCGTCATCAAATTTTCTCCAATTAAGCCAAGTAAATTTTGATAAATTTTTATCACTGCGAGAAGCAGTTTCCGTAGAATCCTTATTTAAAGGACAAGGCTTTTTAAAATGTTCATGTCAGGCATCCAAATTACAATGTTTAAACAATAGATGTTTGTGTTTTAAATCTAAATTACAATGCAATTCGCGTTGTCATAAAAGTAATCCATGTGCCAATAAATAAAAAATACTTATGTAGGTATAGGTGAAATTATCTAAACTTGGACTGACGTTATTAAACAAGTGCAACAAATTTTATCAAAATTAGACGTAGAATAACAAAATTTTCTGTCTCTTTTTCCTTTTTTGTTATTTTTGTATTAGAGTAACTATGGTGATATAAAATTGTACGTCTAATTTTATTTCATTTGTTAATGACGTTAATCCAAGTTTAGATAATTTCACCTTTCAGAAAAAAGAATATAACTTTTCGGAATAAAGAATATAATTTTATGTTTAACGTTTAACATAATTATACTTTTTTTTTTTTATGATAGAAAATATAAAATATGATTATATCTAATTTTGGTCATTTAAAAAAAAAAATACTACTTTCCAGGTTATTGTATGTGTATTTTTTTCCTTTTGAAAAATAAAATTATATTTGTTTTTGTCACATTTTGTTTTTATTGTTTCCCCCTTAAGAATCTGGTAGAAATGATATTACGTAAACACAATCTGTTGATTATAATATTTAGAATATTATACATATGTAGGTACAATAAAACATCAACGGTTACGTATTTCTTAATTTAACACAAAATGTCGAAATAAAGTAGCTGTTTCCTGAACTGACTAGGCTGAATGTGTAAAATCTTCAAGTTACATAAAATGCCGGCATAACATGAATTGCCTCGGTATTTCGTGAAATAACGTATTTTACTATATGACTACGACATATATATATATATATATATATATATATATATATATATATATATATATATATATATATATATATATATATATATATATATATATATATATATAGTGGACCAGAATTATGTACCGTAATTGCTAGACCTGATAGTACTTTCAAAAATAATGGTCAAAAATAATGGTACCTTTTAATCTAAAAGAGTCTGGAACCATTACCATAGGTGAATTTGCCCAAGAAATGAAATTCAACGATATGTATGCGATTGTGTAGCTTACTGAAAGAGTAAATCATACGTATGGATTTTTCCTAAATATCTTTACATTTTGCGGAGTTATAATACCAAATACTAAAAAATAGTGATCTTATTCAAACTTTTTTTTCTCGTAAACTATTATAGATAAAACGATGAAACAAAATCCATATTGTTTGGTATGTCCAGTACTTTATTATATATTTTTTTCATTTAAAATGGACATTAAATACCCTTTATAAAATATGAAAAAAAAAATTCATTAGATTTTTTTAGCTACTTGTACAAGAGTGACCACTTTCTTATTACTACCAAAAGAAAGCTCGCAAGCACTTCTCTCACCTTCCTGAATTTTATTTTTGTCAAAAGGGTGGAACATACTGAAAAAAAATAAAAACATATATATTTGGTGATGTTCATGGTATGTGTATGTGCAGGTACAGGTCAACAAATCTGACTTTACCTCTTCAAGGTCATTAAAAATGCATTCTTAAAGAAGTGAGATAGTACTTAATATAAAGAAAAAATGACCTTGAAGCGGCAAAGTCAGATTTGTTGAACTGTACCTACTTGTTTTTGAATTATGTTTTTAAGAAATATTTTGAATGAATAAATGAATCATTGAATGTTTTTTTTTGTTTTTTATTTTTTTTTTTTTTTTATTACATGAGAATCTGATGCCTGCTCTACACTCTCGATCGAAGTTCCTCGACGAAGTAATCGCTAAAGTTGGCTGAAGTCGGAATACCGTTATAACACCAGCCACGAAGAACCATGAAATGACCTTCTACACTCTCGTACTCGGTCCACTTTGCGAGAATTGAGAGTAGGCATAAGGAATCTAATATGTTTTATGTTCAAAATGTAGACTCATTCCACATAGGAGTTTTAAAAAATAATCAGCTACGAATCAAGAACTAATTTTTTTCATTGCTTTTAACATACTTCTCAAGTCTACAATTTTAAATTCACTGATGATGAAGTTAAATACATCACTAATTGATCAAGTAAACAGTTCTAGTTTACCTAACGGGTAAGTAAAAATGTTAGTTGGATTTACTTGCGAAATAATTGTAGAACTGAGTAATACGTTAAAGCCAATGAGAGAAGTTAGTTCTTTTTTCGTAACTAATTGTTTCTTAGAACTCCGATATGAAAAAAGTCTACATTTTGAAGATAAAACATATTAGATTCCTCATGCTTACTCTCAATTCTCGCAAAGTGGACCGAGTACGAGAGTGTAAAAGGTTATTTCATGGTTCTTCCTGGCTGGTGTTATAACGGTATTTCGACTTCAGCCAACTTTAGCGATTACTTCGTCGAGGAACTTCGATCGAGAGTGTAGAGCAGGCATCAGATTCTCATGTAATAAAAAAAAAAAAAAACATTCAATGATTCATTTATTCATTCAAAATATTTCTTAAAAACATAATTCAAAAACAAGTAGGTACAGTTCAACAAATCTGACTTTGCCGCTTCAAGGTCATTTTTTCTTTATATTAAGTACTATCTCACTTCTTTAAGAATGCATTTTTAATGACCTTGAATAGGTAAAGTCAGATTTGTTGACCTGTACCTGCACATACACATACCATGAACATCACCAAATATATATGTTCTTATTTTTTTTCAATATGTTCCACCCTTTGACAAAAATAAAATTCAGGGAGATGATGGAAGTGCTTGCGAGCTTTTTTTTGGTAGTAATAAGAAAGTGGTCACTCTTGTACAAGTAGCTAAAAAAATTTAATGAATTTTTTTTTCATATTTTATAAAGGGTATTTAATGTCCATTTTAAATGAAAAAAATATATAATAAAGTACTGGACATACCAAACAATATGGATTTTGTTTCATCGTTTTATCTATAATAGTTTACGAGAAAAAAAGTTTGAATAAGACCACTATTTTTTGGTATTTGGTATTATAACTCCGCAAAATGTAAAGATATTGAGAAAAATCCATACGTATGGTTTACTCTTTCATTAAGCTACACAATCGCATACATATCGTTGAATTTCATTTCTTGGGCAAATTCACCTATGGTAATGGTTCCAGACTCTTTGTTTCAAAACTTAATAATAAGGGAGATACATTCCTGTAAAAGGGTGAAAGGAAAACCATCTTTTCCAAAAAATTTTTCAAACGCTGCTGAGTGACGAATTGATATTTTAGGGGTACGTATCTTGGATTAGGAGGATTAAATTTATATTAAAACTTATTTCGCCACTTATGATTAAGCGGTGTTTTTGGGTGATAAGTGTGAGATATCACGACTTTTGTAATTTGCAGTTATTTAAACAAATTTCTTAACAATATGATTCCTCAAACAATTCGACGCAAAAAGGTATACTTGTTACATTTCGATGAATAATACCATTTTCGAGTAATTTAAAGTAGAAATATCTATTTCAAAATTATCCCCTAATCATAAGTGATTGAATAATTGGTAGGGGAGACTGGGGCTAAATGGTAAATAGTCAAAACCATTTTTCTGCATTATCTTTTGAATGCCAACAGTTACAAAGTTGAAATTTTGACCTTAGAGGTCCTTCTTGACTAGAAAGCAAACGACGTTAGTAATGTGAAATTTATCTGAGCCTTATGGTGTAGATATCCTTAAATATGTTTCGTTAATGTCGAAGTAATTTTCTTTGCTGCCATACTTTTCATCCGAAACGGAGTTTTTTCAGACATATCCTTATCAAAGTAAGTATATGAGTTCATTTATGTATTGTGAATACGAATCCTTAAAAATTTTTTGTATGTTTAACGTCATCATTTGTGTGATCGTTGTCAAAGCTCAAAACGTACCTTGGGGCTAAGTGTTAAATCATTGGTGGGGCTAAATGTTAAATGGGTTTTTTATCTTCCTCTATTTTCTCTTCTTATTTGTCGGTTTATATGTACAATAAATGGTTTCTATTTCTTATTTCAAATATTTGTGTATAGGTCTGCTGATTTCAGTCTATCATAAAGTGTATCTGTTTCTTGTTATGTTTGTTTATAAATGATACTTCACGTTATTGAAAAATTTGATCGTAAATATCTTCTAAACCGTGTGTCGCAGCGAAAAAGTAACGAAATTTATGAAGGCTTAAGCGAAGCAAATTGTAGGTACTCCAAACATATTGCAACTGTTAAAACCTACTTTTCGTTATCGAAAATTATCGACACCGAGTTACTTTTCATAAATTAATTATAGTGGTTTACTTCATACTCCATTAGTCCCACTAATCTGGCCAGCAATAGAATATTTTCAAAAAAATTAGTTTCGATACTTTTCGTAAACGTTAAGTTTTAATCGCAAATATCTCGTAAACGGTGTATCATAGCTCAAAAATAACGGAATTTTTGAAGGCTTAAGCGAAGCAAGTCGTGGGTATTCTGAACATATTTGAACTGTCAAAACCTACTTTCCGTTATCGAAAATTGTTGATATCGAAAATAATGATATTTTTAAAATTTAAGTATCTAAATTTCTACATATTCGTTATCAGTTGTACTATAAAATTCTCTAAAATTTCTAGTAGCTTTTCTTTCAGAAAAAAAATAAGTCAAACTGATAATTTTTCATTTTCCTTCTTATAAAAGTTGTACTTTTCAATAAATGGACGTTTTTATTTATATCATTCATCGTTTTGATATCTTTTTACATATTTACTTCGTTATACAACTCAAAAAGTGATTTCAGTAGGCTAGAAATATGTTGAAACATTCAGTTTCACCCAAAAAATTTAAGTTCAGAAAAAAGGAAAAAACATGCACTTTTCGTGGAAACATCACAAACTTCATCATGATAAATTGTAGAAAAGTAATTTCTCTACAAGATAATTGTGTTCATATATATATAAATATTTGAGGATTTAGTGCCTCAAAAAAAATATTTGCCAAAAAAATACCATTTAGCCCCAGTCTCCCCTACCATAAATTTAATTATTCTGATGTCCATACGCACCACTAAAATATGAATCAATTATTCAAAATCGCCTAAAAAATTTTGAAGAAAAAGAAGTCAATTTTGTTCCACCCCTCTATATTTCACCCCTCTACTTTATCTCCCTGATTATTGAGTTTTAGAAAAAAGTATAGATGAAAAGGTACCATTATTTTTAAACGTACTATCAGCCCTAGTAACTACGGTACATAATTTTGGACTACCTTGTATATATATATATATATATATATATATATATATATATATATATATATATATATATATATATATATATATATATATATATATATATATATATATATATATATATAAATCTCATGTCACAATGTTAGGCTACGAACAACTGCGAAACTACTGAACCAATTTTGATCAAATTTGGTAATTATCTATAATTTGGTCCAACTTAAAAGATAGGATAGTTTTTATTTCAATTATTATTGACCTTAAAATTTCTTTTTTGCAAATTAAATGTTTTAATAACAATATACGATTTTGTACTTAAAATCTATATAAATTTGAAAATATGCATATACGTGTGTTTGTTATTGATTTTTGTTTCCATAGTTTCAAAGTATGCATTGGCAAAAATTTGAACATCTTTTACAACTGACATAAATCAATAAAAAATTTTACTATTTATTTAAATAAATATTAATGTAAATTTTACGAAAAAAATGTTTTCGCAGAAAAAATATAGTGTAAAATACGCGAGAAATAAGCCATTTTTTCCACTTATTGTAAAATATACTATTATTATTAGTGTGTATTGTGTTATATAATAATTGTGCAGTGTATCTAAAACCATCAATATGGGAATCTATGGAAAAATCTCAGAGTATGAAAATTAGATATATTAATGGTTACTTTCGAGTCGTATGACGAGCGGAGCGAAGCATTACATGGAATTAAACTTTTATAAAATTTTGAACTGTTTAGCGAGCGAAGCGAAGCACTTTATTCTTGCGCCTATTCTCAATCCCAGATGATTTAAAATTGGTTAAATTATTTTCAGCTTTATTAGTAAATCGTATAGCGAGCGGAGCGAAGCATTACATGGAATTAACCTTTCATAGAATTTTGAACTGTTTAGCGAGCGAAGCGAAGCACTTTATCCTCGCGCCTATTCTCAATCCCATATGTTTTAAAATTGGCTAAACTATTTTCAGCTTTATTAGTAAATCGTATAGCGAACGGAACGAAGCATTACATGGAATTAACCTTTCATAGAATTTTGAACTGTTTAGCAAGCGAAGCGAAGCTATTTATCCTCGCGCCTATTCTCAATCCCATATGATTTAAAACTGGCTAAACTATTTTCAGCTTTATTAATAAATATTGATTTGATTGTATCAAAACGATAAGAAAAAATTAATTCACTCAATTATAACTACTAAGCCACAGCAACGCGTGGCCGGATCAGCTAGTATATATATATATATATATATATATATATATATATATATATATATATATATATATATATATAAATATATTGAATTTTCCGAGAGTTGCCATTTTTATTGTTGAGTTGCCAAACCGTCGATTTAATTGAAAAACTGTAGATCAATTGTAATCAAATAAGAGTTGTAGATATCGGCGGGGGCAACCGATTGCTTAAGGTCAGGAGCTTTATAGCTCTTATGGTTTTCGAGCTATGATGCAAACTTATCTTTAACAAGAAAAAGATGTTTTTTATTTAAAAACGAATTTGTATGAAGATAAATGCAGTTATTGAATGGAAGGTCATTGCTTCTTGTCGAACATTCATTAAAACTTGCAGACCAGAGAGCTTTCGCAGAAATAGGTATAAAAAATATCGAATACCTATGAGTAACCAAATATACACATGGCTAAATTACCAATTAAGTAAGTACTGAAAAATACATTAATCATTATCGGAACGTAAAAATTTACATTTTCTTGATGAACATAAACATAAAAATAAAAAAATATAGGACGTATTAGCAATCAATAATAATACTATATAATCTACCGTATGCCGTTCTTTTTTATATGGCTTGGATACCACACATATTTCGAAAAAACGCAAAAACATATATCCCCTAGTTTTTGGTGCCCTTTCTATTTTATGATGGCAAAAATTTGATATATTGAACCATTCAGGCTGTGCAAGAAAATTAGCTCTTATATTTATAGAAAAACAGCTCTTATAGTATTCGAGATATCTTAAGAAATACGATTTAAACCCCCAATTTTAGGGGCTGGTTTCACCCCGTAAACGTGGACGATGGCCGATAAAAAAAATACGGGTCCCTTATATTTACCTATACTACACACCAGCGAAATTCCATCAAAATCCCGAATTTCATTCTGGGTGCATTTCCTCGTAAGTACAATAAGGAAATAAAATTTCAGTTTTTATTCATTGAAAAATAAAAAAATAATTTTTCTGAAAAGTGAATGTTTGACAGATACATAGCCGTCTAAACATATTTTTGTAGTAAGTATTTTCAAAGGAAATGAAAAGTTTTTTGTGGAAAAACTTCTCCTTTTTAATTTAGTTTTTAATAAAAAGAAAATACTATCGATTTTCAAATATTTTTACACTAGTTGAGTACGTTTATTAATAATATTTTCGTTTCCAGTTAACCTCACTTTGCTGTTATTAAGAAACGCCAATGCCACTTTGTTGTGCACATGTATCACATATATTTTACTACCAACTGCTGTTCTATAAATAAATAAAAAATAAATCTATTTTTCAGTAAATTAATGAATAACTTAAAATTCTTTTTAAATTAAGTTACTTTAAATATTAATTTTTTAAAGTAATTTGATTTTATTACGCAATAATGTTAAAAACTTGAAATACAGCTCGACATCTAAACTCCAAAATTTGTATTACTACCATTTGAATGGTAGAGAATGATACTGAAAAAGGTTCTTTTCTTGGATGTAATAGAAATGTTAACTGACCAGAATACTATCGGTTGAAGTAGCCTCAAATGCATATGCGTATTTTTACCGCCTAATTGATAAATTGAAGAAAAATTCAAAAAATAAACTCGAGTAAAAAGAATTTTTTTCTTCATTTATGTTTTTAATTAATGTATTAGATTAGTTTTATCGAAAGATTAACATATAGTCTCATTTAAAAATCTATAAGTTTGTATCATAGCTCGAAAGCCATAAGAGTTATAAAGCTCCTGACTGTAACAATCGGTTGCTCCCGACGGTATCTACAGCTCTTATTTGAACAAGAGTTTTCGATTAAATGAACGGTTTGGCTGTGAAAAAATGGCAAATCTCGAAAAACTCACGTATATATATATATATATATATATATATATATATATATATATATATATATGTATATGTATATAATATCATTTGTATATATAATTTTAGTGAATATCTTTTTCGGCTTCTAGGGACATCAAAACAAATTTCTATGATAGTCCCGAGCTCCTGAGTCAAATCTTGCTATAATAAACAAATACTTTACTTTGAAAAATAACACTTTTATTTTTGAAACAATATTGTCAGTTTCAAAAATAAAAGTGGTATTTTGCAAAGTAAAGTATTTGTTTATTATTTACAAATACGGAATACCATAAAGTAACGCTCAAATGTATTAATACTTACTATAATAGTTGATTTTCCCGTTCGAAAATTCGTTAAAAACAATTAAGCTTTGAACCTTTTGTGAAGCTAAGTATGTATGTTGCAAGTTATGCTATTGTAGCTGTTAATTAACAAATCTTTTCTATGATTTTGCTTATAAAAAATGCACGTTGAAAAATATTGATATATTAGATATCTTTTTATCGTGGAAAATATTTCAAATAGTTTAGTAAAGCTATATTTTCTTATACTGTGGTAAAGCTTTACTATATTGAGGCGTTATTCAGGAATGCAAAAAAAAAAAATTCTAATTTTTTTTTTTAAATATTTTTGTTCCTTCATATCTCGAGAATCATCAGTTAAAATTTAGAAATGAAATATGAAACGGTCGCCGAGTTATATGTATATATATGCAGTAAAGTGGTTGAATTGTCCTCTGGGATATACTTGTGTGGTTTTAATAAAGGATCAGAATCGAACAGGGGTTTCGGAGCCAGTTCGAATACTTACTAAAATAACAGCGCAGTAGTATGTAAAAACTTAGTACTAATTACAAATGTTTCTGATATATACAGTGAGGGCCACTGTATATATCAGACATTTTTTTTCTTCGGAATCGTGTTCTACGAGTCCGAAACCGGATAGCGTCCTTACTCTCACCTCGTCCCGTTCTTAACGTATAGGCTGTATAAGTCTAATTTTGTCAGAGAAAAATTTGACTAAAAATCAGCCACCAGAACTCGTGGTCACTTTTTGTTAAAAATTAGGATTAAGTTATTCGCCTATAAGAATTAGGTCCTGACGGAGTATATCTTATACAGTTTAAATTTAAAATATATAATTGAGGATCAACAGTAAAATAAAAATAATTATTACTATAAGTAAATATCGAAAAATATTTATTTAATATTAAAATTACGTAAGCACTTTGATCAATTATTTGGTAAATATAAACTAAGACAGCCTATTTAGGTTAAGGTATGTATGGCAAATTCATATTATAGTATTAGATACTGGTTATTTATTACCAGATCTTTTACTAAAAAGACATTCAAAGAGAAAATAGTGACAATTTCGTCCTAAGTATGTATTTATCGCAAATTTCTTTGAACGTTTTTCTAACAGGTTGAACAATAAATCAGAAGACATAAATAATTTGACATCGGTCCATGATAGTTGCCATATACCAGAAAATCTGGATCCATCATTACGAAGAATTTCGTAATGTGAATAAATAGTATATATAAAAATGACAGTAACAACAGAATTACAATATTTACATAAAAGTTAGTCTTCACAATAACAACCGTCACTTGTATATTTTTTAATCCAATCTAAATATCTAGTTACTCTAGTATAAACGCCTGGATATCCAGGTCTGGCACATCCATTACCCCAAGATACTACACCAATTAGCTCATATTTTTTATCGTTTCGTTCTGCTACCAAAGGTCCTCCGCTATCGCCCTAAAATTGTTAATTTATATCAGACTTAAAAAATTAGTTACTATTTTAATTGGTTATAGTTCCTCTTTAATATTCAGTGTATCTGTACCTGGCAAGAATCCTTTTGTCCAGTTTTTGGATAACCTGCGCACATCATATTATCTGAAATCATTTTTGCTGAATAGTTTGTTTGTCTGCATTCTTCATTACTAAGTACAGGTACTTCAACTTCCTGCAAAACACAGGTTGGTTTTCCTTCTTCTTTCAATGTACCCCAACCGGCAGCAATCGCTTTTTTGTTTACATACAGTTCATCTAAAAATAAATATAATATGATGTATATATATATATATATATATATATATATATATATATATATATATATATATATATGTATATATATATATATATATATACATCATATATATATATATATATATATATATATATATATATATATATATATATATATATTAAATAGATAATTAAATATTAGTACGAAATGTATGAATTCAAATAACCTTTTTCCTATAAAGTCTAAAGAAAATGTTGAACATTATTTGTTACAGAGCTACATTAAAACGTTACATCACTTTGAAAAGATATTTGTTACAGAGCTACATGAAAGAATATTCTATTCGTCAGCTCAGAAATACAATTGAGTTTTTTGAGAACTTCCATTTTTATTATGGTGAAACCGTTGATTTAACGTAAAAGCCCCTATACTGTAACACTATTTTTAGGTGTATAATTAAATTGGCTTATAAAAATTGATAAATAAATTAAACATCCATTTTTTTCTTAATACACATAAGCATGAAGTAAAGTTTTTTTTAATCCAGTGAATAGGAACAAACTGTAAGTACACTTATCGAAATTTAATAATACCAGAAGTTCGGAATCTATAAGCAAACACACGTGCAATATGGCACATAGAGTGACATTTAGACGTCAAAGTAGGAAACATAGAACGGTTTAAGTCTTAGACGTAAATAAACGATCAAAATACTGTATTTTCTACAAATAAGGTTTCGCCATCTAGTGATCTTGCAAAAAAGGACAGTGGAATTTATTTTAATTCAATTTTTAAAACTAATATGTCAAAATGGCCACCGTTTTTCGTTCATAATAAAATTTTGCAATTCCAAATCAAATTTTTTTTATTTATCAATTAATTATAGGCTCCGAAATAAAAAGAATATTAAAAATTTTACGATTTTAAAGCAGTAAGTAAACATTTTAGACCCAAAAAGAAATTAAAACTATTTATAATATAAATATTCAGTTGTTTTACGTACATTATATACGCTATATACATGAGGGTATACTTGTATTTAGTAGTAATACACTTACATAAATAATATTTAAACAATACTAAACGGTGATTTAGCTGTCATTATCTCTTAACTGGACTAATTACACTGCGCGACACAATTTCGGTACCCGGAAAACTGATTGCTCTTATAGTTTTCTGTTACCTAGAGTATATTGCCAGTGTTTGTCTTTTATTTCTATCACGTCTTATTTTTGAGGTACACACCGACAACTTTTCTTGAACTATCCTTATTGCGTCCATATTAGTACACTACTGCTTCGATTGAGAGAAACAAAAATCGTTTGTATATATATATATATATATATATATATATATATATATATATATATATATATATATATATATATATATATATATATATATATACGAATGCTTTAGTATTATCAATACACGATTAGTAATAATGTCAGTATTTCTAAATATTGACAGTATTACTGATCGTATACAGGCAGCCTTTGTGAAGAATTTGTTAAATGCATACAACAAAGTCATTCCTATTTCTCTTTTCTTACTTCAAATCTTAGAGCTGGAAGTGATGAACTAGGGGAGCGGTTTCACCAGGATATAAAAAGGCTTGAAGAATGGTTTCAAGGTCGTTGGGATGCAGCTATGTTAGGAAATTACTGTTGACGTTTAAAGCGTGAAGGAAAAGTTAAATATTTTTCATATTTTTGTGTACAATATGTACTTTTCACTATATATTTTATACCTATTTTAATGTGTGCAAATATTTTAATTATAAGTTTTGTTGTTGGTTTTACTCGAATTATAGTTTAAATAAATAATTACTAACTAAAATAATGTGTATACTGAAGCGTTACTACATATTTTGAGGGTTGTGTATGAATGAATAAACAGGCAAAATTAAAGTGGGTACTTAATTTTTGATTTTGTTTGTAACGCAGTGTTATTTGTATATTTTTATTATTCTAACCTGAAAATTTAACTGGTAAATATTAAAATTTATAACTCATATTTTTTTAATAGTGACCATCCATTGAAATATAAATAGACGAATTCAACAAAAATTGTTTAATATATATATATATATATATATATATATATATATATATATATATATATATATATATATACATATATATATATATATATATATATATATATATATAAATATTTATATATTTATATATATAAATATTTATATATATATATATATATATATATATATATATATATATATATATATAAATATTTATATATATATATATATATATATATATATATATATATATATATATTTCACAAAATTTCTAGAATATTTATTCGGGAACTAGCAAAGATATCGAAGAACTAATTTCTTTATTCAAGTGGTGAAAAAAGAGGCCAATAGGCGCAGTTAAATAAAACTTATAGAGATACGATTTTTGATAAATGCTTGTTGCCGAAAAAGGATTCAACAACTTTTGTAAAAGTTTGTTGTTTGACCGCTTTGTCATTAATCAGTTCAATAGTCAGGTTGACATTTAAATATATTTGCCGGTTGTCGAATAGAATACAGTCGTGCCTCAACTTATTGACAATTTAAGTTATTGACGATGATCGTAGTTTACCTTAAGTTATAGACAAATCATATGTATGTACCCAAGGTCATACGTGCTGTGTCGTAGTGTGGCAGTGCGTACATATAGATGGTTTGTCTATAACTTGAGGTAAACTACGATCATTGTCAATAAGTTAAATTGTCAATAAGTTGAGGGACGACGGTATTCTAAAACTGTTGCTAGATTCCCCTATTCGGCCAATTTTTAAATAAAAGTTTAATTTAATTTTTTTTGATTAAATTTATTATTTTTGTTAGCTTTAAAAGACAAATACGGATGCTAAAATTTCAATATTCTAAACGTTACTTTACCTAAAGTAGTTGGGATTTTTTTTTCTGATTGTATAAATTATCCAATTAATTAATAATAACTGAGTACAAAGGGATAATGTTTATATAGGTACTTATACGGGGTGTTAGTGAATAACTGCGAAAGATTTTACTAGGTGATTGTTAAGGTTTTTCATGTAAAAAAGTTCACATAAACTAAAGTCCGAAAATGCTTAGTTTCCAAGATACAGAGTGTTAAGTTTCTTGTTTTTTGAAATATTTTTTTAAATATTTCAAAAACGTTTTGAGATATTCACAGAAAATTTGGGACACGCTACGACAGGATAAACAACAATTTACTGAAGTTGAGAGAATACTTCCACTCATACCAGTGGCGTCCCTACGGCCATGTGATAACATATTTTGAAATATATGATAATATATTTAATATATTATTATGCCAATGATTTTTTCCAATTTGAAAATATTTTTTTTTAAATATTCGATAAACTGTTGACAAAAATGACCTCTTAGTATTTTGTCGCTCATGTAACTGTTTTCAAGTTAAAAAATAATTTCCAATTGTACCTACCACAAAACCGGTATGGGCTATCTAGTAGCCCATCTACTCATTTTGGAAACAAAGCGTTTTCTGATCTGGGTATAACGTAAAAGCCCCTATACCGGAACGCGTTCAATATTCGAACATTGTTAATATTTATCGATTTTTTCAGAAATAAATTCATTCATATATAAAATATCAAAACTGTGCGAGTATTGAACACGTTCCGGTATAGGGGCTTTTACCCTATATGAACTTTTTTATATAAAAAACTCGTAACAATCACCTACTAAAATCTTTCGCACTTATTCACTAGCACCCTATATATTATGAACCATATTTATAAAATTATATACCTTGATTTTTAGGTAAACAAATTGGCTTTATTGTTTCCGTAATAGGTACACGATCATTCAAACGCAAAATTGCTATATCGTTGTCAAAATTTAAAAAACTGAAGTGACCTGTGATAGCTCTCAAAACAAATCTCGTTTCTGGTCGGCGAGTCTCGTTGCATCGATCGTGTTCTCCGAAAGTCACCTTGATCATGAACCACATAAAACTGGAAATTTAAGAAATAAAACAAAAGTTAATTATTTTGTTTATTTTGTTACTGATTTACATAAAACAGGTTTATTATTTATTGTCTACTAATGTTAATTTCAAATATTCAAATACTGATTATTTTATATCTCACACCAAAATATATTCAAAATAATCGATTTCACATACAAACTGTCGCTATAAAATTTTCAACAAGGGAATTTCATAAACAGTAGGATATAGTTTCGACAGAATCATAATACGAATTATGCAAAAGCACTAGACAATATGAATTATGTAGAAGCACTATGCTTTTATACCTCGCAAATTGCATATAATTGATAGGAAATTTAACTCTGCAAAACTCCAAATTGCAAATATCTTTTTCTTTCTTTCAGTATTTTTATTATTTGTATGTATATTATGCTAGCACTTTCTTTAGATGCAATTTAAACATTTCCTTAGAGTAATGACCGCGAACGTTCATTCCTCTTGTGGAACGTGAAGAAGCTTTTCTGTGTCAATATATTATATCGCATAACTATACTGGAAAATAATCTCATTCAAAAAGAAATTGAAATATTCACTGATTTGAGCGTTACTTTATAGTATTCTATATTTGTAAATAATAAAACAAATATTTTACTTATTATATATATATATATATATATATATATATATATATATATATATATATATATATATATATGTATGGTTAATTTTGAAAGTGGCATAACTGACTGTCAAAGAAAGTTTAATTTATGATATAATTAATAAATTATTTACTGATTTTTTCTTCATCTAAATTTTTTTTTGTAATAGTCAATTATGCCAATATATATATATATATATATATATATATATATATATATATATATATATATATATATATATATATATATACCATGTGAGTTTTTTGAGAGTTGCCATTTCTATTACAACCAAATTTTTATGATAGAAATGGTACTGAAAAAGGTTCTTTTCTTGGATGTAATGAAAATGTAACCAAGAAAAACACTATCGGTTGAAGTAGCCTCAAGTACATATATGCATATTTTTACCGCCTAATTGATAAATTAAAGAAAAAATTAAAAAATTAGACTTGGTAAAAAAAATTTTTTTTGCTCATTTATGTTGTTAATTAATGCATTAAATCAGTTTTATCGAAAAATTAATATATAGTCCCATTTAAAAATCTATAAGTTTGTATCGTAGCTCGAAAACCATAAGAGCTATAAAGCTCCTGACTATCGGTTGCCCCCGTCGATATCTACAACTCTTATTTGAACTTGGCAACTGTCGAAAAACGGACGTTGTTCCTACCAAAAACCGGCATGGGCTACCTAATAGCCCATCTTCTCCCTATCTTGGAAATTAAGCGTTTTCGGACCTGGGTTTATATGAACTTTTTTACATAAAAGAACCTCAGCAATCACCTATTAAAATCTTTGGCACTTATTCACTAACATCCTGTATAGGTCTAGTCTAGAGGAAAAAAACTCTTATCTTTTCTCTACTTCTTCTTAGTACAAAATTAAAGGTTATAGAATTGTTTATAAAGAAGTTTCTACATCTATTTTCCGTCAAGTTAACATGTCTTTAAGAAGTTAAACTAATAAATTTAAGTCAAATCAGTTGACTATTAAATTTTTGTTGGGGGTAGAACTAAAAGAAGTATATATAATAAACTATAATAAAACATTTAAATTAAGTAATATTACCAAGTGCAAGTCTTGTAACAAAATTAAGAGTTCACAGTGAATATGAAAGTCTTTACAGTACGGCACTTATAAATTTATTAGCGAATTTACGTTAGATACTGATCTTTAAAATGGCGTTCCTTAGAGAAAAATATTATTAACTTGTTAATTCCCAGTGTCACCTCTAGGTGACAGTGATTTGTAATTTTTTTACCGACAATATAACAAATTTTAAGAATAAATGTGTTACGACTAAAATCTTAATACTTACATTAGTAGTATGCATGGTTTTAATTTGGCAACACTGAAGTTATGTTAACGGTCAAATTAATTCTGTTGTTTCAAAATATTTTTTGTTTTATTGCACGTAAGTGTATCTTGTGGTATTTTCGCTGTTATAAAAATGTCTAAAGGGTAAGTAGTAGGTACTGTTATTGTTATTATAAATTATTATTTGAGAATCAAGCTTATAATGAAAGTGATTTTTTGCCGGTAATTTCATACTGTTTTACTCAGTTCATACTACAAATAACGCCCAGTGTCATTTATAGGTGATATACCATTTAAAAAATCTAAAGGGTATTTTTTTTTCAATTTTGTATTTTTTATATATTGAGTACCTAAAGATAAAAATTAGCACAAAATATGGATATTTTGTCGATAGATCACGGCTTGAGAATTGATTAGTTAACCATGTATAAATTTCGGATAACTGAACTACAGTAAACGAGAGCTGCGTTGTCGAAGGAGCGAACTTATTTCAAACATCCGCTTAGGCATGTAGGTTTAGGGTACGCTGGTTCAGTGGCTCAAAGACTACGTAAATATGCATTTAAAAAGAAAATCTGAACATAATGATACAAATTGCGACTCTCCCTCTATTGAAGATATAAAAGGTTCCTTCTATACGTTAATAGAATGCCACTATTGATCTGCTTGCGTTTCGATAAAACAATAAATGTATTCATATCATCGTTACGGTTCAAGACATTCAGGTGCGCAGTTGAAAGGATAATTCGACTGGTGACTGTCCAAAATATATTTGTGTTGTTGAAAAACGACGCCGGATTGATACTGTATGTATATTATTTTTTGATTTGTGTCCCTATTGGATTCTAATCACATGGAGTTCAGTTTTTGTCAAATAGGACATTTAAATTTCACTTATAATCCATTTCACTTGAATTTAACCAAGATTCTTCCCTTATAAATCTAAAGAATTTCCGTTTTCTTGACTTTCACTCTTTTATTATTACACTTGCGTAAATTTTGAATTTGCAGTTTGTTTTAGAAAAGAATAGAAGTTTGATTAGTTTCGAATTAAAGAATTGTTTAATTCTTTAAAGATGACTCAATTTATTGTATTTGAAATTGGGTATCATTTTAATATTGTTTTAATTATATTTGTTTGTATTTGTTTTGTAGAAATTATATATTATAAAATTATTTTATTTTATGATTTAGCAAATAAAAAATGATTATTTTCACATCTTGTATTTTTGCTTCTAGCCAAAATGGATGTCCGAAGTTGAATCTCTTTTCATTCACTTTCCGTATTTCTACCTTTTCACCTCCTCTTGGTTTTAGCCAATCAGTATGTTTTACTCTTCGCCGATTCAGCGCAATCATCCTCTTATAAGTATTGAGCAAGAGCGATATATACATACTATATCGTTCTCACTCTTGCACCACAAATGTTACTAGCATTGCATATAGTTCTGTTATGTTTACAAAGATGTCGCCCAAAACTTACTACCTTAGCAGTCGGGTTTATATTTTAAGTTTTGATTAACACTTGGGTAGTGTTACTTGTAAGAGTAATTATTATGGAACCGATACCGAATCGAGAGCGGCACTATAGTACGGATGGAGAACGAATAATAAACGGCATACTAATGTGAATATAACAAGTGAAGTTCCATTTGAAATGTATGCTAATGTATATTTAAATATGAGGAATTAAATACGATGTCAGTCAAGATGGAAGCAACATTAAATAGTTGGCTTTTTTGCAACCTATCAGACAACACTGACGAGCAACAGTAAGTTCATCATATTTTTTTAATCGAGAAAATTCAAATGAAAATACCTATATTGGACATCATACATATTCTTGTATAAAAAGTTTGGAAAAAATTAACACAACTGAAACAATCTTCTTAGTCAAAGTGACATCGAGAATACTGTGTGTTTATTACAATCACGAATGTCAAACAACAAAATTTATCTGAAAGTGCATTGATACTCCTAAAAGATGGCGTTATTCCGTCTGACGCACAAACACAACCGAAAAGCGTTTATTCAGTGCTCAATATGTACTTTTTATTCAAATTCAAATTTAATCAAAATTTATTTTTAATCGTACTCGCCACTAAGTACATGATTTTGTATTTTGCACAATGCAAGTGATAAAACAATATTTATCACTTTATCTGCAGGTCCGAAAAGAGGAGGAACAGTCAGGGCTGTAACCCCGGAATGCAGATCCCAGAGTGAAGCCTAGTCCGACCCATCAGGTCTTATTTTTTACTCTACTAAAATCGATCTATAAAATGAATAGTTTGTTCCAGGGGCTCTTAATTGCTCCCCGCGGTCCCGTTTGTCTGCACGGATTGACAATCACTCATAATGCTTAAACATTACATTTTTTTTTTTAGAATAATGAAAGTTAATCAGAAATGTGTTTTAAAAATATGTATTTAGCTGTGTACTTATCTTTGACTTTTCTGGAAGCTGATTGCAGAATTAGTTAATTTATTATTAATTAATAACTAAGAAAAGTAAAAATATCAATATTTACCCTTTTACACAGTGAGCGGCCGTTAAAACATATCGATCATTAATAAGCATGCCTCCACAATAAAATTTATTAAAATATGACAGTCGCGCCATCCACGGAAATTCATTTTGTACTGCAGCTTGACCACCTACAATTCGACTTGCGTCATTTCGTTCACCACAACCTACAGAGTAATATTTTTCAATTAAAAATACTATGTATGAGAGTATATTGCATTTATTTCAGGTTACTATAGTTGACGGCACTGGAGTCTGCGACAATAGCCATGAAATAACATGAACTATGTATAAGTAGATAGTATTGATGTTACTATGGGTATTGTTGTAAAAGTGAAAATTATACTCAATTATATTTATATAAGATAAAGGGTAAATTCAACTAGGATAAAGTTTGCAGGCTCCTGTGTCGTGAACCATAAAAGTATACAAATTTTGATATGGAAAAATTATTGAGATCAAAGCTTGCTTAAATGCACTTTTAAGGACCATCCTTTTATATATCGGAATTTTTCTGCATGAATATACTAACCTACAAGTAGTTTATTTGAGTTACAACCGATTTAGATTGATCTTAAGATTTAGATTGTGAAACCCGTAAAAGATGAAAAACAGGACTTTTGGTTTTCAGTGTGTTTTAATTTCATAATTTTGCCTTTTCAAAAAACCTTCCTATAATAATGAGATCAACAGCAAAATAAATGATAACTGAGAATATTCCGGCATAATATTTATTTCGGCGTACTATTTACTTTCTTGAAAACCTAATGCACATATAAAAATTCATCGAGGGGATGGGGCGAAAATAAGGCTTTATCGATACTCCTCTTTTTAATATGTTCTAGAACACTAAAAATTAAGTGACCCGTATTTTTTTTATCTGCGGGAAGACGGTTTGAAGGAGTGAAATAGCCCTTCAAAAATTGGGGTAAAAATTTTATTTTTCAAATATTTCAAAATGGTAAGAGATAGAGCAAAAGTTTAAATAGGCCATATTGCTCTTATTTAAAGAACTATCTCTTGATACGTATTAAATCAATAGGGGTAGTTGTGAAATAAAATTTGGGGGTTAATTTTGCAAAAAGGGCTAAAAAATATATTAAAATTTTGTTTGCAGATTTCAAATCTACTTAAAAAAAATGTAATCGACCCGTTTTTGCTCAATTTCATAATATTAAGTGTATGGGTAATTAACTAGGGGTTACTGTGTCGACATAATCGTACTATTTGAGTAATTCAAGAACTTCTATATGTATAATTGCAATAGCGTAGGAATGCAATTCTTGAATTTAAAATTCATTTTCAGTAACATTGGAGGGGGGGGGGGTCTCATCAAGTGCACAAGTGCTCCTGAAGTTCGATTGTCGTATGTAAGGTTTTAATTATCCTTCTCATTCCAAATGCACTTTTAATACGTTTTTTTTTTTAACCTGATGTCCACTATAGTAGACATAAAAGATTTCTGGCGTTACTAATGACAACCAAACTCATGAAACATTCTAAATAAATATCTTACTTTCTTGTCTGGATATTCATAATAATATATTAACCCTTATATATTAAAAAATAATTTATTGTTTTATGTCGACTACAGTCGACGTTTGGAACGAGGAGGTTATGTTTGTTCTTAAATGAAACTTTATCGATTTGTTGAATTATGGCTAAATATTTCAGTGAACAATTTTATAGGTACAGTAGAAGTACAATTTTTAAGCAAGAACATTTGTTCTATTAATGTTTTCATAGTGGAAAATATATAATTAAAATAAAGGGCATAGCCGGGTAAGATAGGGGCTCTTGACGCAAAATTGATGGTTTTTATAGGAAATAATACTTCTTAGCCCCAGATACATTCTTGCCAAATTTCAACCCTCCAAGGCTGATAGTTTATGCATACACAAAAAGACAAAAATTTTCGTAAAAAAATTTTTTTGACGAACTGAGCCGATTTATTTGAGTTTAATATATATAGTGTACTCACACTAGGCAAAGTAATACAAAAAAATTAACGTTGTATCCCTTTATTATACAATTTTTTTTAAATTTTTTTAGATAAATTGTTTTTTGACACTTATGCGTTAGTGACACCCACTATTTTTTGTTCAATAATACGTCTCTTAGTACTGTGTAACATATATTTTTATGGAAAAATTTTAGTTGGTAGAACATAGTAATATTTCAATACAAATGAATGCCATGTTCGGTACTACATATATTACTTATGTATAAAAAGGACTATAAAGTAAAATATCTGCCCTATTTCTAGAATAATATAATTTACATACGTTCATAACTACGACAAACTAGTTTAAATTTACAAAAGTCTAACATTACCAGCCGTTTGTCGTTTTTTATTAATAAAACAAAATAGACATTGATTTATCTTTTGTTAGAGATTTTATTTGTAAGACATCAAGTGAAACTTTACTAGCTCATACACCACGTCTTACGACGTCCACAATTTTATACAAAGTATATTAACTGTCAAAATAGTACACCAGTTGGTCATTTCGTCATAATTCGTCATGATCCGTGGCGGATCTAGGGGGCTGCGAGAGCTGCGCCTTCTCCCCTCTTTGACCAACAATAGGTAACTTTTTTTAGTTAAATATACAATTCAGAACACACAATTACCCAAAATTCCTCCTGAAATTAGAGGCTAACAAAAGAAAACAAACGGCAGATAAAGCTAGCCGTTTATCTTAACTTGCTTGTCGTAGTTATGACGTATGTAATTATATTACAGAAAAAATCCACTTTCTGCACACTCCAAGAAGTGCAACAAGCTCCAAGTACTGCAACTCAGGGGGGAGAGGAACATTTTTTTGCACCTCTTGGAGTTCTACTGTGTTTTAGAAATAAGGCAGATACTTTAGTTTAGGGTCCTTTTTATACATAAGTAATATATGTAGTATCGAACATGGCATGCATTTATATTTAAATATTATTATGTTCTACCAACTAAAATCTTTCCATAAAAATAAATGTTATAGGGTGCTAACAGACGTATTATTGAACAAAAAATAGTGGGTGTCGCGAAAGCGTGAGTGCGAAAAGAAATTTACTTAAAAAATTAAAAAAATTAGTATAGTAAAGGGATATAACGTTATTTTTTTTTATATTACTTTGCCTAAGGTGGGTACACAATATACATTAAACTCAAATAAATCGGCTCAGTAATTTCGTCAAAAAAAATTTTTTTCCAAAATTTCTGTCTTTTTGTGTATTCATAAACATATCTGGAGCTAAGAAGTATTATTTCCTATAAAAACAATCGATTTTGCGTCAAGGGCCGGTTTCTCTATCTTACCCGGCTATGCCCTTTATTCGAAATGAATTGGTTTTAATATAATTGAAGCAGGACGTAAAATAATATGTAGGGTTGGGAATATCTGGAGTGTGTTTTGTTCGATCCTAGGAGGAATCTAAGCAGACATTGCTGCTCCCAAAGTTTCATCAGTCACATGATAGCACATTATGTTCTTCGTATCACCCGCTAGGTGCTTCAATGTGTAAGTATGTGAAGGGTTGGATCAACTAAAGGCAAATACTGTAAGTCTCAACCAGCTAATATCAATAAGTGTTTCGAGCAACAAATTGGTAATTTTATCTATAACTAAAAATTCAATGGGGTATTTCAAACCTGGATTTAAATTACAATGTACACACCAAACTCGATTGAGTCACACTTGATTCTGTCACATAGGCCACGCCTCTTCTGTGTACGTGTGAGCTGATAATTGAGACTGTGTGTGTAATGAATCATAATCATTGGCGGCTTTCAAAAATTAAAAGTAAATTCTTTTTGCAATATAAGATTTATATGTTAATATTTTAAAGGCATGTTAAACATAATCCAGAAGTAACAAAATTCGTAAAATTTTGTTCACATTAATTTGGATAATTATGATTTTGCTGTACATACTTCGTAGAAATTAAATATGAGATCTAGCAAAGATATCGGGAAACTAACTTCACCATCGAATTGATCTTCAAATAAAAGCATAAATAACAAAAATTTAGCAATGTTCTAGAATGTTCTATTCGAATAAAAACATAAATAACAAAACTGTAGCAATGTTCTAGAATGTTCTATACGAGAACTAGCAAAGGTATCGGGAAACTAACTTCACCATCGAATTAGTTTTTAAATAAAAGCATAAATAACAAAAATTTAGCAATGCGCTAGAATGTTCTATTCGAATAAAAACATAAATAACAAAGCTTTAGCAATGTTCTAGAATGTTTTATACGAGAACTAGCAAAGGTATCGGCAAACTAACTTCACCATCGAATTGTTCTTCGAATAAAAGCATAAATAAAAAAAAAATTAGCAATGTTCTAGAATGTTCTTTTCGAGAACTAGCAAAGATACCGGAAAACTAACTTCACCATCGAACTGATCTTCGAATAAAAGGATAAATAACAAAAATTTAGCAATGTTCTAGAATGTTCTATTCGAGAACTAGCAAAGATATCAATAAATTAACTTCACTACTGAATTGATCTTCGAATAAAAGCTTAAATAACAAAAATTGGACAATGTTCTAGAATGTTCTATTCGGGAATTAGCAAAAATATCGGAAAACTGATTTTATCATCGGATTTGCCATCGAATGAAAGTCTAAATAACAAGAATTGAACAATAGTTTAGAATGTTCTATTCGAGAATTAGTAAAAATATCAAAAAACCGATTTTATCACTCATCTAGTTATTAAATAAAAGGTCAAATAGCGCAATTGAAAAAGAGTTTTAGGATACTTTATTTAGGGAAAAGGTAAATATACTTTTTTTTTGCAATTATTACGTTGGCGTAAATTTTATAACTACAATTTTTGTATAGCGCCACTATTTGACGTTTTTCTCCAAGGAGCAATCTACTGATGAAGTCGCTTTCTCAATATTTTGGTTAGTTTCCGAATAGAATATTCGAGGACATTTCTCAAATATCGTTATATAGCATTTTCTTTGATGACCTATCTGATGGTAAAGTTTATTTTTTGATATCTGTTCTAGGTTTCGAATAGAATGATCTAGAACTTCTGTTAAATTCCATTATTCAACCATTTCTTTAATGGCAAATCCCATAGCAAAGTTAGTTTTTCGATATCTTTCCTAGTTTCCGAATAGAATATTCTAAAACTTTTGTTAAATTCCTCTGTTTGTTCTATTTTTCAATTGCTAACCAATAGTGAAGTCGGTTTTGTAATATTTTGATTGGTTTCTAAAAAGAGTATACTAAAATTGTTGTTAAATTTTGCAGCTTATACATTTTTCTAACATACAACAACAATGACCAGTTGTGTATATATGAGTATATATTTGGATGAAGACGGTTGTTCTTGTAAACATGCATTTAAGCAAGTATGTACGTGTGTGTGTATCAATAATGAAATGCATACATGTTCGGATATTATGTTTCTGTACTCCCTTAAAAAAAAATTTTACTGACGGCCCTGGTGATCCGATATAACGTACTTCCCCTTATTTTGTACCGACCACTACGTTATATTGGAGCTTCTATGTAGTCGGTAAAGCATATTAGGAATTGCATTTTTAGCACGATCCAATTTTTTTTTTTTTTTTTTTTAGCAATTGATTTGTGTACTTATAGCGAGTGTAAAACCACTATCCAATTCCATGTATATATGTTGCAAGTGAACCGCCACTGGATGGACTAACTCGATTCTGGCCCTCCCCACTCTGATAAGAACATTTGTGTGAAACAATCGAGTGAGGTCTGTAGGATTAAATTTGTTCTGCCCTTAATTGGTTCTTGAGTACCACCTTTACCAACGGCATTTGAAAAGAATTGCGAAGATAAGCCAAGTTTTTTACAAGGAGGTTAATAAGTTAGATATGGAACCAGTGTCTTAAAAAACGTAAAGATTGCTCATAATTCCATTTATCAATAATTTTTACTTCGGCAATGCTAAGTAGGATGAAATTTATTTGATTCAGAAGTACAATTATTTGTTTGGAATTTTGAAATCGTTGGAAATAATACTACTTTTATTGTCATCTTAATCTTGTCCATTGTTATTTAGATTGACTGAATTGGATTTATCAACAGAATATTTAAGTAATAAACAATGGTGCCGTGACTTACAAATACACTAACATACTAATACACGAAAATTTTGAATTGCACGAAAGAAATACGTGTTATAATAAATCTGATAAATCGTCTATTTTCAAACGTTTTAAAGCAGTCACATTTGCATCAAATTTTTCAAGAAAATTGAAAAGCATAACTTTATTACAGGGGTTGCCTAAAATATATTAAATTGAAAAATAGACTCATATATAACATTTTGTGGTTATTACATGTTACTACTATTTATGCTTAATTTAATAATAACTAACAAAACAAACATTTTTTATTTGAACTTAGATCAGAAATTTTCCTTTAAAATTAAGGATTTCTAAACCAATAAATTTTGATATCTTGTAATTAGTTTTTACCCTATATCTTTTCGAAATTTGAATTATCCACGGAATTTATTTTACGTCCCTATAGTGTTGCCTTTGGGTAATACCTTCACTAAGATTGAGTGAAATTGCTGAATACGTATTTCAGATAACTGAACATAAATACAGTCTTGTGTGGCTAGTTCTGAAACACCCGGTATAAATTATAACTTCTTCCCCGTTAGTCTCATCCCTGACTAGTCTAATTTGCAGTGTTGTTTTCAAATGAAGCGGATAAGTATTTCTTACCACTAAAAAATCCAACAAATTAAGGTACTGCAAAAAATTTCAATAAAACACATAAACAAAAAAAACAAAAAAAACTGGGGTGGCAATCGATTACTACGTGGGAGTTTGCTTTGAATCGCTGACACTGTATTTCAAGGTCAGTCTGATGATTGGACGTAAAATAAATCTTATTGTTTGTTATGAGACAGAAAATATTTTTTGGATAGAAAATTCTAATTTATTATTAGACTTTAAAAAAATCATCTTGTGAGGTCGGTTTCATGAAGATAATTAATTAACTTGGTAGATGTGCCAAGTTAAAAAAATTAATATTTGTAATGCCAAACAGCTTTATTTTTTTTCCAAAGATATTAAATTTTCAAACAATCATCTTGCAAATTCGCACTCTAACTTAATTGCAAAAATTCATTAAAAATACAATTTAAGAGAATTGGCAAAGTCGGCTTATAAAGATTGATATTTTTGAGTATATTTGCCGATAATTTAGACTACAAAAGGAGTGAAAATTACCAGAATTAATTTCAATCAGTTTTGGTAAGTAAATTATTGTTTTATTTCATTTTATTATGGTTATTTGTGAATATCGATCTTATTGACAAAGAACCAACAGGAATATTGTTGCTCCTATATGTGAGGGAGATTTTTTACTTGTCGAACAGTAACGCTCAAATCTATTAAGTTTATTTTTAGTAGAACGCTAATCACATGACACAATCTAAATTCGAATATTGGTTTGTATACGGATAAATCAGTTCTTAAAAATTATTCGGCTAAATCTCATCTTGTTGGGTGTATAATAAAGTTTTATGATTGAACCCAAATCACAGCAGGAGAGATCGTTTACTTTTTGCAAAACGAAAAAAGTCCTTTTGAAAATCAATACATGTGTAGGTATACTAATGTATTATCTTTATGTGCGTACCAGGTGTTACAAATTATTCATCTAGTAAAAATTGACCTACTAAAATAAATATATTTGTAATAAATTTCATATACGTAATTAACTTACTTTAATTAATTATAATTGTATAAATAGTATTAAGAAAAACTGCTAAAATCACATTAATGATTTGTTGCTAATAATATAATTTAGCAAGATAAGTATGTACCTATTACATATCCATTTATTTCCTACATCTACCTATCTCTACGAGCCGCTAACTACATTAATTTGATGCATGGAATTATATTTACATATGTATCATATTTATGTGGTTGGTGGTATAGAGTATATTCTACATTACAAGTTTCCACATTCTGAGTTAAGAATAAAAAATTTAAAATACGATCCTTATATTAAATATTGTAAATTACCATATTACTTATTTAATTTATGATATATGTAATTGTTTGATAATTTACAGCAAATTATTTATTAGGTATATTTCGGAAAACTTCAACTAAGAATTCAAAAATAGGTACTAATTCAATTTAAAAATAATATTACCTCTTTTAACAAATCAAATAGGTACATACTTATCTTGCTAAATTATATTATTAGCAACAAATCATTAATGTGATTTTAGCAGTTTTTCTTAATACTATTTATACAATTATAATTAATTAAAGTAAGTTAATTACGTATATGAAATTTATTACAAATATATTTATTTTAGTAGGTCAATTTTTACTAGATGAATAATTTGTAACACCTGGTACGCACATAAAGATAATACATTAGTATACCTACACATGTATTGATTTTCAAAGGGACTTTTTTCGTTTTGCAAAAAGTAAACGATCTCTCCTGCTGTGATTTGGGTTCAATCATAAAACTTTATTATACACCCAACAAGATGAGATTTAGCCAATTATTCTATTTGAACATGAACTTGAAACAAAAATGTTTACTCACTGCAGCTACATGGTGATGGTGGCGTGTCGTGTATTGGCGGACGATTTCCAAACATATTTATTATATTTTTAAGAAGCGGAAACCTGTGCTCTGGATCTCTGCCCTTTAAAAAATAGTAAAAATTTAGAAAATATATTGAGAAAAGTACAAATATGAAATAAGGGGGAAAATCGTTATTTTTTTTCCTCTAGATTTCAAGCAACGTTTTTCAAAAAGTTCAAGTACTACAAACCAATGGAATACAATTTTATGAACCCATGATAAGGTTTAGATCAAGGTTTCGAACCGATTTTTTTTTGTTCCGGTTCAGTTCCGGTTCACCGCAAAAAAACGAATAACGGTTTCGGTTACAATTACAGTTATAGAGTATCGATTATTTTCGATTTCGGTTTTCGGTTATGCTTTTCGGTTTTTGATATCGGTTTTAAACAAAGTTTAAATTTTTTTGGCTGTTGTGAATATATTATTGATTTTATAGAAATTACCTTTAGAAAACATAAATCAGTGTTTGAAAAATTCAATCTTAATATTTTTCAAAATGCTTGAATTTATCAAAACATCATTTTTCCTTAGTAGATGTATATCTTAAGCCTGAGAAAGCTCTTTCGACCCTCGCTTAACTAACTGGTACGCTAAACACAACTTTTGAAATTAGTAACAAAATATAAATTTTCATTTCTAGTCCAGTAACCTGTTCCTTTTCTATCTAATCTATAAATATCGTCACAAGCAGATATCATATGTTTGTTAATTCTAATTAATAATAAGGTGATACAGTAAAAAAATAAATAAATAATTAAATAAAATAAAATAAAAAATAAAATATATTTGAACGACCATATGTACGAACGTTATAAAAGTTTATTGGTATCTCTATAATTTACTTTGGTATCTCTGTTTGGTATTGGTATCTCTGTACTTACTATCTCTGTAAAATTTTATATATAGATTCATGAGAACTTTTCAAACGTAATTTTTTGTTTTATTTATATTCCTATTATGCCATTATATTATAAAAATATCAGTGTGTAGAATTTAGAATTTTTGTTTCCAAGATTATAGAATAAAATTAAATATTGCATTTTAGGTATGAACCGTAACGAAAAAATAACGGTTTTGGTTTCGGTTAACGGTTTTTGAAAAAAAATAATTTTGCTTCGGTTAGCGGTTACTCTGCGGCCAAATCAATTGGTTTTACGGGTTTTCGGCTACGGTTCAGTTCAAAGCCCTGGTTTAGATTACTATTATATAAAAATACCTTGTCTTCCCCGCGATTTTCTTAATTATCTAAGAATTTATTTTTTTAAAAATTAGTTAAGAAAATCGCGGCGAAAATAAAGAATTTTAATACAGTAATAATTAGGTATCGGACATTTTTCAGATCAAACAGCATTCGTGTTATGCGTATGCAGGTGTATCGCACTAAATGTGATTAATGATAAATATATATATATATATATATATATATATATATATATATATATATATATATATATATATATATATATATATATATATATATATTGTAACGTCCGTTTCGGTTTTTCGGTTTACATAAACAGCCTAGATGACCAATATTTAATTGCTTAATGAACTGGAACGCAAATTTGCGTCGTCCGAAAAGGCTGATATGATGCGCAGAGTATATCTTGTTACAAAATATGTTAGTTTGTCCCTTTTGAGTTCTGTATTGTGACTGTGGACCTTGTTGTAACTTCCGGTACTTAAAGCACTTTTCTCCAACTAATACTTGAAATAAATGTAGGAATGGTCGAGTAAATAGAACACGCGATTGTAGTTTCGTAATTTTATTTCATAAATAGTTACACTATTACAATTAACAATCTTTGTACAAATTCGATTTTGTAATATTTCGATACGAAATAAATCTAACGCAATTTAATGATTTTCTAACGACGAGATACGTAATACAATAATTAAATTAGTTCGAAATACGAATCACGATATACGACTTCTCAATTACAAAACGAACTTAAAGACGGTCTAAAAACAACTCTTGATGTATTGAGTTTGCGTACTACTTAAATATAATTAAAAATTCCAGAATGTTCTTTCTACTTAATTTACATTACATGTAAACAACAGATAACAAATAATATGCAATACTATTTGCTAAAAAGAGAGAGAGAAAAGGACAGATAGATACTGTTTGTAACATAACCATGCTCTCGATTTTTCCATTCGATTATCCTTCTCACTTACTCTTAAGAAGGAAAACAAAAATAAACAATTAAATTTTATGTAAAGTAAAGATGAGTGCCAATTTTCATACTAAATTTCGTTCGTTTTGGTTCATGTTTAATACACGAAGCTAGAAATTTTTACTACTTTTCGTGTGCATGTTTTGTGAAACGATTTTAAGTGTATGTTACATATGAACAAATCAAATTTTGAATATTAAATTTTACGAAAACTAAACGTGAGCGCCAATTTTAATTAATACTAATTTTCTTTCGTTTTGGGTTATCTCTAGTATATGAAATTAGAAATTTTCACAATGTTTCATCTGCACGTATACTAGAAATGCACCGTAATTTGAATAAATACATTAAATACTGATATTTTTCGATACGTCAAATTTCATTTGGTAACATCAAATTTCATGGGACGATTAGCACAAACCTGACAAAAACTTAAATAAAAGGGATGTGAAAGACAATCGTCCCGCTTGGCTACATTTTCTTTGCCTAGCAGCTCAACTGTCACTGTCTCTAGTAAATATACAGCGGGTTCCAAAACTCCGGCGATATAGAGCTACCACGTACTCTAGAGATCGAAAAACGACGATTGGATCCAACTTACCTATGTACCAAAATGTATCGTCTACGCGTGAGAAGATTTCAAAATTTACTTAAAAAATCAAATTTTTGTACGCTGTTCCGAAATGCGTGAACCAATTTTAATGAAATTTGGTATCTGCGCAATTCCGAGAATTTCACTACTTTCGCTAACCAAAGAAACCCAAACAAAATTCGAGAAGGGTTAAAACTACCCTCACCCCTAGATAAATTTGTTCAGAATTTTTTTAAGGATAATGATAGGGCTTTGAGATTTTTTTAAGAGGAAGATTTATTAATTTCCTTTATTTTTTGGCTCTTGTAAAAACTTCGTATTTCACATAGTTTCGGAGGAAAAAATTTTTTATTCAAACACTGATAATCGATATTGTTAGAAGCTAGTTTTATTAGAGAATTTAGTTGGCCACGGACACAAAAGTTGTTCTTGCAATTTCTTCCAAACAACTTTTCCAAAGTTCTTAGAGAATTTATTCCGCAATTTCCGTCGAAACATGTTTTTCATACATGACGATGCACCACCAAATTTGCCACACGTGCCGTAAGAGAATATCTGATTCAACAATTTGCTAGTCAACAGTTGATAGTAATCAGAAATTATATATCGCTGGCTTAAAATTATAAGGTTCTACATTACATGAGGCTAGTTTTAAGAAAAATGCTCATAAAGTGTTTAGTAATTCGAAAAAATACTAGCTATATATTTTCGTTTTTGTTTATTTGTTTTAAAGAGTTTGTTATTTTAATTGAAGCAAGTAATTAATGGAAGCAAACGTATTCACTTTATTTACCCAAAAAATGTGCCAAAAATAATTACATAGAGTTTTGTTTTACAAAAAAAACTACAATTTCTAAACTTAGAACTTAAAAAAAGATAAGTAGGTACACAAAATTGTTCACAGTTTATTTCCTTTTTTTATTTATTTGGTTTGTGAGACTTGGTATCACAAACTTATAATAATCCTGGTCTGATTTTGGCATGTAGGGAAGCATACTTTTAATTGCTTCACGTTTTGCTAAGGGAAAATCATTTTTATTTTTGCTTATTTTTGGATCTGGGTATTTGGTAAATCTGGGTAATAAATGATATTTTTCATCGACTTTTCTATTATTGCGCTTAATATTAGTTTTTATAAATTCTTCATCACTATGAATAATTTTATAAGATACTAAAAGGGACATTATTATAGCTATAACTAGAGGCTGAGTTGATAATCCAGGAAATCTTCGGCACGCATTTGTATTATTTTAAAAGTTCTTCGACTATTAATTTTTAATAAAATTATAAAAAGTGACAGAGGCGAATAATATTCTACTCTCTTCAATGTCTTTTCTATCACTATGAACCGAATCGATCTCTTTTGTACACGAGTGAGCTGAATATTTTAATGTAATTTTCTTTATACTCGTGTTTTTGGTCATAAAATGGGCAATGGCATATGAAATAATAAAGTTCCGATTCTGGGGAACACAGCTATCGCTTCACAGAGTAAGTTCTGTGATATTTGGATTATCCTGAACAACATTTCCTAACATTTTTTTTAAGAACACTCACTATGTCATTACCCTTCCGCCCCATTAAAATTTCTGACTAAAAGGCGCAATATACTTGTTCATTTGTTGACAGATATGCTGTTAAGTTATATACTGATAGTTCGCTTTTATAATAAAAATACTCCTGTCGCAGCATCTGCATAACATAGCGAATTTCCAAATCTTGGGCACTGGCGGATCTCATCTAAGACCTGTACCTATTTAAAATAGTTTAGCTTTCTAAGAGTAAAAGAATTTTTAAAATCGGTTGGGTAATTATTTTTGGTATTTTTGGGGACCCAAGAACCCGAACGAATTTTGTGCAGCATAGTTGTATCCATCTAAAATAATTTAGTTCTCTAGCAGTGAGAAATTTTTTAGCATCGGTTCGATAGCTTATTACTGGCGTTTTCGGATCTGCAAGATCCCGGTGGACCTCATTAAAAAATCAGCTCGACCGTATATTCTAGGCGGACTTTATGTAATATATATATATATATATATATATATATATATATATATATATATATATATATATATATATATATAACACAACCTGTACCTATCTAAAATAGTTTACCTTGGTAATAGTAAAAAGGTTTCAAAATCGGTCAGTTATTTTATTTTTGACACTTTTAGGTCCTACTGACACTTCAGACCTTACATAACGTAATCTATATGTATCTAAAATAGCTTAGCTCCCCAACAGTGAAAAAATTTTCAAAATCGGTCGGCTAGTTTATTTTTGACGCTTTTGGATCCGATGGACCCTGGCAGACTTTACATAACGTAATCTATATTTATCTAAAATAGTTTAGCTCTGTAAGAGTGAAAAAATTTTCAAAATCGGTCGGTTAGTTTATTTTTACCACTTTTGGGTCCCATGGACCCTGGCGGAGCCTAAATAACGTAATGTATGTCTATCTAAAATAGTTAGTTCCCCAACAGTGAAAAAATTTTCAAAATCGGTCGGTTAGTTTATTTTTGACACTTTTGGACCCATGGACCCTGGCAGACCTTACATAACGTAATCTATATTTATCTAAAATAGTTTAGCTCTGTAACAGTGAAAAAATTTTCAAAATCGGTCGGTTAGTTTATTTTTGACACTTTTGGATCCCATGGACCCTGACAGACCTTACATAACGTAATCTATATTTATCTAAAATAGTTTAGCTCTGTAACAGTGAAAAAATTTTCAAAATCGGTCAGTTAGTTTATTTTTGACACTTTTAGGTTCTATGGACCTTGGTGGACCTTACATAACGTAATTTATATTTATCTAAAATAGTTTAGCTCTGTAACAGTGAAAAAATTTTCAAAATCGGTCAGTTAGTTTATTTTTGACACTTCTGGATCCTATGGACTCTGGCAGACCTTACATAACGGAATCTATATTTATCTAAAACAGTTTAGCTCTGTAACAGTGAAAAAATTTTCAAAATCGATCAGGCAGTTTATTTTTGACACTTTTGGGTCCTATGGACCGAGGCGGACCTTACATAACGTAATCGATATTTATCTAAAATAGTTTAGCTCTGTAACAGTGAAAAAATTTTCAAAATCGGTCAGTTAGTTTATTTTTGACACTTTTGGGTCCTGTGGACCCTGGCGGACCTTACATAATGTATTCTAAATCTATCTAAAATAGTTTAGCTCTGTAACAGTGAAGAAATTTTTAAAATTGGTCGTTTAGTTTATTTTTTACAATTATGGGATCAGTAAATCCTGGCGAAACTCATACAAGTCTAGTACTCTAACAGTAAGAAAAGGGTTCTAAGGATCTCATATAACTTATGGCAGTCCGTAAGCTTCTTGCGGACATCATTTAATTAATTAATTCAAATATTTTAACTTACTAACTGTGAAAAAATTTTTAAAATCGATTGGTTAATTAATTTCTGGCCTTTTTAGGTCCCGAAAACCTTGACCTCACATAAAATACCTTAAATCCATTTGAAATGGTTTAATTTTTTAACATTATTAATTATTAGTGGAAAAATTTTCAAAATCGATTCAAAATATTTTTCCGTACATACATATGTACATTGTACACATTTTGTTTTGTTTCATATTTAATAATATTTATATCATAACATAATCTTCAATTTCTTGTTTACTTAAAAATTCAATAAAAAAAAAAAAAAATTCTTCATTACATTAGCTTAGAAAATCTGTTTGATTTACATTTTTTAACATGGGATAGAACCATGCTAATTATAATGCAATAAATGAGAAACAAAACTCTATACATGTATGTGTGTTATATCACATATATGTGAATAGTTTTCACTTGTTCTCACAAAATTCTTTAATAAAAAAGTGAAATATTTTTATACTTAATAAAGAACTGAGATATAAATATAAATTACTTATTAGACTAACAAAGAAAGAATAAAAGTGAAAATTTACATTTTCTCGAAAAATACTTAAAATAGAAAGAAAATTATAAGAATATTTTCTTCATAATTTTTTTTTTCCTTTTCAACGATGTAAAAATTGAACTGCCTTATGATAGGATCGAATGATAAAAAATGGCCAGAAAACCTACTTCTGGGCATCCGAAGTGTCTGGCTAACGAACTTAGCCAAGCCAATTCAGAATCCAGTCCGCACACAAAATTTCATAAGCGTTAGACGTTTCGTTCGAGAGTTATCGTGGGAACACATATATATATATATATATATATATATATATATATATATATATATATATATAAATTTTAGTGAATATCATTTTCGTATTCTAGGGACCTCAAAACAGATTTCTGCCATAGTCCCGGACTCAGATTGCGTCATGACACCTACTGTAATAGCTGAATTTCGAGTTTTCGAAATTCGCTAAAAGGAAACATATGCTTGCGGGCAGGTCAGAACGTCTTCAAGATCAAAGGTTAGTACTATTTTCGTTTTATTTTCTCTATCCTTGTTTCGATCTTCTCTAGCAGTTTGCTTTTGAGCAATATATTTCAAGTAATCTTGATTATCATTTTCCTAGTCTGCGGTTACCAGTTTATTAAGTTCACAAATGTTACATTTGTTTTTCAGGCCCGTACCTAGGCCTTTAGAGGCCCCGGAGCAGAAAGTAAAAAAAAATTCTTAACTTTTTTACTCTTTTCCTACCAAAAAAGTGACGAGTAAAAAAAAAAACCTATTCAAATTCTAAATTTTTCCGCCCCTAAAATCTGCAGCTCTAGGCTCCAGTCAGTAGTAACTATTAAGTAACCATTAAGTAACTAAACAAACTGTAACTTAATAATATTTGGTTTAGTTCAAAATACACAAAGAGTACTAAATTAAGCCAAAATTGAATGACTAATAGGTGTAGTCGTTTAATACAACTAAACTTGTCATTATAATTGTTTTCTTCTTGAATTGACACTGGCAAAAACAAATTACTAGTACATTGTTGAAATACAAAGCTTCGTAGATAGTTTTTAGTAAGTTTCAGTAAACTAAATAGATGGAAACAAGAAAAAAATAGGAAAATGAATAAAAAAGTAAAGCAATCGAAGGCAAACATATTGTATCAAGTTGAACAAAAACATCTGACGCCTCCAGCTGCTTTACTTTTTTATTCATTTTTCTATTTCTGCTTGTTTCCATCTTTTTAGTTCGTTTCCTATACAGTCGGGTTTTTTTTTATTTTTAAATTTAATTCTTATTTTATCTACAGTAATACGCACCTTGACACATAAAGTTTTTGAAAAAGTAAAATGCCGTTAAGCGCCAGTGCTAACAACAAAGACTGGTGGATATCTTGGATGAGTTTATTATTTTGGAGGGGGAGAGGGATGGGGGAGAGGACTGTGAGTTGTTGATCTGTTGCTACAACTGGGGAGCAAATTTAGCAGGTTTTTGTAAAAAAAAATAGGTTATTTAATTCAAATGGTTTAGGTAATTTAATTAAAAATATTTATTATATGTCACAAAAACGTCAGTTAATTTTGGAAATTCTTGTATTCTGTTGGGGGTCTCCTTTGGCTGGGGGTCTCGGGGCAATGCCCCGGTTGCCTCAGCCTAGTTACGAATGGATATCGCCTGGTGGATATCGTGGATGAGTTTATTATTTTGCGGGATGGCGGAGAGAACTGCAAGTTTTTAATCTGTTGCTACAACTGGAGAGCAGATTTAGCAGAAGTTTTTGTGAAAAGAAAATTAGGTGATTTAATTCAAAATGTTTATTTTATGTCACAAAAACATCAGTTAATTTTGGAATTTCTTGTATTCTGTTGGGGGCCCCCTTTGGCTGGGGCCCCGGTTGTTCCAGTCTAGTTACGGGCCTGCTGTCTTTCTTTAGTTTATGGAAGAAGATATTAAAGTAGTTGGAAAAAACATATCTATCCAATATAAAATCCGTATTTTGCACCGTGTAATTCCTCTAATTTCTCGAAAATTTCCAGTATCTCATCATCTTCCATCTTTCCTGTGCTGCCTTCGTGATTCACGTTGCACTCCAGTTCATGCGTTGCGCTCCGTCTCTAATTCAACAGTATTTTCTTTCTTGTCCTTTCCATAATGAACAAGCTTTGCAGAAACTCGATTTGACGGCAACGTCCAGCACTTTATTCGTATATTTTGCAAAAAGACATAATACCAAAGCGTGAAGAGAAACCGCTGTGAAAATATTTGCTTCATTTCCCATTTCTGAATTTTTCTTCTTCTCTTCGATACTTGCCTTTCGGATAACGGCCTCGTAAATCGTTTCTACAATAATGCACAGCGTACCTAGGATTCCGTAATAAGTTGTGCTGTTAAAACTTAAACCCAAATCCATCAGAGCGATAAAATTTTTGATGCCATATAAGCCGACGCCAAGCATTCGCATCACGAAACAAAATCGACGATTTATTTCGTATGCATTTTGTACCAGCGGACAAGAATTTATCTCAGCCGGGTCAGACCATAAATAATCGACACGAATTTTAAAACCTAGTCCACGAATCGATTTTTTGCAAAATTTCACAAAACTATTACATTTTTTGCATTTTAGCAGTTGTTGCAATGTATCAAACATCAAACAACACGCAATAAAACAATAATTCAAAGTCTGATCGATTTTCGTTTCGAAGTGAGGATTTTTCCTCCTAATCTTTGCTGCGGTAGTGCTCGATGTAGTATCGGACTCGACTGGATGCGAATTTGTGCCTTTAAGCCCAGCAAGCCTCTTCTTGCCTTGCCGAGAACGCAAACTTCTCGAGCCTTTTCGGTCTTGCTTCACAATACATTATTCTGAATAACAGTAAGACACTGAACAATTTGCCCATTTTATTCCGATTATAAAAGCAAGGCCTGATCCACATTATAGTGCCGATATCGATACTGGTACCTGTTCGTTGTTCATTCACACTATAGTACCACTCTCGTTCCGATAAAAATCTATAGTGTCATATTTTAAACACTATTGTAAGACGTCCCACATACGGCAATTTCACCCACTTAGCGCGACAAAAATAATTTTTTTTTAGTGTGGAAAAAACCAAATGATTTTCTTACTAATTATTATAAAATAATATACTTTTAAATCATTATTGTGATATTTTGCCCTAATTTATTTAATTACTAAATTTTCGGGTTCAATGAGGGTAAAAAAAAGAGAAAAATACATAATTAAAATTTAATAAAATAAAATGTACAGATATCAGGTATCAGTAAGGTATCAGTAAATATTTTATTAGTCTTCATCACCATCTAATTGGTGCTGGGTATCAGTCTCTTCTGAAAATTTAATTAAATCCTCTCCTCACAATAGTCAAATAAAAAATCATAATTTAAAAAAGGATTATTTTGGATAGCTAAAATTTGTTTTATAGTTTACTGGAATACTAAACAGAGAACTAAAACAGCAAACAATGCGGTACTCGATGAAACTTTTTTGAAAACTCTAAGCAAAGTTGTATCATATGGAAAAAAATTTACAAAAAAACAAAACACAATTTTATTTTTTAATGTAATAAAGGGTCAAAATATAAAGGACATTAAAACTAATACTATTAATTTGTAGCACGTACTTGAAGCTACAACATCTATTATCAAAATTCAAATAATATTTGGTACAATTCTCACACAAAATCACTGGTACTCTGTTTTAAAATTCGGAATCAATTAAACACATCAGCTGAAACAGAAAAACTTCTACTAACAGAGGCTTGCAGTTACTGTATTAACTTCAAACAATAGGTTTATGGGCAAGGGTTAGGTGTAAGGGTTATTAGAGAATGTTAATCGATAGTTATTGGTGTTAAAATACCAAAATGATTTTGCGATTTTTGTCGTGCTAAATAGACGAAATTTAGACTGGATTTAGACTGAATCCATTGAATTCGAGGTCGTAGTGACCGTAATAATTCGAATTTCAATTTGAAATTTTGAAAGAACATGCACAACTCTTCGAGTTTCGTGCATTTATGTAATCACGTAGAGAAGCTATTTCAAATGAGTTTCTAGAACACTTTCTGTATTTTGATCTTACTTGATAACGTAAACTCTTTAACTTATTATTATACCAAGGCTTCGTGGCTTTATAACTCGCGTTTTTAGTGGTAATAGTATACTCTTTTATCAACTCACAACTTTTTGCAGCTTCATGTATGGCATGTGATAAATTCGTAGCTAGGTGATTAGGATCATCACTATTATGATATATCCACTCAGAATTTTGTAATAAACTTACATAATTTGAAAAATAATTATCATTCCACACGAACTTTTGAATTCTAAATAATTCATGAGTTACAGATTCTTCGGAAGCAAGATTAAATATGTCGTACACAAATAAATTGCAAATTAAATGTGTAGACGGCCCGGGATGTTGAACTACTTGAAAATCATTTATGAGATCCATATTGGCACCGGAAATCTATACCAGATCGATAGTACTATAACCACTGTATGTGAAACTAGTTGGGTACCCTGGGTGATCGCTAGGTGCTCTTCCATTGACTACATAGAAACCATAACCCTCCATTAATTCTGTGAGTAAACGACCACGCCTGTCCACCGTTGTATCGAGTGACTTTCTGTCTGGAAAAAGTATGGTTTCATTAAAGAGCTCACTTTCTGCCTGATTTAATAAGCCTATACGTGCATTGGAATCTCCACCAATAATAAAAGGGATATTTGGATTCGTCAGTGTTATATCCTCAATAAGTAATTGTAACAATTCCAGTATTGTATCTGTATGTAAGTCTGGTGACAAATAAACCAACCCAATTATTATCGAGACATGATTATGGCGAAGTTTGATGATTAATCACAAGTTGTTATTTTTTAGTACTGAACATTTTATGTTAGGATGATACAAAAACCCCACCGAGTTTCAGTTTAATCCATCCAGCCGTTTTTGTGTTTCATTCGATTGAATTTTTGAAAAAAATTAGGATCATTTTTTTGATCTTAAACTTTCATAATCTTCAACTAAATGAAAAAGAAATTTTCTCAGTTTTTTTCACATTTTTATCAATAACAGTATTTAAATTTATAAAAAAAGGAAAAATTCTTAGAAAATTTAAAAAAAAAAATTTTTTTTTAAGAATTTTTCGAAAAAATTTTCAAAAATTTTTTTGAAAAATTTTAGAAAAAAAATTTTTTTTTTGAAAATTTTCTAAGAATTTTTTTTTTTTTTATAAATTTAAATACTGTTATTGATAAAAATGTGAAAAAAGCGGAGAAATTTTTTTTTTCATTTGGTTGAAGATTATGAAAGTTTAAGAACAAAAAAATGATCCTTTAATTTTTTCAAAAATTCAATCGAATGAAACACAAAAACGGCTGGATGGATTAAACTGAAACTCGGTGGGGTTTTTGTGGGTATATTGAACTGTAAAAGGCACACTTAACATTAGTGGTTTTCTCGAAGTTTTTAATTCAGCGCTTGATTTTCCAAAGAGCCACCAAAAGCTCTTTTTTTCTTGATTTTTAAAATTCATGTAAAGTATGCACAAAAATTTTTTTCTGAAAAAAGAATGGCTAATCCTTATAGAGAATTTATTCGAGTTTTTAAAACACCCGCTCAATTTTCCGTGTGATCATTGGTTGCTGAGATATCGATGGTCAAAGACGAAATGATCCTTTTCCATTCAAACTCCGGTATCTCAGCGAGAATTGGTCGTATAAAAGTCTATAAAAAAGCAAATTGAAGCTGAATGAACAAGTTATCCGGTCCGTATGGTGGTTAAGTCGAAAATATTTTTTCAAGCCCGTGAACCCAAAAAAAAAAAAAAAAAAAAAAAAAAAAAACGAAAAAATTTCGAAAAATTTTTTTTTAGTGTATTTATTAGGATTGCGCCACATACGTTGCTTTGAAAATTTTTTATCGCAAGATCTCGAAACTAGAAACTTCCAGCTTTAAATTGCTTTGCTAATGACTCCGATACGACTATTTTTCACAAAGATACAGCCATTCGAAAAATCGCTAATTTGGAATTTTTTTTTTTTTGATCCTTTAATTATTTCCACTAGTGTATAATATTTAATTGAACTCCACTGAAAACTAAAAAGTGTGTTTACTCGTTGACTGCTACATGCAAACCTGTATTGCCTAGTATGCAAACTAAAATCGTTGGCTAATATGCACTTTTTCAAAATTTATCACCTCCCGTAGATGCAATTTATGCCCTAAAACGGCGCGCCGTAGTAAAAATTTTTTAAAATTATGACTATTTTATTCGATTATATTTACACACTGGAAAACACAATTTATAAAAACCGAAAAAATTTCAAAAACTTTTTTTTTCAGTGTATTTATTGGGATTGAGCGATACACGTTGCTTTGAAAATTTTTTTATGGTAAGATCTCAAAACTAGAAACTTCCACCTTTAAATTGCTTTGCTTACCACTCCGATACGACCATTTTTCACGAAGATACAGCCATTCGAAAAATCGCTAAAAATTAGGAACTTTTTTTTTATCCTTTAATTTTTTCCGCTAGTGTATAAGGAAAGAAATGTACCTCTAGAAGTTATAAAATCACTGAGAAAAAAATGATAGGAAATTGTGATTTTTTTGGTCAAAAATGAGTACTCAAACATGGGTTGCATTTTGAATTAGATTACCTGTTGCATCGGAAGCCTGCAGCAAACTTGTAACTTGTAAAATAGCAAAAATGGTTGTAGTGGAAGCTGTTTATGTAAAAAGGAAGACTAGAAGTGCTCAGAACATTGCAGCTGCGTATGTCAAGATAGTTTCTTTTACAGTAACCATGGCTAATGGTTATCGATTGATTATTTTTACATTTACATATTTATGAAAAATGAAAAAAAAATTGGAGGGAAGGAAGCTCCTATAAACCCCCTTTGCATCATTCAATATTTTTGGTTTGCGAGCGTAACCTAGGCTATGTGACATTTCATGTTTATACCAAGTTTCATAAAAATTGCACATTGCCCTATGGGATAATTCAGTAAAAATATTTTAAACAGAATTTGTATATATTTCAAAATGGTCGCCATGTGGCTGATAGGGTTAAGTGGATCCTACCCAAAATTTGAAGCTTAGGGTATGGATAGCTAGTAAAAAAAAAAATTGGTACTTTTGTCCAACATATCCACATATTTTTAATCTTAATCTTCCTGACTAATACTCTCAGCCGACGTTCTCTAACGGTGAAAAAAAGCGTACGTATTTTGCTTTCCGGCCTACCTTTGCCTTTTCTTCTTCTTGTGGGTTCATAAACTTCACAATTAGCAAGTAAAAACATTTTTTTACTTGAATTGTTCATAGAGTAACAATCAGTGCCGTGGAGAGAAATCAAGAGCCCCAGGGAAAAATTATCCCGGGCCCCATCAATTATTAAATTTACTACTGACACAACCTTGTCCTTTAAAATTTATGTAATAAAAATATGTAAAAGATACTAGCTAATCTCTAAATTTCCCAATAGTTTAGGAGCTATCGCCATAATTCCAAATTTCTTTTTCTTCCAGTAACTTCTTACGGATAAGAATTAAGTTATTTTCATATACAAATTCTAATACCAACTTTTTACGGAGAATTTGAATATTTTATTAGACATTTTCAATAACTATCTATTTTCGAGGTATGTCCCCGAGCCTTGTTTTTCTTACCAAACGTGAAATAGATTTTGGCACAGTTAGGTAATGGAATTTTTTCTCTTCTTTCTATATATATATATATATATATATATATATATATATATATATATATATAATATGGTATGTCTATCTTAAAAAATAATCTGGAAAATTGAAAAAAAAATATTTTGTAATGTTTTTTTTTAATTTAGGTTGAAAAATGAATAAATTACTCAATAAATATTTAATTAAGTGTTAATTCTAATTCTAATGTCAGACAATAATTTAATGCTGTGATAAGAGTATTTTCTTAAATTCATTGTTATTAATTTATATTCTTAGAAATATAAACAAAAACGAAAAATATACAGACATTGATAATATGTTTAATTGCGGAGCTAGCACAGGATATATATTTTCTTTTATCTTATCTTTTTATTAAATGAGAAAAAAAGGTAAGATAACTAAAATAAATTTATTTTTTCAAAAAGTCATCAAAATATTTTCCCAATATTTAATAGCTTGTAACAAAAAGATGCTTCGTTCAATGCACCATTAGTAGGTTTTTCGGTATTTTGAACCTATACGATCATTTAAACTTGCAGAATTAAATATAGAATACTTGGTAGCATTGTAATAGTTCTAAAAATATAAATAATAATAAGTAATTTAAGATGTTATTTTTTACTTTATTTTGAAATAACATCTATTGCTCTTAATTTAAATACACCTAATTTTGTTTTTATATGAGCTTTTTTTTCTTATATAAATTTGATTTAACACGATTCAAAAAGAGAAATTTTGTTTTCTTTTTACAATATTTAATTCGATTTTATGCTAACTACCCAAAAATAAAAACAAAATTTTGTTATATTTCTTGGAACTCAATAATTGGTTGGATTTCAAAACAAAAAAAGCACGTGTTATTTTGATTTTGTTTTAAATAACTGAAAATCAGAGATGACACTCTTTTCGGTGCTTAACAATTCATAGAACTTCTAACACGAATGTTTTGATTTCATAATCATTTGAAAAAGTTAACTGATGGAACTTTTATTTAAATGTGCTTTGGTATACAGTGGCTTTTATAATTTTATAAATGAGAAACTCCTTTTAAAATGACTTTTTTCATATAAATTTTACTGAAAGGTAATAACTTATAACTAATATTTTTGTGTTTTGTTAATTAGAAATCAGAAATATTTTTTGGCTGCTTTTATAAAATAATGTACCTAACATAATTGCAGTCATATAAAAAATTGTGCTTTTAGTGAGTTCTTTTGTTTTTTGTGTTTTTCAAATCAATTATTTTTCTGTTTAGTGTTTTTAAGTTATCTTGCTTCCGAGACTACTAAAGTAGCGGAAGCATTGTGATCACTTTTGAAAAATAAAAAAAATTTTTCTCTCCAAAATAAAATTTTTTACGCACTTTTTACGTTTTGGAACTTTCTGAAAAATTTTGGTTTGGTATCTGTCTGTCCGTCTGTCTGTCTGTGCGTCTGTGTGTCGCCTATTTCCACCAAGGGGCATAACTTCTGAATCATTCGATTCTCTTTTATGAAATTTTCAGAAATTAGGCAGTTTAGTTCCTAGATGGTCCCTTATAAATTTAATCGAAATCGGAGTAACGGTAGTTACGCCGCAACCATGAAATCCCATTAAATGTCAATATCTTATTTACTGCTAGTCCCATTTCGCTTAAATTTTTAAAGTATTTTGGGGGTTAGTTTCTAAAATATTTTTGCTATTATTTTATAATTTAGCCTTTAAGTATTTTGAGTTACAACAATTTTTTATGAACTTTAAGCAAAGATATAATTTCACGGTAAGTATATACATATGGTAAAATACTGTTTTAAAGTCTTTTACGAGTACGAGGAAGCTGTGTATCACACCGCATTGGCAGCGTATTTTGTTTTGTTTTTCTCAAGCAAAACTTATCTACTAAAATACTAAATGTTTGTGGAATAAAATGTGCAAGCATATCTATAAAAATGGTAAGACTAATGACATTTTTATTTAATCTACTATTTTTTCCATAAATATTTTTTTCGGAATCCAATCTATCGAGTGAAAACAGAAATAAGCGTATGTATGTATGTGTGAAAAAAATCGACTTACAAGGTTTTGTACTTTTAACGTCGCGATATTTACTGTCTAAAAATTCATTTATATGAGTTAAAATTAGGTAAAAATTAAGACCTATTTGTTCGGCTCAGGCCCCCTTTGGGATCCCGGGCCCCGGGGCTACAGCCCGGGCTGACCCCCTTCTTGTCGGGCCTGGTAACAATCCTTAAAGATATGGTTCCTTTTCTCTTTAGAAATGTCAGAACTACATTTATAATGGCAGTTATTACAATTTTTAAACGTCTTTGTTGCTTTTGGCAAAACTACTTTATTTCGGAAAGAAATACAGCCTTCTCCTTTTCCTTTTTCTCTTCTGGCTTTTCTGATTTCCAGGACTCTTATACACCTTTTTCTAGTTCTTGTAAGACCTTTGTTAACATTTGTTCTGTTTTCTTTATTTAATGCTTGATGTGATTTATTTTTATCTGAATGTTTCAGCGGTAATATTTTTTTACTTCAAATGTTAGTACCTTCATCGTCACTACTGCTCTTTAAACTGCTAGAACCAATTGACTAAAATAAAATACAACTTTGTAGATAGTTAATTTTGATCTTTTTGATCAGTGGATCGTATTTTATATCTTTATCGGGATCATATCCATTACAGGCAAAGATATCGTCTTCGCTTTCACTCATGTTTAAAAGAAATAGAAAAACAAAATTCTATTAATATTAATTATTAAGCTACAGTATTGACAAAGAAACACAAAGTTCTAAGTTAAGACATAGGATTATATTCTATTAATCATTCTTGGTAATACAAAGTACTAAGTTCTACATAACACCTAGTAACTCCAGAACGTATATGTTGAAAACATAGAACTTTGTTTTTCTTGAAATAAACTCATCTATGGAAATCAAATCGTTATTTTAAAAGTATCCGTAAGTTCTATGTTTTACGTAAAATCTTGCGGTATTAATAAATCATATAGTGAAAAATATGTAACATAGAACCTTATAATTTTAAACCAGCGATATGACGTTCATAGACTTTACTAAAGATTTTGATAGAATCAAACACAATGCAGTATACGGAGCACTCAAAGAGCAAGGTGTTCCCATGAAAATAATTAATATTATAAAGTATATCTTGCATGAGTCAAGCATGAGTCATTTGTCATCAAGCATGAGTCAAGCATGAGTAATATTAAAGCATGAGTCAAGATGGAAAAAACGGGCCCAGATTTCCCAGTACAAAAAGGTGTACGGCAAGGAGATCCAATGGCACCAATTATTTTTAATGCTACGTTAGAATCTGTTTTTAGGAAAATGAACTAGAAGCATCTAGGTGTTGTTATTAATGGTAAACGTTTCAACAACTTACGCTTTGTGGACGATATTGTCTTTTTTGGTTCAGATCTACCTTCATTGCAATCCATGGTGAATGATTTAAGTACTGAATATAAAGATGTAGGATTGCAAATAAATCTTTCCAAAACAAGATATCTGTCAAATGATGATAATACAAGTCCCTTGTTTTTAGAAAATACTCAAGTGGAGAGAGTACAAGATTTTTTGTACCTTGTGCAGCTTATATCTTTTAAAAACCGTCAAACAAAAGAAATTAAACGAAGAATTGCTAGCGGCTGTAGCAAATTTTAATCGATGAAACAGATAATATGCAACAACTTTCCCATTTCATTAAAGAAAAAAGCTTTTCAAAGTATTTATCTTCCTGCTCTTACATACGGTGCATAAACATTGTCTTTAAGATCAGAAAATATTAACCAATAATTGCCAAAAGTATGCCAGCGAGCTATAGAACGGCGAATGCTAGCTGTAAATCGTTGACAGCGTATCAAAAACAGAAAATTGAGGTTACGAAGCGAGCTAGTAGACGTAGCTAATCAGGGCAAAAAAGTTGAAGTGAGATTGGGAAGGTCATGTGATCCGTATGAGTAGAATAGCTGAGCGGGTTCTGGGCCACCGCAAAACGGAGTAACTTGAACCCCTTTGACGATGTTTGAAAGCGTGTGACTTACGGTCCTATTGTACCCATTTTACGGTACTACACATTCCGAACTGATGAGTCATCAAACTGTATCGATGTGCAAACCTTGACCTTTGACCCGGCACGTACTGAGTACATGTATTTAAAATTTGTTGTTGACATTTGACCCCAACACTCGCTTATACTGTTAGCCTTGAAATTCCTAAGAGGTGAGTCAATACCAGCGACCAAATTAATTTATGTTAACCCATTATGCATCATCACAATTTACTTATAACAATTTCATTTTGTGTTAACCCATTACCAGCCAAACCTAACGCATGCGCAGACTGAATTTAAGTACACGACGCATGCGCAGACTGAATTTTAGGTTACAATTTGATAGATGAGGCACACTACCGCGTCTAAAATGTGGGGAATACCCTAACTCGGGGGTGGCCCCAAATTTTTGACACCGTACTGTACTTAAATTTTTGGTACACTACCGTGTCAAAAGTGTGGACCCCCCTGGTCAAAAAGGTATCCGATCACTTTTTGAAACGTACTGTACGTGCAAACCTTGGCCCCAACACGCGCTTGCCTTAAGTACGTCATCTTAAACGAACTATCACGTCAAAAAATGTGGGGAATACCCTAACTCGGGGGTGGCCCCAAATTTTTGACGCCGTACTGTACTTAAATTTTTGGTACACTACCGTGTCAAAAGTGCGGGCCCCCCTGACCAAAAAGGTATCCGACCCCTTTTTGAAGCGTACTGTACGTGCAAACCTTGACCCCAACACGCGCTTGCCTTAATTGCGTCATTTTAAACGAAAGGTACATTACCAAGTCAAAAATGTGGGGAATACCCTAACCCAAGGGGTGGCCGCTAAATTTTGTGGGGGGCACTCTACCAAGCGCTAGCCGCAATCATGACTTCAGACTCCAGATTTCAGACTTCGGGGTCCAGACTCCAAATTTCAGACCGCTACTGTACTGCCGGAAATTTTGGTGTCAATTGTACTTGAGGTTTTTTTTTTGTATATGAGTCAAGTCTTTATAAGATTAATTTGTTTATTTAATAAAAACTCGTGACTTTATACGGCTTGTGTTTGTTTATTTAAGATTTTTTAGCTGACTTAGGATGATGTAATTTCATAATATGTTTGCATCATAGTCAGAGAGGATTTTTATTTAAAAGCAAGTCTCAACTTGTCAGTTCCAGGAATTTTTATCAGTTTTAAAATAAACAAAGAACCAATATCTAAATGTTTGTTTTAGCTGAATGTTTATTTTAGCAGACCTTGAAATCAGATTGTAAAACCTCATTTAAAAATTTGAGTATTTCCAGCATAATTTATAAATCAAATGAAAATTATCTTAATATCTACACACCTGTATATTATGTATACACCCCTGTATAGTAAAAGAATAAATCGCTATTTAATTTTAATTTTATAAATTCTAGTAAATGATTGTAGTCTTTATGTCAACAAAATCTAACTAAAATAATTTATCACTTTTATCAGCATTGGGAAAATATTTGCTTAATTAGCAAAAAAATAATATGTTTGCAAATAAATTCGTATATATTACTGTACAATAAATACCTGGATTATTTCTTAATATGTATACTATAGTTTAACTATGTTGTTTAATGTAAAAATTATAACAGCATTAAGATTTGCTAAATTTTTTTATAAAATAGTAGTTTTGAGGTAAAAAATTTATAGAATATCATCTTAAAACTTACATCACAAATACATAATATAATTATAATATACAAATGCATGTGTACGGGTGTATTCTTATACAGGGTGTATCATGAAATATGCTTTTCAATTAGAATAATAAATAAGATTTTTTTTCAATACTTTTATAGGTTAACGAAAGTAACTTCTTCCTGTAAAAAATAGGGGAATTCAGGGTAATAATTAAATAAAACGCACATAATTTTTTTTTTTTTAATTTTATTTATAGAATATGTATACAAAAAATTAAATTGCTTAAATCTATATATTACTTAAAATCTATTTATTTTCCATATAAAAATTTTTTAAAAGAATACAATTTTCTAATGAACAAATTTTATCTGAATGAAGCATACAGCGTCTTGAATAATATTCATCTCGCAGAATGGAAATCTTCGGTACATCAAATATTTCTTCCAAATTCAGAATCCACGGCTGGTTTTCGGTACTATCAAACAAACTTGATATCCATTTCTTCTTTTCACCACCCTTGACGTATATAACATCATACTTCTTTAATATAGGTTTCAATATGGTATGAAGTTTTTTGTATGGAATAAATCCATACGACCAAGGTATCCCATGCCAATTTCGGTAAAGCCAACTGGCTACTCGTTGATATTTCTTCGGCAACTCGTTGAAATCAAACGGTGCGTCGAATATAAGATGTAATATATCATCCGAATTTTCTGCAGCAATACCAACTTCTTTAAAATAAAATTCGTTGTTAGCTCCTTGATAGCCTTGTATGTCAAGAAACGCCATTTTTTACCGCCACCGTAGAACTGAAATTATTCACACAATCCACAACTTTATATAGAATAATTAAAAGTGGTGGGGGTAATTAGGTATACTTTTTAACCAGGTTAGTTAGTGGAATGTATTCGAAAATGACATCATGAACTAAAATGGCTATTGCTGTCGTACCAGCCGGAATATCTTTATTACATTTAAATTCTAAACGAACATCAACTGAACCGCTTTTCAGTGACTCATTTTGATGTGAGCAATCGATAAAAACTATCGGAGCTATAGTTTTAAAATTTTCCCAATTTAAGAGCGGTTCATTGGAACGATGATAGTATGAGGATTGAAAGCGGGTATACATATCATAAAGTATTGCATACTGATTAATATCAAATTTAATATTCAAATCATCATAAGGGTACACTTGTGAATTTAGGTAAACTTTGAAATTATTTAAATCACAATGATCAAACTTAGAAACATTTTTATCCTTTTTCTGTAAAGCGAAAATGATATATCGCGGTTTTTCTAGCTGTGTAGTTGTTTTTACAACCCAAGTGTTTTGTTGTGTAGTGGGTAATGCAGGTTGAATATAAGTTTCCCACGCTCTAAAACTAATCTGTGTAGGTTCAGCTTTTTCAACATATTTTAGCAGTGATAATTTAATTTCATCTGATACAGTTACATGTGGAACACGCCATTCGAGTTTATTTATTTCAAATTTTAACGAATCCGATTCTGAAACAATTACATCGTTGTCAGTTCGTGCACGAATAAGAATTAATTCATGCTTTGCGTTTAACATAATTTTTCCGTAATCCTCAGCGAATCCCAATAATTTTCTAAGCGGAATGCAAAAGTTAAAGTTGGCTTGTGGTAATTTTATTGTACAATCATTATCAATCGACCAACCAGCATTTAGTAATTGTTTACTCTCATCATCGTTTAACGATAAATAATTTTTCAATGTCGATGTTAGACCAACATACCTAACACGTTCAAGTTCAACCCCATTTAATTCATATCTAATTTCATCGAATAGAAAGGCAATACAATTATTAACCAATTTTATATCTGGAACGGCATTTTCATTATTTAAAATTTTCCCCTCAATGTAAATAAAACTTTCACTAGGTAAAATGTACAAGTCCTGGTTTTGAATTAATATTCTAACTTCGTCATTATTCTTAAAGGATCGTAAAAAGGGCGCATATGTATGATATTCAAAGTTCGTAATGCTATCATCAATTTGTGAGCCACCAGGAATATTTAATACGTCGCTGTATACCATTTTCTTTTAACTTTGTGACCCAATGCTTCAAGAAATGCTAAACGTTCAGGTGAAATACGCTGTTGCTTAAATGCTTTACGTTTAATGGTATTCAACTGAATGAGCTCAGGCTGTAAAAACGCTCTATTATATAGCCTAGCGGCGGGTTGCTCCAGATTGTAAATTAACATGGTCTCAAATGCAAACGTACTGTGATTGTTTCACCGCGAAAGTCAACCAAATCACCGTCTTGATCGACAATTTTCAACGAAAGAGATGTTAACTCTCTAACGGTTACTGGTGAATAGATTATATTTCGCGGTACCTAAACTATTTTATACCCTGGCGCAACAAGAGGTGAAAATTCGTGAAGTGTGTGAGCTAGCATACCATTCATATAAGCATTACTCGTAATATTAGATTCAATGCGTATTGCATTCACCTTCATAATACTAACAGGCTCATTAGATGAGTGAAGTTTGTTTGGTTCCAATATCCGTTTAGTAAACCCTAAAAGTGAACCAATTGTATTAGGTTTAGTGAAATCAATAGCTTTATTGCTAATTATTTCGCATTTGAGTGTGTTATTATTAGCCCTTAGATGTATGTATGGTTTATCATTTTCGTTGTTATATATTATATTACCATACTTGTTGTAAATAGTTTTGTTTATATATGTAGCTAAATCATCTATTTCAAAGGTGCCGGTAGGAAATGATATTACATCATTATCACCGTAATGTAATAAATTATTTTTAGCAGTTACGTTAGGAATTGAATTGTATACTTGGAAATCTAATAGAGCACACTCATATTGATTTCTAAGTTGAATTGCCGGAAAATAGTGTGCAGTGAGTATAGAAGTATTTCCCGACAAAGTTAATGTGAACGCCATGACTTCGTCTTTCGAAATGACAAACATACGTGAGCGTTGATTTCTTTTATAAATATTTATCACCATCACCGTAATATTTATTATAAAGAAACTCCAAACATAAATGACCACATTTATAGGAATTGTAATCTTGATATTTATTATAATTGTATGTAATATTGTTTCCACTGAGGTAGCGAGCCACTTCAAGCGGTGGTTTTAAATTACCAAAACTATCAAAATAATCTACCTGATTACCATTTTTCCAGTAACAGGTCCAATGAGTACCAGGTCCGGTAGAACTATCTAAATTTAAAATACCGCATTCATTATACCACGGTCCACGTTTGGGTAAATTATCACGCATAAATACACCACGAAAATGGGGTAAATATTTCGCATATTTACGTAAATCTCTATCTGTTAGTGCCCGCTCGGGCAATTTCATTATAAGTTTTTTGGATACGGTTGCAAGTATAATCCTAATCCTTTTCTATATGGTTTTATATACAAACCCCGGCCATTACGTATAGCAATAGCCTCCATCGTTCGGTTATGGCGTTCACTTTCATTCAACTGTTTTTGTGCCGCTTTAGCATCATTAATAGCTTTCGCAATTCCTGATGCACCCCCGGCTAGCGCACCGGCTGCCGAAAGTGCCGCAAAAATTGGTAAAAGTGGTAGAACACCACCCGTTTTAGGTATTGGAATAATACGTGGTGTTTTAATTTTTTTACCCCTAGCTGCAACTTTAGCCGCTTTAAGAGCAAGCTTTACAGCATTATTAATTGGTTCACGTTTTAATTTTTTAACGGTACCGCGTACACTTCGTCGCACTTGACCGAGTGTAGCCTTTTTGTTCACACCCATACCAAGTTTTACTTTAGCTTTCATTGCGTTTGTTACGGCCCACGCAGCAGCTTTTTCACCAAATTTTGCGTCTGAAGATTTAACTCGATCCCAGGCTGCGTTTGCTAAAATTAAATCTGCCTTATGTCGATCAGGGAGATTTTTACTTTGCGAGTAAGCGATATCGTGTGCCTTACAAGCTTCGTCTAATTTATTGATCCCCGGATCACCTCTTGCTAATCTTTCTTGTAATTTTGTACCCGGTCCACAATACTGATAGCCAGGTATGTGAAGTTCAAATGGCAATTTGTTAATTAATGAATTAACAAGTCCACGACCACTTCGTTGTTGTTGCCGGTTGTGACGTAACTTTAGAACTGAATGCTAATAAAATTTGATTCGAGCTATTTATAGATTCATGAAAAATTGAAATGAATCAATTTCATGAACAGCTAATTTACAATTTTGATCACTTTCAATCAAATAAATCCTCTTTTTACAACAATTAGAAATTATAATACATAGATGCATAATATCATCCTTTTCAATATGATTAAAAGTTATTGACAACAATGGTTCATCAGAATCGTTAAACCATTTAATTTCATTGTTGTCGGTAACTTGTGGATCACTGCAACAATTAAATTCATTGTTGACGAGTATACATTCAAGACCTAAGGTGCGCCAATCCACGCTGTAGTGATTCATGATGACTACTGCGCGTAAGTATATAAGGGGCTGAGCGCTTATATAATAAATCAGTAGCGTTAAAAATGCGTTTCGTAAAACAAGATGTTGAACTGCCAATCAAAAATATGGATTTTGTATCAATCACACTAGCTGAAAAAAAGCATGGCCCCTTATTACCGAATAGTATAAGATGTATAATCTCTGGTCCTTCGGGGTGTGGCAAGACTAGCATTTTATTAAATTTATTAGAACATCCGAATGGATTAAGTTTTGAAAATATTTATCTCTATTCAAAATCACTCTGTCAACCAAAGTATGAGTATTTGAAACGCGTTCTCAAACCGATAAGGGGTTTAGGATATTTTACTTTTTCTAATAATGATGATGTTATAGCACCAGAAGATGTAAAAAATAATTCAATTTTTATATTTGACGATGTTGCAACGGATAAACAAAATAATATTAGAGCATATTTCAGTATGGGGCGTCATAAAGATGTTTCAGTCTTCTATCTTTGTCAGACGTACAGTTTCATACCAAAACAATTACTTAGGGATAATGCTAATTTAATAGTTTTATTTAAACAAGATTTGACTAATATCAAACACGTTTTCCAAGAACATGTAGGTAGTGACATGTCATTCGATCAGTTCAAAGAAATTTGCAATGAATGTTGGCGTGAAAGGTTCAACTTTTTGGTTATAGATAAAGACAGTGAGTTGAATAGCGGAAGGTATCGTAAAAATTTCGATATCTTTATTCAAATTAAAAACTGATCTATAACATATAGATTATTTCTATATGAAATACCATTGTGTTTCGAACCGAAATAGACTAACTCATTTTACCATTTACATATAGTTCATTGCTAGATGATACTATACTTACTCAGCATCAATATTCAGATACTTGCCCCTGAATATAGGCAATTACACTGCGTTGCCAAGTGGCCCCATACCTACTGATGCAGTGCGGTTGGACCGAAATAGTGTGCGGTTCAACCAAAAACGTGTGCGGTTGGACCGAAATAGTGTGCGGTTGGACCGAAAATGTGTGCGGTTCGACCGAAATAGTGTGCGGTTCGACCGAAAATGTGTGCGGTTGGACCGAAATAGTGTGCGGTTGAACCGAAAATGTGTGCGGTTCGACCGAAAATGTGTGCGGTTCGACCGAAATAGTGTGCGGTTCGACCGAAATAGTGTGCGGTTCGACCGAAATAGTGTGCGGTTCGACCGAAATAGTGTGCGGTTCGACCGAAAATGTGTGCGGTTCGACCGAAATAGTGTGCGGTTCGACCGAAATCTCTGTTCAGTTCATCAATTCGGTTCGAAAAAGCTATAAAATGGCTGTGTACACGTTCACACTGCACATTTGCTAGTAAACTGTAATAGCATAAGCACGCACACACTATGGATAGCGAACGGGAGCTAAAACGAAAAATCATCAATGCTACAAAATCTATACGCGCCAAATACCGTGCGCTCAAAGATAGTCAGTTTAAACGAGAGAAAAATTTACAAGAATCATTTAAGCCAATAACGGAGCCACTTAAGGAACTAGCTGCTGAAATAAGAAATGAACCAATAAAAAGTTTCTTGCTTAAAGATGAAAAACCTAAAATTAAAAAAGCACGTTTTTCAACCGATTCTGATGTCGATATAAAGTCACATTTTCTTAGTAATGATAATAATGATGATGATACTGAGATATTTAGGTCAACGCTTATGGAACAAAGTAGTCAACCTACAGCAAAACCCTATGTTGGTGCACTAGCTGAAAAATATCTCACGTTGGCAACCACACGTAGAGCTAAAAGAACCCTTGATCGTACCTATGGACCGCGTATAGATGAGCGAACAAATAAATGGATGATTGGTAATTCTGAATTGGATATAATTGATGATAATTTTATTATTAACAACATCGTTTACCCCGGTACTGAAGGTCTCTTTGAGTTAATGTTTAAAAAATATCCAAATCATCATGTATACACAGAGTCGGATTTAGATACTTATAAGACCATTTTAAAAAGTACTAATGCGCATAAAAGAAGTTATAATATTAATGCACCAGTTAATTCAAATCAAAGTTATAAGTATAGAATAATTATAAAAAAACTTTTTCCATCGTCACCAAGGTACACGTCAACACCCAAACGACAACCAACCGGTTCCGGTTTAATGCATTATGATGCTAATCAAACGATTGATTATCGTTATTGGAATGATATAGACGAACTTATCGATAGACTAATATTATTGGTTGCGTCACAGCAAGCTGGACACACCAATCATCAAAATGAGATACAAGCCATTTTAGAGGAATTGCGCGAGGCTGATGTAATAGAATAAATACAGGTGATCAACCTGATTAGATAGTCATTTCAAACATGAGCGTTGACAAATTCGGTCGATTCAGCAGTGGCGGAAAAGCCGCTTCCATTAATTTAACAACGAATGGTGATTACGATATGAAAGGTAAACGTCTGACAAACGTTCGCACACCTAAACATAAAGCTGATGCTGTTAACTTGGCTTTTCTTAATGAAGCGCTTGCTAAAATTTCGGACGGTATGACAACACTTGAAAATTCACATAAACAATTTGAATCAATTGTAACCGCAAAACTTAGTCATTTGGAGAACATGGATAATGAGTTGAAAATGGTAATGGAAACTATTGCAAATGCGGTATTTAAAGAGGAATTTCACGTTAAATTTAAGCAATTAGAAAATAAAATACAATTTATTTCGAACCTATATAAGCAACTCACTGTAAATACCATGCCAACAGTTCAAGATGAGTAAAGTTAAAGAACAAGTTGTAAGCGAATTACACAAACCGGCTCGTAAAAATTTCAAAAGGCGTCGTGTTATAACTAAGGGTATCGATGATTTATGGCAAGCTGATCTTGTTGAAATGGGTGCTTATGCGAAAGAAAATCATGGATATAGGTACCTGTTGACAGCTATTGACACATTTTCGAAGTATGCTTGGACTGTACCGGTAAAAGATAAATCTGGAGTGCTTGTTACTGCTGCCATGGAATCGATATTCAAACAGAGCAAGCGCACACCGACGCACCTTCAAACAGACGACGGCCGAGAATTTTTTAATAGTAACTTTAAGGCGTTAATGGAAAAACATAATATTAATCATTATTCTACATATAGTACGTTAAAAGCTTCAATCGTTGAACGTTTTAATCGTACCATTAAGAATAAACTTTGGCGTGCTTTTTCTCTAAACGGTAATTATAAATGGTTGCAATTAATTAACGATTTAGTTGATGAATATAATAGAACAAAGCATCGTACAATCAAAATGGCTCCACGAGATGTCACTGCTGATAATGAAGCATATTTATTATCTAATGTATACAGTAATATAAAAATTGCTGGTGCAGCCAAGTATAAAGTTAACGACTTTGTTCGAATTAGCAAATTTAAATCGATCTTTGAAAAAGGCTACACACCGAATTGGTCTACGGAAATTTTTAAAATCGTCAAAGTTAAACATACAAATCCGGTCACATATTTACTTGAAGATATCAATCAACGGCCTATCCGAGGCAGCTTTTACGAGTATGAACTACAGAAAGTTAAATATCCTGATGTGTACCTCGTGGAACGAATTCTGAAGAGACGTGATGGGAAAGTATTGGTCAAGTGGCTTGGTTTCCCATCGGATAACAACAGCTGGATTCAAGAATCTGATATTGTTTAAACAATCTAATTTTTGATAATCTGTAAGATAAAAATGTTTTTTTCAAATAAATAACACATATATATAAATAATTATTGTTCTTTATTTTTAAAATATAAGTATGAATACAAAATATTTTCACAATAAATGTATATGTAATATTTTTTACAATAAATGTTTTGTATATGAAATATTTTTTTACAATAAATGTATATGAATTATTTTTTACAATAAATAAATATTAAAAATTGTATGATTTGTTTATATATTCAATAACACCCGAACGTAATTGTTTCATGTTTTCAGGTAACTGATCCCATACTTGACAAATTCGTTGTGCATATTCGGGTATCATATATGCATACAGATGTTGCACCCAAATATCATATTTCAATAGTTGTTTTGTTAAGTATAATAACATATCGAAATTTCTGACTTTTGTATACAAATAAGGATGAGTCAGAAATATGTCTTCAACGTGTGAAATCCGTGTTGCAAATGTCAATGGTTCACCAACGGGCGGTTGAAAGTTTTCCTCCATTTTCACGCCATTCTTGCACATTTCACAGCGAATTTTCAAACCAGGTGGTCCATCAATATGATCTTGTTGCCATGGTCGATTATAATGTTCAAAACATGGTTCACATTCTTGAAACATGGCTCGATAATCGGATGGTAACCAAATCCAGGCGCGTTGTATGATTTTTGCACCATAACTTTTCAGCACATTCAAACTGATCCACTTGTAGATTTGAAGAAATGTTTCCAAAGTCAGTTCGTTCAGCAGCATTGGTTCACGTTCGAAAAATTCACCAATTGAAACATCCATTTTATCCCACTCCATTGATTCCGGTTCAGACAATTTCAAATTTTGCATTTTTACAATAGCATCAATTGTTTTTTCGTAGGTATCAACCCGTTTACGTAGTTTATCCAGTTCACTTGAAAATATTTGTAGCCGTTTCCAGTAAGCCGATGATGACGATGCCATTTCCACTTGCGTACTAATTTAATGAGTAATGTCCCCATGCTAAAGTATCCGTTTCCCCCTCCACAATATATCGTTTCGTATCGTACGGGCTGAGCGCCACCTTGTTCTGAGTTACACTATACACGTTATGTTTTTTCGATTGTATCAGGTTTTGTTGTCGGTTTATGATTGTATTGTGTTTTAGACAGTCCACGTAATCGTTGAAAGTTATCGTTTTCTTAACCACAGAGTTCTTTACACCTTTCGCTTTCTTCGTGTGATCCTCGCCGTCCACTTGACAACTATACATTTTCGATCTTAAGCCCACAAATTTTGTAAAGATTCGTCCATTTAGCTCATCCTTCATTAACCCGGGTATTTTCTTATTGACTCTTGGCATGTTATATTGATTATCCGCGTTGTAATCCGACGTATCGAAGTATTGAATATCTCGTTTCATTATTTCGTAAATATCTGAGCATTTTATCTCGTAAATCAATGAATCCGTGTCTGTGTAGAGTAATTTGCTGTTGTTCCCGAACGTTGGCTGTATGTAGTTGTAATGAAAATCGTAGACACATGTTTTCGAAATATCCAGAATTGCTTGCCCGACGTATATTGGTTTGTTCATAAACACTTCCGTTTTTCGTAGTTCGACTGCAATAAGATTCTCGTCAAATATGGTGCGGCTGTGGAAATTCGGTTTTGCTATCATAACTTCCGCACCATATCGTCCATACCATTTCGTTAACAATTTCACAATCGAGTGTTTCCGTACGTTTTCCATCGTTTTCCCGAAGACCGCGTTGTTGAGTAGCTTGTAGAGATTTTTCTCGAATTCGTTTCCCGCCGTTTGTCGCAAAGCTGTGTTTAAATCTATGTAGGATTTGAGCCAAGGTGATTGATCGAATTGTAGCACTCTATGTATTTTCTTTAATTTCATCCCGTGTTGTAGACATTGTTTCAGGTTCCGATAGTGTATCACGTATTTCTGTTTGTTGTATAGCGTTGCCAGTAACATTTCCTGTTTAGTACCGGGTGCACACATTCTCTCTGGGCATAATGGTAAATCGTTGTGTTTATCGTGCAGCTCTCTTGGGTATTCCAAATCCACTTCCAGTAAATATCCTATTGGTGAATCATCAGGTATTTGTTGAACATCTATCTCGGTATTATCCATCCATTTGAAATTTCCCGTTGGTAAGTATTGTGACATTGCCCATCCATACAAGTTGTTCACGTCGTAGTACATCAGGTATTTTGATTCCTCATCCGGATCGTAGGTGTTCATATATTTATTGTTTGCTGTTGCGTATCGGTTACTACACTGGCTCAATCCACCTCGAATACCACGTTCAATGAATAATAATTGATCCACATCAGATATCAGTTCCAACTCCACTTTTGTATATTTTAAGGCTGCATCCCACGTAAGTCCCGGCGTCGTGTAGTAATGAGCTGGATCCAATCCGTGTGTGCGCATGCATGTGTCCCGAAAATTCTCGAAAACATCCGCGAGTAGTAGTATATCCGTTTTCATATATAAATCCGAGTATTCTCCAAGCGTCTGTATGTTGAATGTATCCCAAACTTTTTGTGCGTGTGTATAATCATCCATGGTGATATCGTTGTCGTTGAGTCGATTGTAGAATTTCTCCCGTGATGGTAAACATGTTTCTTCCAATTTATCCCAGCCTGATATGTAGTCGTACGGAAAAACACCTTTGCGCGTAAGTAATTTGTAGTCGGTATCCGGAAATTGTGATTTAACTATGTTGAACTCGTTGAGATATGAAGATAATTTATCCAAACTTGATGCCATAAATCGGAAAGAGTCGATGAATCTAAATGTAATTTCGCTGCCCGTAACATGTTTAGTGAATGCAATATATCGTTCCTTGTTGATTGGTAGTAAGTCGACACGTCCCTCGAATGCTGTTGCTATATCCTTTATTACGAAATGTGCATCATAACCACTCAAGTTATGGAATACAACAGGAATCATATGAAAATCCTTATAATTCAAGTTGCATCCTTTGTGCGCAGGTCCATTGTATTCGCCGGTGAAGTGGTTATGATCACGAACCACAATATCCTCAGGTTTGAATGGTTTCTCGCAGATGTGGCACCCGGTACTTCGTTGTTTAAGTTGCTGTTGTTCCTCTGGTGTTAACTCGTTCATTGGTATTATGTTGTCGTATATGGGTTCCAAGATATTTTCACGTAACGTTGCCAATTCTTCCGCGAACCATTTTTCGCAATTTGGTCCGCGGTATGATCGATAGTAGCTTAGTTGGTTGTTGTAGGAGCAGTGAAAGTAGTAACCGATACTGTATGCCCGATGTTGTTGGTACGTTGTTGTATTCTTCTGATTTTCGTTTCCCGTCACAGGTTGTAGGAATGATTCCACGTCGGCGTAAATTATAAATGGAACACGTTTCTTGTTGCTGTAGTTCTTGAATGATATGTATTTGCTTTTCCCTTCCGGCATTATAACCCGACAGTTGTTCATGTTCACGCAGTCTTCTGTATGTTTTATCAGTTTATCTTCTGTGCGAAAGTAATTTAAGCATCGATCACAGATGTATTTTTTACTCTTGGTGTTTGCTAGTTGTCTTGACACAAGTCGCGATAAGTCCTTAATCCAACAGAAATGGTAGCGTAAATCTTGATCGTTGTCCTGTTCGTTGTCTTCATCCTCGTAATACTCGTTCTGGATCATTAAAAGGTTTATGTGGTTTTGTTTCTTCTCTCTCGTTAGCGCAGCAGGTACGGTTTCAAAATATCCATTTTGTTTTTTTAGTATAAACACGTTGACTGATATTGTTGGGTTCTGTTTCTCGAATTTGCTCAGTTGTTGGATCGTCATTGGAAACTGTATCCCGTCTAAATTTAGCACCGTTGAGTAGTGTGGGTAAGAGCTGGTTCGATATGGATGATTACCCCGTGTAGCTGGATAAAGTGCAGATACCACTGCCCACGCGAAACAGGCGTCATCGTTGAAGTTTTGGATGTTAATACATGCTTTTTTAGTTTTTATTTCCTGTGGTAATTCGATGTAGCTTGATCCACGAAAAGGTGTATATTTGTTCACGTTCACAGCTAGGTTGATTATGCTTGATAAAGCCCATCCGCTCCCCGACTCGGTAAACTCGCTCAATTTTCTCAAAATTGGTTCCCGTACATGTTCCATGTAGCACTGTTTTAGGTTTGTTCCACGATCTATTATGATATTCGGTGTATTGAAATGTTTCATGTCGTATTTATCCTCGTCACCATCAGTTTTCACAAATAACCCGCAAAACGTTGTGTTGACTTTTATCGTTAAGTATTTTTTTAATATATTTTGTATTCGCCGAGTGAACATCGATGTAGCGTCGTCTAAAAAGTCCTTTGGCTCTATGTGTGTTATGTTGGTAACCACTCCCGTTCGTATTCGACTTGCAAATGCGGATTCCACGTCAGCCCATTGAATTCTATCAGATCTTTTACGTTGATTTCGATTCATGCCGGCACCTGAAACAATCAACATAAAAAATTATTTATCAAATTTATAAAAAATCATTAAAAAAAATTTTTTTATTTAAAAAACTTACCATGTTGATATATCAAAATTATAAAAAAATCATTAAAAAATAAATTTATATTTGAAAAAACTTACCATGTTTTCGTAGCGCCTTCATTCTGATTCGAAATCCTTTCATTTTTCCCGCACATGACTCGAAGTGTTTCCGTTGTCCCAAATTTTCCGCTCCACGTATAGCCTTGTTGATTAGTCGTATGTTGGTATTTGTGTGTTTCATCCATTTTTCCAATTCATCTGCATCCCGGGTATCCATTTCCAGTAATGATAGCGCGTTTCGTACATTTTCCACCATTCTAGTTGCCACGTCGTTTAATGAAGCCATTGTTGTATTTTAATTTTAAAAAAATCTCGATACAAATTCTTGCAACAATAACAATATTAACTGCTTGAAGTTTGCTGAAGAAGTGATTTGAGGGGGCACGCAGACCTCAATTTATACGATTTTGACTGCTCGAAAAATTCTGGAGGGGAATCACAAAAAATGCTGGCTCAGAATTTTTACAACGCAAATAACCGAAGGTCAAATGTCAAATTCCGAGAAATTTATTTCGCATTTGAAACCTAATAAAAGAATTGCTGACTAATCTTAAATAAACAATTTTTTAAAATTAAAACTTATATAAATAAACAAATTGAAAAAACCCCCGATTATTATCAGGCCATAAATTAAAAATTCCGAGAAAATTATTTCGTATTTGAGATCAAACAAAGAAATTGCTGTGTTGTCAAAATCTTAAATAAACATTTTTTAAACTAAAACTTATATAAATAAACAAACTAAAAAAAATATCTGAGTATGAGTCAGCAAAATCTTAAATAAACATTGCTAAATTAATGATTTACGAGGACATTAATGTAAACAAATTCCTGGAACTGACAAGTTGTGACTTGCTTTTAAATAAAATTCCCCTCTGGCTATGATGCAAACATATCATGAAATTACATCATCCTAAGTCAGCTAAAAAAATCTTAAATAAACAAACTCAAACCGTATAAAGTCACGAGTTTTTATTAAATAAACATCTTATAAAGTGCTGACTCATATACAAAAAAAACCTCAAGTACAGTTGACACCCAAATTTCCGGCAGTACAGTAGCGGTCAGAAATCTGGAGTCTGGAATCTGGAGCCTGAAGTCATGATTGCGGCTAGCGCTTGGTACAGTGCCCCCACAAAATTTAGCGGCCACCCCTTGGGTTAGGGTATTCCCCACATTTTTGACTTGGTAGTTCGTTTAAGATGACGTAATTAAGGCAAGCGCGTGTTGGGGTCAAGGTTTGCACGTACAGTACGCTTCAAAAAGTGGTCGGATACCTTTTTGGTCAGGGGGGCCCGCACTTTTGACACGGTAGTGTACCAAAAATTTAAGTACAGTACGGCGTCAAAAATTTGGGGCCACCCCCGAGTTAGGGTATTCCCCACATTTTTTGACGTGATAGTTCGTTTAAGATGACGTACTTAAGGCAAGCGCGTGTTGGGGCCAAGGTTTGCACGTACAGTACGTTTCAAAAAGTGATCGGATACCTTTTTGACCAGGGGGGTCCACACTTTTGACACGGTAGTGTACCAAAAATTTAAGTACAGTACGGTGTCAAAAATTTGGGGCCACTCCCGAGTTAGGGTATTCCCCACATTTTAGACGCGGTAGTGTGCCTCATCTATCAAATTGTAACCTAAAATTCAGTCTGCGCATGCGTCGTGTACTTAAATTCAGTCTGCGCATGCGTTAGGTTTGGCTGGTAATGGGTTAACACAAAATGAAATTGTTATAAGTAAATTGTGATGATGCATAATGGGTTAACATAAATTAATTTGGTCGCTGGTATTGACTCACCTCTTAGGAATTTCAAGGCTAACAGTATAAGCGAGTGTTGGGGTCAAATGTCAACAACAAATTTTAAATACATGTACTCAGTACGTGCCGGGTCAAAGGTCAAGGTTTGCACATCGATACAGTTTGATGACTCATCAGTTCGGAATGTGTAGTACCGTAAAATGGGTACAATAGGACCGTAAGTCACACGCTTTCAAACATCGTCAAAGGGGTTCAAGTTACTCCGTTTTGCGGTGGCCCAGAACCCGCTCAGCTATTCTACTCGTATGCAAAACGATAGATGGGCAAAAAGTGGTAACCCAATGGATCCCATGCCAAGGGAAAAGAAACAATGGTCGACCAATTGGCGCGATGAACTAGAGAAAACAAACTGTTTTTGGTGGAGGAATACACAGAATAGGAAGGAACAGGAATTATTGGGGAAGGCCTTTACCCAGCAGTGGGTGGTCCAGTATTAAAACACTTTTTCTTGTTAGTACTTTTATATATTTACAGAATTTAATTTTTATCTTTACTGTATATATTTTATTTTGTATTGTATTATTTTTTTGTGTTGTATTATATCACGTTTGTTTCCTTTTTACTGAAATGGCTAATAATATCAAGAGATTCCGGACAAAAGAAAAAGTATGTTTTTTACATAGTTTATAATTAAAATAATTTTCCCTATAATTTTGAATTTCAAATGACCAATTATTGTTGTTGATTATTTTTGTAACTATTATACGTATTTTTTCCTTTTGTTTATCCTTTAAAACTCAAATACAGTCAAAAAGAGGCACAGCGTCGAATAGTTGGGTTATTGCTATTTACAGCAAAATTATCAATTATATTGTTTTTAAGAACTTTAAATCGGGTTATTTAGTGGAAATTCAAATTTAAATTAATTGATTACTAAATTGTTCCTGATTGTAAAATATTTAAAAGTAGTTGCTTTGATAGAGGATGGGAGAATCTACCGACATGTGGTAGAAAGTCTTGGAAAGTTAAAAACAACGATTTATACTACGGTCCAGCATTTCAGAGAAATTGGTAGTTGCAGTCGAGGGCAAGGAAGTGGTCGTGCTGGGTTGCCATACGAAGAGGTAATCGATTTCTTAAACTTCATGTTTTTAGAAATAACCACTTATCGTATCTTGAGGCTCGAAACCGCCTCCTAATTACAATAAGCAAGGTAAAAAAATTGAGTCATCAGCTTGAGGGTCAATAGTCTAAAAGTTAGACGACATTTTATGGAGGCCAATTTGAAAAGTAGGAGACCTATAAATGCATCACAGCCTCCCAGAAACCATAAAGTATAATGTCCAAATTTTTCAAACAGGCATCTGAAATTGTAATATCGAATTCTGGAGAAGTGTACTCTTTACAGATGAATCAAAATTTCATTTATGTCATTCAGGTGATTGATTACGAGTCTGACGATACCGTTCTGAACTTTCTGCACCATCTGGTTTAAGATAAACGACTCCATTTCAAACATAGTCTATAACGGTTTTGGGATGGAGTAAGTTTGGAAGTACGTACCGCATTAATTTTTATCAATGACGGTTCAAAAACAGTTCCATTGGAGACATTCTTCAAAATGCTACTATACCTTTTACTGCGTTAATTGCGAAAGAATTCTTGGTAATGTACGATAATGTTCGTCCTCATACAACAAGAACTGTTTTAGAATACATTGAAGAGGTTGGAATTAATACAGTCGCGTGGCCAGAATTTTTTCTTGATATTAATCCTTTAGAGTATATGCGAGATAGAGACGCGTTAAAAATCGTAAACTCCCCACCTAAATACGTGGAAGAGCTTGGAACTACACTTTCTAAAAGAATGGGATAATATTCCAAAAATATATGTTCACCATTAAATCATTTCTATGTCCACACATGTGAGACTGAGAGCCAAAAATTTCAGTTCAAAATTCAAATAAAAAAAAAAGCTATTAGTAAGTTTACCTATAAGTATTTTATGAAAGACAGGTAAGTAAAATTTTATTGAAACTTTTATTTGAAGATTTTATTTTATTAAAACTTGAAATGTGTTTTTCTTAAAATGACTTTTTTCAAGTTTGCTCAAATACTAACCCTACAACTTTTTATCCAATTTTAATAAAACAAGGCTCAGTTGTTTATTATTATACGAATTATGCATCCCCCACCAACCTGGTGATTTTTTTCTTTTTTTCCTGTTTAGACAGATAAAAGTGTGGAAAAATGAGGCTGTTTTAAATTTTTTTTAAAATACGCGCCATTTTTCGAAAAAACGTTTTACTTTTGGTTTTAGTATAGGGGGGATGCGTAACTATATACAGAGTGTCATCAATTAAGCAGCATTGTTTTTAATAGTGTACAGTAGACATAAAAACAAATACGATTTACTGAAAAAAATTTTACTAAAAGTCGTGTAATAAGCGAGCTATGATCTTTCGAAATTTTCATAAAAGAAATTGAAAATTAAAAATGTGAAACATTACTTTTAACACTGTATACTAGACGTAAAATAAATGTGATTCGCCAAAAAAAAAATTAATAAAAGTCCTATCGCAAACGAACTATGGCTTTTTGAAATTTTCCCAAAAGACGGTACAATTAAAAATTCGAAACATTATTTCTAACAGTGTATATAAGGTACCTGCGACAAATACGGCCCAGGGGGAAATAAAGCCCACTTTTGAAAATTCGCGCTAAAATTAGTTCGATTCACTTCGTTGTTTACGTAGACATTCATTCGGTCAACATAACTGTAGCTACATAGATATTGAGCCGCTTCTGCCGCCGTCTTGCCAGTGTCGAGTCGAATATGATCGGAGGAACGTCTGTTGCTGCAATTTATAATTTTCTTCTTCATAAAAATGTAAGTTTTATGCATAATTTATATTTTCAAATAGTATTTTTTGTACATTTTGATCGTTATATTTTAATATTTTATGAATTCGAAAATTATTTTTGTTTAGAATTGTTTTACTTTCATTTATTATTAATTTTGTACGATTATGGCTTAAGGATAATAAGGCCCACTGGATTACGAAATGGGCCTTATTATCCAACCTGATAGATAATATCACATTTTGTTTTTTCCAGCTCATTTTTTTTTTACGGATTCGTTTAAAATGTCCCTCAAGCGTGCCAAGTGGTCTGAGGAAAGCCTACGTGAAGCCATGGCAGCAGTAGAACGGGGCCAATTATCACAGCGTGCTGCAGCAGCTCGCCACAACATCCCAAGGCGAACGCTGCGGAACCACTTAACATCGAGAAGCACTTTCAAACATTTAGGACGTAATTCTATATTGAATCAAGATCAAGAAAATAATATTGTTAACCGGATAATAAGATTTGCAAACATTGGGATGCCTTTGACCCCCAAACTTATTCGCAGACAAACATTTATATTTTGCGAAAAACACAAAACATAACTTCAATAAAAACGTTGGCCTTGCCGGCAAAGACTGGCTAAAGATGTTCTTGAAGCGGCATCCCGAAATTTCGAAAAGAAAAGCACAGTTTATGAGCCCCGCTAGGGCGCAAAAATTGAATAAACCTATAATACGCCAACATTTCGAGGAAGTGAAAAAACTGTATGACGAATTAGACATTGTAAACCACCCAGAGCGCCTTTACAATATTGACGAAAAAGGATGTCGGCTTACTATTCACAACCAACAAACGGTTTTGGTCCAAAAAGGATGTCGACGAGTTCATTTGATTGCACCGGAACATGCAGAGAATGTAACCAGTGTTATGTGCGTTAATCCCATTGGTACGGCTATCCCGCCAATGATCTTATTCAAAGGACAAAGACAAAAACCGGAGTTTAGTGACAACTTGCCAGCTGGAAGTCTAGTAAAAATGGCTCCGAAGGGTAGTATCACCATAGAATTGTTTATTGAATTTATTAAGCATTTAGCCAAATATAAATCACAAGGGAAAGTTTTGTTGATATTTGATGGAGCATCTCCGCACTTGGATTATGCCATTGTAGATGAAGCAGATAAGCACGACATTGTCCTTTACTGTCTACCTAGTAATACAACTCACGAACTTCAACCCCTCGATAAGTCAGTTAATAAATCATTCGAACATCACTAGGATCAGGAAGTTATGACTTATATGTACCAAAAACCTGACAGACGTTTGACAAAAACATGTTTTAATTACATTTTTACCAAAGTATGGTCAAAATATTTAACCCATGAAAACATTGTGAATGGATTCAGGGCCACAGGATTGTATCCATTCAATCCGGATTCAATCCGAGGTGCTCACGACTCTGATATAAATTGTTATGACGATGATACCCCATCATTAGAAAAAGATAATAACGATTTGGGTAAGAAAACACCACCAAGGAAATCGCTAAGTGCTGATAAGAATGATGTAAGTCCAAAACCATCCACTTTATTTGCAGTGACCGGACATCATTCAATGATTTATAGCTCAGGCTCTGAGATGGACACCGAACAACAATTAACTCACTTATTGTTCAAGAAACCTCCTTATGCTCAGTTAAATATTTATTCTTCTGAAGAGGATAGTGAAGAAGGTGGCGCGTCGGATCCAGATGATGACATTCCGCTTTAAAATGTCAAACCAAAAGTGCTTAAGTCTCCTTTCCAAGAGTTATTGCCAACTCCTAACTATGCCATCATCAAAGCAATCAATTACAAAGGCCAAAAAGTAACCAAAGATCTTTTTAGGGAAAAAGAAAACGGAAAGGGAAATAAAAAACCTGATATAAGCAAGAGTATACAAAGAAAGGTAATAGTAAAAAAGTTTCAAAATCGGTCAGTTATTTTATTTTTGACACTTTTAGGTCCTACTGGCACTGTCAGACCTTACATAACGTAATCTATATGTATCTAAAATAGCTTAGCTCCCCAACAGTGAAAAAATTTTCAAAATCGGTCGGTTAGTTTATTTTTGACACTTTTGGATCCGATGGACCCTGGCAGACTTTACATAACGTAATCTATATTTATCTAAAATAGTTTAGCTCTGTAACAGTGAAAAAATTTTCAAAATCGGTCGGTTAGTTTATTTTTACCACTTTTGGGTCCCATGGACCCTGGCGGACCCTAAATAACGTAATGTATGTCTATCTAAAATAGCTTAGTTCCCCAACAGTGAAAAAATTTTCAAAATCGGTCGGTTAGTTTATTTTTGACACTTTTGGATCCCATGGACCCTGGCAGACCTTACATAACGTAATCTATATTTATCTAAAATAGTTTCGCTCTGTAACAGTGAAAAAATTTTCAAAATCGGTCGGTTAGTTTATTTTTACCACTTTTGGGTCCCATGGACCCTGGCGGACCCTAAATAACGTAATGTATGTCTATCTAAAATAGCTTAGTTCCCCAACAGTGAAAAAATTTTCAAAATCGGTCGGTTAGTTTATTTTTGACACTTTTGGATCCCATGGACCCTGGCAGACGTTACATAACGTAATCTATATTTATCTAAAATAGTTTAGCTCTGTAACAGTGAAAAAATTTTCAAAATCGGTCGGTAGTTTATTTTTGACACTTTTGGATCCCATGGACCCTGGCAGACCTTACATAACGTAATCTATATTTATCTAAAATAGTTTAGCTCTGTAACAGTGAAAAAATTTTCAAAATCGGTCGGTAGTTTATTTTTGACACTTTTGGATCCCATGGACCCTGGCAGACCTTACATAACGTAATCTATATTTATCCAAAATAGTTTAGCTCTGTAACAATGAAAAAATTTTCAAAATCGGTCAGTTAGTTTTTTTTGACACTTTTGGGTCCTATGGACCCAGGCGGACCTTACATAACGTAATCGATATTTATCTAAAATAGTTTAGCTTTGTAACAGTGAAAAAATTTTCAAAATCGATCAGGTAGTTTATTTTTGACACTTTTGGATCCGATGGACCCAGGCGGACCTTACATAACGTAATCGATATTTATCTAAAATAGTTTAGCTTTGTAACAGTGAAACAATTTTCAAAATCGGTCAGTTAGTTTATTTTTGACACTTTTGGGTCCTGTGGACCCTGGCAGAACTGACATAACGGAATCTATATTTATCTAAAACAGTTTAGCTCTGTAACAGTGAAAAAATTTTCAAAATCGATCAGGCAGTTTATTTTTACCACTTTTGGGTCCCATGGACCCTGGCGGACCCTAAATAACGTAATGTATGTCTATCTAAAATAGCTTAGTTCCCCAACAGTGAAAAAATTTTCAAAATCGGTCGGTTAGTTTATTTTTGACACTTTTGGGTTCTATGGACTTTGGTGGACCTTACATAACGTAATTTATATTTATCTAAAATAGTTTAGCTCTGTAACAGTGAAAAAATTTTCAAAATCGGTCAGTTAGTTTATTTTTGACACTTCTGGATCCTGTGGACCCTTGCAGACCTTACATAACGGAATCTATATTTATCTAAAACAGTTTAGCTCTGTAACAGTGAAAAAATTTTCAAAATCGATCAGGCAGTTTATTTTTGACACTTTTGGGTCCTATGGACCCAGGCGGACCTTACATAACGTAATCGATATTTATCTAAAATAGTTTAGCTCTGTAACAGTGAAAAAATTTTCAAAATCGGTCAGTTAGTATATTTTTGACACTTTTGGGTCCTGTGGACCCTGGCGGACCTTACATAATGTATTCTAAATCTATCTAAAATAGTTTAGCTCTGTAACAGTGAAGAAATTTTTAAAATTGGTCGTTTAGTTTATTTTTTACAATTATGGGATCAGTAAATCCTGGCGAAACTCATACAAGTCTAGTACTCTAACAGTAAGAAAAGGGTTCTATGGATCTCATATAACTTATGGCAGTCCGTAAGCTTCTTGCGGACATCATTTAATTAATTAATTCAAATACTTTAACTTACTAACTGTGAAAATTTTTTAAAATCGATTGGTTAATTAATTTCTGGCCTTTTTAGGTCCCGAAAACCTTGACCTCACATAAAATACCTTAAATCCATTTGAAATGGTTTAATTTTTTAACATTATTAATTATTAGTGAAAAAATTTTCAAAATCGATTCAAAATATTTTTCCGTGCATACATATGTACATTGTACATATTTCGTTTTGTTTCATATTTAATAATATTATATCATAACATAATCTTCAATTTCTTGTTTACTTAAAAATTCAATAAAAAAAAAAATTCTTCATTACATTAGCTTAGAAAATCTGTTTAATTTTCATTTTTCAACTTGAGATAGAACCATGCTAATTATAATGCAATAAATGAGAAACAAAACTCTATACATGTATGTGTGTTATAACACATGTATGTGAATAGACTTCACTTGTTCTCACAAAATTCTTTAATAAAAAAGTGAAATATTTTTATACTTCACTAAGAACTGAGATATAAATATAAATTACTTATTAGACTAACAAAGAAAGAAAACTAATATAATGGTGAAAATTTACATTTTCTCGAAAAATACTTAAAATAGAAAGAAAATTATAAGAATATTTTCTTCATAATTTTTTTTTCCTTTTCAACGATGTAAAAATCCAACTGTCTTATGATAGGATCGAATGATAAAAAATGGCCAGAAAACCTACTTCTGGGCATCCGACGGGTCTGGCTCACGAACTTAGCCGAGCCAATTCAGAATCCAGTCCGCACACAAAATTTCATAAGCATTAGACGTTTCGTTCGAGAGTTATCGTGGCGACACATATATATATATATATATATATATATATATATATATATATATATATATATATATATAAATTTTAGTGAATATCATTTTCGTATTCTAGGGACCTCAAAACACATTTCTGTTGTGATCCCGGGCTTAGGTCCCGTCATGACACCTGCTGTAATAGCGTATTTCCAGTTTCACTTTTGGAAATTCGCTAATAAAAGTTGCGATTACTTCAATATATGTGCATATATTGGGACGGAAATCGGTCTGATTGAAAGTATATGTAAAGTACATTCAATGGCACATGTAATCTTTTTTTAGTTATTCTTAGACTCTGAAAAAATTGATAAAACATTTTGGGGAATCCCCATTTTGTGACCTTGAACGCGACTTTGAATAATTATAATTCCGACAAAATAAAAGATAATTCAATAATATTCGAGTTCACAGCTGAACACATCTTAAACATATTATATACAAAGGGAAATTAAATTTGGCGAACGTGCCATTTTTGAGTGATCGACTTATACATGGAATTGCTCAGATGTGAAATGGTATGGCGCGAATTCGTTTGCGTACCTACATTTTAACCGTATTTGGTTTCATTTAACAGGCGAGAAAGAGGAGTCACTGCGAGACAAAACCATAATGGACTCAATGAGTTGCCTTGGAATATGCCGCGCCTTACTTGAATGGATCGCTTATATCGTTACCAATACTCAGATGTAAGGTCGTTCGCAAATCGGACATCATCGTTCCAAGGAAGTTCACGATACTTGGGTGTATTTTGTACAGCTCCAATACTCTCCGTAACCAGGAGTGCGGCACCGAATCAAATGCCTTTTTGTAATCAATAAACGCTGTGTACAGGTTACGTTGTCTCCCTTTCGCTTGTTCCAGTACTACGGAGTCAATCAGAAGCTGCTCTTTGCAACCTTATAACCTCTTTTGACATCCATTTTGTTCTTCTGTCAGTATGGTGTTAAACTGACAATGCTTATTGATCCTTTCTGCCAGACAGGACGTTAAAATCTTATACATTGTAGACAAGCAGTTGATAGGCCTATAATTAGCAGGATTTTTTATATCACTGTTTTTAGATTTCATATACGTGATACCCTGCGTTAGGAATTTCGGCGTCAGGTAAATTGTTCAGCGAGATACTTATATGTTGATGTAAAGTGCTTGAGCCAGTAGTTTTGTATGTTATCGATGCCAGGTACCTTCCAGTTATGTGATCTCTATAAAGCTCTGGAGACCTCCTCTGTAGTAATGTCCGTATAGGGCATCTCCGGAAGATGTTCATTATTCTTGCACTATCTGTCTAGCCAGCTGGCTTTGTCATTATGGTCAACGGTGTTCGACCATATATTCGCCCAAAAATTATGGAGTGCGTTCTTCTCCGGTAGACCATTACTGTCAGTTACCGTGTTCGTTAGAGACTAATAAAACCGTCTTTCGTTTCTGCTGAACGCTTGGTTTTGTCGTCTGCGTTCAATACTGGTCTGATACCTTTGTAAGCGCTTCGCTAGTGCAAGCTGTTAATTTTTGGTGAAGCGTATCCCTGATCTCTGTGAGTGTTTTATTGGGTTCGTCGTATTGTGTATGTACTGTGTGTTTGTATAATATGTCGTGTATGTATTTGTTGAGCCGTTTGGACCTCGTACGCTGATGGTATTGGGTGATCTTGCGAGGTTGCACTGGATGTTGTTGATGCGTTTATTCAATCGTGTTTCCCAGGCAGGAGTTTTGTGTTCCTTCGAGATGTGCGCTACAGGTGGTGTTACATCGGAACTGTTACAGCGTATAGCGGCAACGGTTCCACAGTAAATAACTGTGTGTAATTCGATAAAATTGGCACAACTTTGCAAGTGTTGAGGTAGTATTATGTTATTGAATATCTGAACGATTTCAGCCAATCTACGTGAGGTGTGTTGTTTAGGCAACAAGTACCGATGTGTGGGGTCCGTCCCTTCGAATTCAGTAAGCGCTGTGTTGAATTCCAGTTCGATCTCTTGCAGTAGGATGTCATTTACCGCTGTTTCATGGTGGTTAGGCTCATTCTGGATAAGTTGGTGAGTGTCGTTTTGTATGGGGTTCACCATTTCTGGTGGGCCGTTGTCGGCCTGACTTTCTTCATTTTGAGCAAATTGACGTGCGACTTGTGTTTTAATAGTGTTTATGAGGGAAGAAGGTGTAAGGTTATTGGTGAAAATGACACACTTTTGATTTGCCAGTCTCTGTTCAGTAATGGGGTTTAGGTGAGGATAAGTGCGCGCGAATTCTTGATGTAATTTCGTATGGTAACCAGTTTTGTCCGTTTCAAGTTTAGTAACTTGGGAGTATGTGCGTCCGATGAATTTATTCAGTTCATCTGTCCATTGCATACGCACACGCTTCCTACCAGCTCTAGTGGTCCCCAAAAGATGCTCCAAGGAAACACTTAAAGTCGGTTGAGCCAAAGGTGTTGGGGGCTCTGTAACTAGGGCAGTAGTAGTTTGGCTGAAGGTGTTGTTACAGCTGACAGGTAGCTGCCTAGAACCCCGCCTGTCGTCATCGCGATCTAAGCTGTAGCATTCAGTGGTGACCCTGATGCGCACGGTCGCTCCACCGGCAGCGGCATTTTTCCGAGGCTTTTTTTGTTTAGTATTCACCATCCTCATGGGTTGTCTTTTTAGTCGCCTTTCACGACATGCAGGACTTACTGTGGAGAAATTCTGCAAAGTCAAGCCCCCCCCACCTACAGGGCGTTTATTTTATTATTATTATTCTTTTTTTTTTGATAAATCGTATTTGTTTCACGTCTAGTATATATAATACACTGTTAAAAATAATGCATATAAGGTATTTTTAGAAAAAATTATTGAAACTATACCTTCTTTCTAGCTTCTAACCCTAAATAACATCTTAACCTCTTCACTTCTGAAAAGGCTACATATTAAAATTAGTAAATTAGGCTTTTTTGAAGATGTAAGATTAAAAATTTTAATTAAAATAAACGCTTGTTTTAGGGGGGTTCTCCCGTATGATGGTTTCGGAAAATCGATTTTTATCTTTTTGCGTAAATTGATTTCATAACATGTGTAGAATATGCTGGTAAAGTGATTTTTAAGTGACTATACAGGGTGTCCCAAAACTACGGAGACATAGAGCTACCACGTATTTTTGAGGTCAAAAAACGATTGACGATTGGACGCAACTTACGTATGTACCTAAATGCACCGCTTGCGAGTGAAAAAAGTTCAAAATTTACTTAAAAAATCAAATTTTTATACGCTCTTCCGAAATGCGTGAAGCAATTTTAATGAAACTTGGTTGCTGCGTATTTCCGAGAATGCCACTACTTTTAATAACCAAAAAATTCAAACAAAATCGGGGAAGGGTTAAAACTACCCCCACCACTAGATAAATTTGTTCAGATTTTTTAAGGTTGATAATAGGACTTTCAGATTGTTTCAAGAGGAAGATTTGTTAATTTCCTTTATTTTTTGGCTCTTGTAAAAACTTCGTATTTCGCATAATGTCGGAGGAAAAAACTTTTTATTCAGACACTGATAACCGATATTGTTAGAAGCTAATTTAGTTTTATTTGATAATTTAGTTGGCCATGGGCACAAAAATAAAAATTTTTTCCATAAGTGTTCAATGTGGTCTCCACCTTCATTGATGCCTTCATGAGGCCAGCACGACGTGTAACACTAAAATGTATCCTTCCTAAAATATCATCGTCTTCTCGTAGTGCGTGTCGTGTTTTGAATTTTGTTCTACAGTTGTTCAGCACCATTAATTTTTTTTTAAATGTACGCTTTCGTTTTTAAAGGTGAAGAAGTCATAAGGACTTAAATTTGGAGTCCGCGTTAATCACTGAATGGGTACTATCAACTGTTGACTAGCAAATTGTTGAATTACATATTCTCTAGTGGCACGTACGGAAAATGTAGTAGTGCATCGTAATGTATGAAAAACATGTTTCGACGTAAATTGCGGAATAAGTGCTCTAAGAACCTTGCAAAAGTTGTTTGGTAGAAATTGCAAGAAAAACTTTTGTCTTAGTGTCCGTGGGCAACTAAATTCTCTAATAAAATTAAACTAGTTTCTAACAATATGGGTTATCAATGTTTGAATAAAAACTTTTTTCCCCCGAAACTATGCGAAATACGAAGTTTTTACAAGAGCCAAAAAATAAAGGAAATTAATAAATCTTCCTCTTAGAAAAATTTCAAAGCCCTATTATCATCGTTAAAAAAATTCTGAACAAATTTACCTAGGGGTGGGGGTAGTTTTAACCCTTCCCCAATTTTGTTTGGCTTTCTTTGATTACTGAAAGTAGTGGTATTCTCGGAAATGCGCAGGTACCAAATTTCATTAAAATTGGTTCACGAATTTCGGAACAGCGTACAAAATTTTATTTTTTAAGTAAACTTTGAATTCCTCTCACGCGCAAACAGTGCATTTAGGTACATAGGTAAGTCGGGTCGAATCGTTGTTTTTTGTCCTTTAGAATACGTGGTAGCTCTATGTCCGCGTAGTTTTGGGACACCCTGTATACAGCAGTTAGAATAACTGATTGAGCGCTAAGTGATAGGAGGCCCAGGCCTACTGTGGCGTGTCGACTTGGTACCTGAAACGCTTCTATAGAAATGTACACTTATATTTTAGTCTTGGTTTAGCTTTGAAGAGCACAACAGCTACGACAAATCAGTTTCAAATCAGTGGTTAGTTATAATTTGTTTATTTTCGCAGTGAGTGGTAGAAAAGGAAGCACGTTTAGTGATGTTCATCCTGGTTGTGATAAAAAAAGACTTGTTGGAGACCGTTATGTTACCCAAAAAGAATAACCCGAAATGGCCGCGAGGCGTATGCTTATGTACACAACCGTGATAATACGCGAATTCGCTCCGATTGACGCACGAGTGACGTTGTTAAAAGAGCCAGAACTGAAGCAAGAGCAGAGCAATCCAATTTGAAAAACTCCGAAGAAGAAGAGAAAGGAGCAGAAAGGAGCACTCTATGGACCATACATCGCAAATTGATGATAAGTTAACATTTTCATAGTTTTAATCGTACTTGAAACTTCGAACGCTCTTTTCTCAAATCTGTGTTTTTCGAACTTTCCTCCATCATATTTCGAGAATGGTTTGACCGATTCACTTGAAATTTATAGACTTAGTACGGGTAGACGCATCGAATGAACTAGAATCATCCAAAATTCTGAGTTCCTATTTTTTTCGTAACGAAATATTAAAAAAATCATGAAATTTAAGACTTTTTCTTCAGAAGTCTGCCAGAACCCTGCTTTCAATATTTTCAAATGATTCTAGTTCATTAGATGCATTTAGGTTTACAAATTAAAATGCCGTTTTTCTTTTTTTTAGGTAAGACAATCAGCCGAAATCGTGGAGGCAATCAGCATCTTTTTTTTCGAGGCGAGTGTCTTCGGAGTGGTACAACTTAGTTCTAATGAAGATTTTTACTTGGAATTTGTTTTCCATACTGTTAGAATTGTAATAAATAAATTATAAAAAGAAAAAACTTCAAAGTTCTATCTTTTCGCTGTTCGTTAAAAAAATTCCCAGAAAATGCTTAAAAAACAGGTCGTCACACTTAATGTTCAGTATGCTGGGAAAAGTACTCATTGATGTAAAAAAATTTAAAAAGTCAGTAGCGAAGTGGTTAAAATACATATAACTTCGAAGAAATTTATTATATTAATACTTTTTTTCAGATATTGCATGCCGGAGTGGTTAATGATTTCGTAAAAGTGGTCAATTTAGTAATTAAAGCTATGAGCAAATGTGCTGATTATCATGATAACATGAATGCTGAATGGTTCGAGAAATAGGTTGAAAGATGGTTACTGCAGTTAGGGAGACCAAGTGCAATTATTATCGATAATACTTCATACCACTTGCGTTAAGTAGATCCCTGTTTAACGTCAGCTTGCAAGAAAGTTGATATTTAGAATTTTTTTAAAAGAAAAAGTGCAATTTGACGAACTTATGTTAAAACCAGTACAGTGTAAGGGATTTAGCAAAACATAATTCGTCAAGAAAAACGTTTGTCATAGATCAAATGGCTGGCGTATATTATAATACACATGTCAGCAGAGATGGCTTTGGCCACGATAAAGTCTTGACGATGTGGAATGAAGCGTTAGAGCAACTAACCATCAATAACTGTGGCACCTATATTAATAAGATTAAAAGAAACATTCCATATCGGCTTGAAATTGAAAGATTCGGCCGACACATAATCTCCGATAACAATCAGCACTAGTTCAGATAATAGCTCTGATAGTATTATAGACAGTACAGATGACACGAACGAAGATTTTTAGTAACATAACAGGCTATTGACTATGTTCAAAAAAACAGGGGGAAAAGGAACTAACTCGTAACAGATGTTTTATTGCTTCATATATTGTGTTAAGTTGTATCCCAAAGATAATAAATTCGCAAAGTGCTATTAAATTTAGGCGTGGGTTTTTACGAATGGTGTAAATTTATCGACTCTTAAGTTTTTTAGCTATAATTTAAAAACTAACATCATATGATTTTTTTGTAGAGAGTTAAATTTCCTATCGAAATGCACTTTATGAGCTCAAAAAACTTTTTTCTCAACAAAATAAGTCAAAAAAACTATTTAAAAAAGGGAAAATTCTTCAATTTTTCTTTTTTTTTGACATTTTTGTGTAGTACTTTTTTTCTGAGTGAATGTAGGTATAAGCATTTGTTCACAAAAAAAGCTGATGCAATTCCCGCCAGAATGATGACCGAAAAAAATATTTTCGATAAAAACTGGCTGAGATAGAGTCGTTCAAAAATACCTACTTTTTTGCAATTTTATTACTTTTTACTTGTATACCAAGCGAACAAAGCGCTCACTGAATTTGAAGGGACGGACCCCACACATAGGTACTTGTTGCCTAAACAACACACCTCACGTAGATTGGCTGAGATCGTTGAGATATTAAATAATACAATACTGTCTAAACACCTGGAAACTTGTGACAATTTTATCGAGTTACACACAGCTATCTACTGTGGAGCCGTTGCAGCTATACGTTGTAACGGTCTTGATGTAACACCACCTGTAGCGCACAATTCGAAGGAGCACAAAACTCCTACCTGGGAAACACGATTGAATAAACGCATTAACAACATCCGATGCAACCTCGGAAGGATCACCCAATACCAACAGGGTACGAGATCCAGACGGTTCAACAAATACATACACGACATATTACACAAATACACAGTACACTAACAATACGAGGAAACCAATAAAACACTCACCAAAAGTTAACAGCACTAGCGAAACGCTTACGAAGGTATAAGACTAGTACTGAACGCAAACGACAAAACCAAGCGTTCAGCAGAAACGAGAGATGATTTTATCAGTCTCTAACGAATATGGTAACTAATACGGTAACTACCGGAGAAGAACGAACTCCGTAGTTTCTGGGCGAATATATAGTCCAACACCGTTAACCATAATGACAAAGCCAGTTAGATCGATACAGCGTGCAGGAATAAAGAACATCTTCCGGAGATGCCCTATACGGACACTACTACCGAGGACGTCTCCAGGGCTTTACAGAGATCGCATAACTGGAAGGCACCTGGCATCGATAACATACTAAACTACTAGCTTAAACACTTTACATCAACATACAAGTATCTCGGTGAACAATTTACACTATTTATAAGAACACGGTACCTGACAAAGAAGTTACTAACGCAGGTTATCACATATATGAAACCTAAAAACAATAATACAAAAAATCCTGCCAATTATAGGCCTATCACCTGCTTGCCTACAGTGTATAAGATTTGGACGCCTGACAGAAAAGATCAATGAACATTGTCAGATTGCTATCTGACACCATGCTATCAGAAGAACAAAAGGGATGTCGAAAGAGGTCATAAGATTGCAAAAAGTCTCTGATTGACTCCATGGTACTGGAACAAGCGAAAAGGAGACAACGTAACCTGTAACCAGCGTCTATTGATTACAAAAAGGCATTTGATTCGGTGCCGCACTCCTGGTTGCGGAGAGTATTGGAGCTGTACAGAATACACGCAAGTATCGTGAGCTTCCTTGGAACGATCATGTCCGACTGGCGAATGACCTTACATTTGTGTATTGGTAACGAAAAAACAAGCGATATTATTCAAGTAAGACGCGGTATATACCAAGGTAACTCATTGAGTCCATTATGGTTTTGCCTCGCTATTAATCCACTTTAACGCCTCTTAAGGGCGGGGTAAGGTATTAAGATAATTTTTTTGCTTTTTTTTATTTTTTTAACTGAATGCATAATACCTCAAGAACATTGTCTCAAAATTTCAAGCTGATTGGAGCAAAGTTGACGAAGTTATAAGCATTTTTGTTGTTACCTGGGAGATGTCCTCAGTTAATAGAAATTTCAATGCAAGTACAAACGTGTTTATACCTGTACCGTATATTTTGTCAGTGTAAGGTACAAAATTTAGTTTAGCAGTAAGTATTCCGTATCTGTTTTGTACAAGAATTTTTAAGTGTTCAAGACTTTAAAGCGTTTTCCCCACAGCTCACGTTTTTAAAGTCGGTGCCCTTCATAACTTCAAAACTATAGCACCGATCCTTTTGAAATTTTGAACACTATTTCTGTACATAATTTACGAGGTAACGCTGGAGAATTTTTTCAAATTTGTTAATAATTTTTATTTTAGAATAACAAATTAGTCGATTTTTTTCGCAAAAAATCGTGTTTTTCCTTTCTAAATGTTCCAAAAAAGTGAAAAATTGAAATTTCGAAAATCCTCCCAGCGTTACCTGAAGAAAACTATTATTTAACGAATGAATTCTAATTTTTTTTATTTTGGATGATCTAGCACCAAGTTATGAGGGGCATCGCAACTCTACTTTTTTCCGAGACACGTCTGAATATTTGCTGCCATTACTGTATTTTTTAACTCTTTGCACTCAAGTAAAAAAAAAAGTGAGTCGTAAATAGGCTGGTAAGACATATAGTACATGACAACGACCGACGTTCTTTTTTGGACGGATTCTTTTGACGTTCTAACCTTGTTTCCCCAAAGTTGAATACTAAATGCGCTAAATACGTCCTCAATGCTGTTTTTATTAGTTTCTAATTTTAAAAAGATAATTCAACGTGATTCTGTATTATTTTATTTACAATTTTTCTAATAAATGAATGTGTTTGCATTTATATTAAATAAAATATTCATGTAATGTGAAGTATGAGCAGTCATTACAGTTCAACATTCAGTGTGTCATGTGGTACATGTCTTATGATCCAACAGACAAAACACCTTTAAATATGGTAGAGTTAATGGACAAACCACCTTGTCATGCTGTACATGTCTTATAAGCGCAAAGGGTTAATATTTCTTCATGAAAATTTTATACAGTATTCTTCGAATATCATATTTTAATGTACCAGTGGTTTTAATAAAGAGATTTTAACTGTGTCGTCATTAAAACAGATAACAAAAACATGCCTTTTTTGTACGAATTAACTTTATCCCCTCCTTAAATGAAACCAAATACGGTTACAATGTAAGAACACAAATGAATTCGTGCCATACTATTTCACATCTGATGTACATGGATAACCTTAAGATTTATGCAGCTGCTTCCAAGAGGGTTTCGCGAGACTTCTGCATGGAGTTCGGAATCGATAAATGTCGAACACAATGTCGCTTTGGGGGAACACGAGATGCGATTGCATTCGAACTCGATCCGGAGTCACAGCGCTGTAAAACAACACCTGATACTTGCAGTACTTAACACGTGCACGGAGATTGCAAAACACCTACATTGATGGGAAAAAACTATTAAGCAATTAATACCTACGCAATTCCGGTGCTGGCGTACTCGTTTGGGCTAATCAAATGGACAGACTTGAGAAACATCAAAATCAAGACCCGCGTCCTTATGACCAAATACCGAATTCATCATACCAAAGCAGCGGTAGAACGACTGACGCTGCTAAGAGCCGAAGAGGGTCGGAATCTTATAGAGACATAAGGAACATGCATAATAAACAGGTTCGTAACTTGCGAGAATATTTTTACATCAAAACACACACACACATCACAATTATACAATGCAATAATCCAAGCCGACAAGGCATACACACCATTAAACCTCTCACACACAGAGATGTCAGATAGTTTTTACTCATTGGTCTCGAAGGTGGACAAAATCCAGCAATGGATACGCAAGCTTCTACATGGAAGACATCCACATGATCTTAACCAGAGTAACGTAGACAAAGCAGCGTCGCACGCCTGGTTGAGCCAAGGAAGTCTTTTCCCGGAGACTGAAGAATTCATGCTGATTATACAAGGTCAAGTAATTCATATAAAGAATTACTCAAAATAAATAATTCGTAACTCGTCAATAACATCTGACTCATGCCGAAGATACCATTCCAAACCCGAAACGATACAGCATATCACAGCTGCCTGTACTCAGCTCGCTCAGTCCGAATACAAACACCGTCACGACCAGGTTGACAAAATTATATACCGGAAACTAGCGGTTAAGAACCACCTTATGACCGATAAAACCCATTACTACAAACTCACACCAAAAGTAGTAGCGGATAATGACTCCTGTAGACTTTACTGGGATCGGTCGATTATTACAGATGAGACCATAAATCATAATCGACCAGATATTACCTTCGTAATGAAAAAAACCAAGATCACCTATCTGATCAATATTGCGGTTCCCAAACACACAACTTACAAAAAACACACTCAGTTAAACTGGTAAATACACTGACCTCACAGCCGAAATAAAACAACAATTGCGAACGGAACATGTCCACATTGTTTCAATAGTGTCCAGTGTCACCGGTATCATTCCTCACGTACTACACAACAGCTTGAGCCTGTTGAGTCTCCCAAAATATACATATGCCATTATGCAGTCATCATAAACAGGTGTCGTATAATATGGAAGTTCCTCAGTAACACGAATCCGACTGCGATATATGAAAGCACAAAATCTGGTTATCCTTCGTCTGAGTCATCTACAGTGAGCGAACAACACACTGACATTCATCTTACAGACACATAACACAATAACACTGAAACACAAACACTTAGCACACATACAAATCCAGGTACGTCTGATGGAGGAGGAGGCTCGACCAACGGCCGCACTGTCACTGTTACCGCTCTGGTGCACAATTCTCCCCAACCCAATAACACATAAGGTCCGTCAACCTCTATACCATCTAAACATTCAATTGCAAGAACACCCGATCTTAATGATGATGAACCAGAACACATTTACACCAAGATTCTTAAAATAGAGCGACACATCCGCACACATACACAAACACAAACAATCCTTTCCCTTCCTTCTAACTCTACTCCTACCTATCCTCTGAGGACACGAAAACGAACTAGGCTATCACAGCCGTCTGTCATTGAGCCAACATCTACGCTCCCACAAAAGTCTCGTCGTACGACCCAGTGTACACTAAAATAGACTCATAACACCTCGTTTCAAGCAACAATAACAATATAAGGAGTGGTGTGACAAACCCGTTCGTGAATGTACTACGGTACTTTTACGGATTGGTTTGGCACATTACCCTTCCATAGAGCCTAATACCTTGCATAATGCCGGTATAGGTGAAAGTTACCCAGTACTGTCCTACAGAGTAGTAAGCGCCAGATTGGCGTAAAGTCCATAATAATAGTGTGTTTTGACGTCCGTTTTTGAGACCACTTAGTTTCTAACAGACGCCACCCACGTCATTATTTGTATACAGTATATTTTATTCTATACATTTATGATGTGGGTGGAGGACAAGGAAAGTGATGTGAGGGCTAGAATTTGATAAGTATGCGTCTGCAGCCGTCTTTTTAAGGAACTATACCGATTTATTAATCTGGAATTGTGAAGGAAAACTGCAGAAAACGTTCACAAGCATAGCCGCGATATTCGAACTCTCGACCTACCAGGTTTATTATTACTCTATTTTCTTTGTATCATAGTTTTAGTCCAAGAGCCAGTGGTCAGCTACCTGTATGTATTTGACCAGACCTAGAATTTTGTGCAGTGAGTCCCCTATACCTACCATACATGAAATGGCGACCCGCTAAGCCTAACGAGGTGAGAACAGCTGGAGCTCAGGTAGGGCAGGTATCAAAAATAGACGAAACTCAAATGTATTTGACCACGTCTGCCATTTGAAAATTTAAAAATACATTGTTATTATTATCGAAAAATAACAATGGCAGACCATTATCGGGCGATTAACATCGTGGCCGACGATTTTTAATGTGCCAAAACATATGCAATTTTGAAATTAATTGATCACGTCTGCCGTTTATATATTCTGATTATTATAAGTAGTCTTAGAAGGTTATATTTTTCACGGCAGACAATTTTAATGTGAGCATACATCAGAAGTCAATAAAATCTTAGCTACTGCCCGAGCAGATTTATGTACAGGCTGCATGCTGTCTCACATTTATGTTTATAAATATTGATATTATTATAGAAATTAACATATTTAGGATAGAATTACCACGTGTTGTAATCCTAATACGTAATTACGTGTGGTAATGCCTTCAAAAAGCAGCCTACAAAATTAAACCCATTGGAATATGGTTGGATCCAACAAGACGATGCATTTATCTTCAAATGGTTCCAGGAGGATCAACTTCCAGACTTTGTTAACGACTTAATTAGCGATGTCTCTGGTAAGTCGATTATAATAAATTCTGTATTGGAATGTGTTTGGATCAAATTTACAAAACTTTATTGTTACAGAAGCTAACGCAGTGGATGATGAAGATCAGTCACACGACGTGGAACTCCGAAGATGATGAGTGATAATTATAATACGCATTAAAATTACTACGGATGCCACGGTTATTGTATTGATTTATGACAAAGTAGCAGGTGGTTGTATTTTGAACGTATCTGGAAGCTTCATTTTTTCATTGATATAGCCAGTCTATAGACTATATACAATATGACGGAAACTATTTGCATAAGTAAAACTTACATTTAACGACTTTGTTATGTTGTACGGCTTAGACTTTTGCCAAAAAAAGAAAAACAAATACCTAAAAGTTCGTTTAAATAGTTATTTGTGTATTAAAAGCGCACAGTGGAACTGTGCCGCTCGATTGAAAATGTTGAATGCTCCGCCTAACGGTGTCGCGCGTTATTCTCATGAGAGCGGTATTGTTATTTTGTGCTCGAATTACACATAACTCTTTCTACAATTTTGTATTTGTTTTACTTAAAAAATACTTAAAAAAATAATAATGGACCTTAACATTTATTTTAATGTTACCTATAATTTTTGCAACTTCGATTTGAATTATAATATGTTATCATTATTATACCCTACTATTTATTTTTACTTCGTAATAGATCTATTTTTTTTTTTATCATCCATCTTACAGGAGTTGGGTAAAAGTTTAGCCGGTTTTAGCCATCTTAGTACTTTTTTGGCCATTCCCAATTTTAATCATTGTGTAGAAAATTTTAATGTTAAAATAATATTTTCATAAAATTTTTTAACTTTGACATTTACACGAACAGAATTTACGATGTCATTACGTTTATAATTTATTTACACAGTAATTTCGACATTAAATGGCCAAAAAAGGTTTAGTGACCACACGCGGTAATTCTATCCTAAATATGTTAATTTCTATAATAATATCAATATTTATAAACATAAATGTGAGACAGCATGCAGCCTGTAGGTACATAAATTTGCACGGGCAGTAGCTAAGATTTTACTGACTCCTGATGTCTGCTCACATTAAAATCGTCTGCCGTGAAAAATATAACCTTCTAAGACTACTTATAATAATCAAAATATATCAACGGCAGACGTGATCAATTAATTTCAAAATTGCATATTTTTTGGCACATTAAAAATCGTCGGCCACGATGTTAATCGCCCGATAATGGTCTACCATTGTTATTTTTCGATAATAATAACAATGTATTTTTAAATTTTCAAATGGCAGACGTGGTCAAATACATTTGAGTTTCGTCTATTTTTGATACCTACCCTACCTGAGCTCCAGCTGTTCTCACCTCGTTGGGCTTAGCGAGTCCCCATTTCATGTATGGTAGGTATAGGGGACTCACTGCATAAAATTCTAGGTCTGGTCAAATACATACAGGTAGCCGACCACTGGCTCTTGGACTATTTACATATGTATTGATATGCAATATATTTATATATATATATATATATATATATATATATATATATATATATATATATATATATATATATATATATATATATATATATAAATATATATATATAAATATATTGCATATCAATATACCTACCTATATATATATATATATATATATATATATATATATATATATATATATATATATATATATATAGGGTGGAAAACAAATAACTCTCGTCCTTTTGTGGGGTGACTCATAGCACCCTGTAGACACTAAAACCGCAGGAATTTTTTCGGAATTAACAGTCGCGTCACCCCCCAAAAGGATGAGTTATTTCCTTTACACCCTGTATATAATATATATACACACGTACATATATATGTAGTCTTCAAATACAGTCTTCAAATTCAACAAATATCGAAAAACATCAAAATAAAGAGTATGCATCCAATTTTACTCCAATCGGACTTGTAGTTTTCTTTGAATCACTTGCACCGTTTTTTTTTTTGTTTTTTTGTTTTTTTTTTTTTTTTGGGCCTGTGACCTTCAGCAGGCTTACAAGGGTAGATTACCAAAAATAAAAGGAAAAATGTATTTGATATATTTGAGCGTTTCTTTATGGTATTCCATTTTAAAATAAAAAGACAATTTTTACTTACAGTCGGACTATTCGTTAATGGCCATACGGTCCGGAACATGTCACAAACATTTAAAAACTTTAAATAAAGTATTAGTAAAGTAAAAATTGTCTTTTTATTTTAAAAGAAAAAATATTCAACACATTCTTAATTATATGCACTTTAATGTATAAATTTTTTTTTCATTACTGGCAAAAAATTATTATTTAGTTCTGATTATGTATATATTAAATGACCGTCACTGACTTCAATCTGCTTTACTAAAGTACGTTTCACTAAAATTTAGCAAATTTCTCTTAAATTTAGTGAAGCTTCACTGTATTTTTAATTAGCAATATATCTTGACAATCGTATTCATCAAATGATATATATTCAGGATAAGTATTAAAAAACTATTGACAAAATTGTTCAATACTTACTGCAGAAAATGAAATAAGGAAAGTTACCAGTATTACTAAGGAACTACTTTTCAAATGCAATGGCATGTTCAGACTTCACTGTGATCTAAAATAAAGAAGAAAAAATTATCAAAATTTTGAAAATAATATTTATGTATAATTAAATACATAACGTAGATTTTGAATGTTAGTAAAATAATTAAAAGCTCATGTGAATAAATTAAAGTTATTATAGAACAAAAATTATTTAAAATTGTTTAACGTAGTTGCTCTGAGATAGTCAGATACAAAAGTATATCTCAGGAAAGAAATTTTCTTTTATCAAAAATTAAATAACGTATTAATATTCTTCAGTTATTATATTTGTATAAAACTTGCTTTTCTGAATTTCCGCGCGTTTATGTTGTAGCAATTTAAAAGAGTTGCTGCAAAAGCGTTGTAAAAACGTTGTAAAATGATGTTTTTAAATTATATTTCAAAAACGGTGTGGTCAGTAATTTTTATTTCTTATTAAATATGGTTTGTAACTTTGTATTTAATAACATATTAAATTTTTATCAAATTCCTTTGACACGCTTTCATTTTATTCAAAAAAAAAAAAAAAAAAAAAAAAAAAAAAAAAATAGAATTTTCCCATAAGAGCCCGTGTTAAAATTACAAAACTTTGAAATAGTTTTTCTCAAAATTGGGATGGTCAATTTTTTTTCGGTAAGGGCTCGTTTTATTGGCATTGGATTAAATAAATGTCTAGAGAAGTTTCGTGAAAATCCTTTGAAAAAATCGTTTTATCGACCTTAATCAAAAAAAAATATTACTGCAACTTCCATTCACATAATTATAACCAATTAGTTCCATTACTAATAAAACAGAACTTGATATTTATTACGATTTATTTAATTCTTCTTAACGTATTTTCGAATCGAAAATTCAGTTATTACAGCCACTTTCATGACGCGACCGGAGTCGGGGAATATAACAGAAATTTTGTGTCTAGTAACCGAAAGTAACATTCACTAAAATTTATATATATTTCATTTCCCCTAGTTCAAAAGTTTCTGCGACATTTATTTACACCATTGGATAAAACAGGTTTTTAAACCAGTATTCTATGTAAACTGGTTTCCGAAAAAAACGAATTTCTATAAACGGAAATTCGCTATGTTTTGCAGGATGCTGCGACAGAGGTATTATTTATTTCTATTTTATAATTTTTTTTTCATGAAAAATTATTTTAGCTTAGAAGGTTAAAAAGAATTAAAAAGTAAATTAGAAGAGTTAATAGAATTAAAAAATAAATTTTAAAAAATATCAAAAAACCCGACTGCTCGAAAAGCGAACTAAAATGATGGAAACAATAAATGTATGAAAAAGGAATAAATAAATAAATAAATAAAACCTGTATCCATCTAAAATAGTTTAGCAGCATCCATCTAAAATAGTTTTAACAGTGAACGAATATTCAAAATCGGTGATGACACGTTCTTGAAAAGTTAGTTAATTTTTATTTTAAAAAATGAAACCGATTTAAATATTGTTATTGTAATGACAAATATCTCTGTTGCAGTATCTTTTAATTCATCTTTATTCCATTATTTTAGTTCGCTTTTTGTGCAGTCAGGTTTTTTGATTTATCTTAAATTTAGCTTTTTATTTACGTATTGTTAGCGTTGTTTATTTGTTTAGAAGAATAGCTCTTTTTAAGAACAATTTTCAGATTGTGTAATTCACAAACGGAGCTTATGAATGTAAAATGGTTTAGGAAACATCTCATCTTGACTTTGAAAGACCTATTCAGTGATATGCATAGAGTGGATAATAATTATAATTATGTTATAGATCGGATTAAGTAAAAATTAAAATATAATAATTATAAAATCAGTAAAACCATTGATCTCTCTAAAACCAAAAACAACAGAATCTTAAAAATTTACTGAAATTCAACATCGAGAAGCGAAAACTTTTTTTGAAAATTTTATTATGTGAGATTTATATCAAATATAAAAAAGGGCCCCAAATTTTATTGAATTAAAGTTTTGCAATACATGACTTTTCTTTTAAGCGGACATTCTTAAGGGGACGATATTTAAGTGTTTGTGTTCACATATACAGTCTTCGTGAGAATATTTTTAAAATAAACAATATTTTTAGGTAAACAAATTTTCAATATTTAACATATACAGACGATTATTTTGGAAGTTAACATAAGTATATGATAATAATAATAATAAAAATTATTAATACACATATGAATGTATATTTTGCCAGCTTACAATTATTAGTTAGATGTAAATATTATGTAGCTAGAAAATATTCTTTAATTATTTTAACAAAACTACTATAACTTTTACATAAAAATAAATTGTGTAGAGAAACAGCCTATATATGAATCGTCTAAGCGGGCGACGTTTGTGTATTGTCGTCCGGTTAAAGAGAAGTCGGTGTATTTGTTCTAGCTAGCCAAGCGCGTATATGAGAACAAAACATTGTGTCCTTTCCCATCGCCGGCTTTTCTTTGAGTATGAATTGATAAACAAACTCTTTATCTCTAGCTTTTCTTAAAATTTAATATGTGTACCTTGCTTACAATTTTTTAAAACTTTTAATTGTTATACACAGGTAAAACGTGGGGGTACAACATACACATAAACTGATATACACATACATCTGATCCTTTTTTTATACGTTGGATAGGGACCGCATAAAAAAATCGCAAAAAAAAATATATTCAAAAATATCATAAATAGCTATAAAAAGATTCGGTCCAGATTGTAAAAAGAAACTTTTTTATGCGGTGGATCTGAACCGCATAAAAAAAGTTTCATAGAAAATACATAACTCGAAACGCCCAAAACCTCACCATTTTAATAAAAGTTGCTTTTCTAAACAAGATAAATCCTTAATTTACGCGTAGGAACATTTTATTTCATTTTTATAATATATGTATTATGAAAATTTTGCAAAACACATCTGTAAAAAAATTAAATAATGCAATAACTTATGTTCTTATGGAATCTATTGATTAAATGCTTATAAGCCGTTAACAAGTATTTTTATCAAAGAAAATTATTATAGTATATGTTTAGATTTATTAGTGTCTCTTGATTTTGATTCATATTATGCATTTTAATGGCCATTTTTTACAAACTGCATAAAAAAATCGTATAAAAAATCGCACAAAAAAAAAAACCGCACAAAAAAAGACCGCATAAAAAAGGTGTAATCTAGTCTAATCTAGTCGTCCATTTCATTTAAACACATAAACAAAAAATAATTTTGACGACATCGTAGGTACCATTGATATAAGAATATTTATATAGACCATACAATAGATAGAGTACACATTTTTTTTTTTTGAAGCAAAATCGTCATATTGGTTAACACCTTTTATAACTTACAATGTGTCGATAGTATCGAATATTTTCTAGTTTGTATGTGATTTTTGTTGTAATTTGAGACTATTTATTAATAAGTATTCTAACAATATTTATACCAACAAATATAACACCAGTAAATATAGAAAAACTTTCAAGCCCATTTTGTTTAATCACCCATATTCTTCAACTTTAGTCACTTTTTTGGCTTCATTTTCATATACAAGTGTATTCCGTCTATTTTTATTCAATGGTCAAACGTAAGAAGTTAGTCAACAAAAAACGAAATAAATATTTTATTATATACAGTCGACTCTCGTTAAGTGAAACCTGCGATAATTCGAACCTCTCTATAATTCAAAGTTATCAAGAGTTCCCTACAAAATCTCTTTATATTTCGAACTATATCAATACATTTTTATGCACTTGGTAATTCGAACGAAAAAATCATTGCTACGTAACAAAACGACGTGTTAATTCGAACTCATCGGCGTCAAACACTCGACAATTCAAAGTTGCAGAGAGAAAGAGACAAAAATATTGTAAGTACATTTTGATTTATTTTGAACTATTTGAACCATTTGATATTTCAAACACTTGATAATTCGTAATATTTTAAGAGTCCCTCGAGTTTCGAATTAACGAGAGTGGGTTGTATCACATACATAAATACTTTATATATTTTTTTCTTAATATACTTTTATTTGTGCATATTATGTAGTTTGTTTATCACCAGGATGGTAAGATCTACTAGTTTTGCATGAAAATTTTTGAAATACAAATTAGTAATATTTTCTAAAATATATTTCAGTTTGATTTAATTTAATCAATTTCTGTATGTTTGTATGTATAGAAACATTATTTACTCTAGCAGATTCATACATAAATATAAGCAGTCTAACAGTAGTATACTAAAATTGTTAAGCCGATCCTAAATATAGTATGCATTTTTTTCGTCTCTACTGCCATTTTGTATTTTACGGCTGCCATTTCGATTTTATAAAATCAAAAATTAGCCTATAACCCCATGACCCCTTGTTGCTAAAAATCGATGGGATGTTTAAAGAACATAATGATCCCACGTAAGTAATTATATAATAATTACTACGTAAGAATATAATGATCCCACCCAGATACAATATAATACCATTCCGAGATACAGATACCCAGATACATATAATAAATTCAATAAAGCCATTAGTAAAAAACATTAAGAAAAGAGGACCGAGAACTGACCGTTGTTGGACTCCAATATTACAAATTCACGGCGAAAATAATATGCTCTCTACAGATATAAAATTTTTTGTATCACTAAGGGAGCGTTTACATACGATTCTGATTGGATGAAAATCGTTTAATGATACTTGCGGGCAGGGCCGATATGACCATACAGGCGAATTAGGCGATCGCCTGGGGCGCCAAAAATCTGGAGACGTAAAAATTATAGCAATACGTATTTACTGTATTAATACAATTTACTGTACGTATCTTCTAAACGATTTTCATATTTAGGAATTTTTGTTGTCAAAAAGGTCAATCGAATACATTGCATCTAGAAAAATATATTAAGAAAGGGGGATTTTATGATATTTTATTAAAATATTTTTTTCATGCTCAAAAAAGTGTTGATGTTTATCTGAATTGCATGGGTGGTTAAGTAGTCGAAAAACCGCTATTTCTTCTTATCGAATTTTCGAATCGAAAATTCAGCTACTACAGTTACTGTCATGACGCGACGGGAATCAAGGAATATAACAGAAATTTCATATTACACAATCTAATGTTATTCCAATTAAGGAGAGGGTAAGGTTAATTCGTACAAAAAAGGCATGTTTTTGTTATTTTTTTGTGACGACACAGTTAAAATCTCTTTATGAAAACATGGTGGTACATTTAAGCATAACATTCGAAGAATATTGTATAAAATTTTCACCGAAAAATATTAAAAAATACAGTAATGGCAGCAATTATTCGAACGTGTCTTGGAAAAAAGTAGAATTGCTGTGCCCCTCATAACTTGGTGTTGGATCATCCGAAATAAAAAAATAAAGTTCATTCGTTAGAAATAGTTTTCCTCAAGTAACGCTGGGTTTTTCGAAATTTCAATTTTTCATTTTTTTGGAACGCTTAGAACGGAATAACACGATTTTTGCGAAAAAAATTGGCTAATCTGTTATTGTAAAATAAAAATTATTAACAAATTTGAAATTAAACTCTCCAGCGTTACCTCGTAAATTATGTACAGAAATAGTGTTCAAAATTTCAAACGGATCAGTGCTGTAATTTTGAAGTTATGAGGGGGACCGAGTTTGAAAACGTGAGCTGTGGGGAAAACGCTTTAAAGTTTTGAACACTTAAAAATTCTTGTATAAAACTGATATAGAATACTTACCGCTAAATACAAATTTTGTACCCTACAATGACAAAATATATGAGTAGAGTACAGGTATAAACACGTTAGTACTTCCATCGAAATTTCTACAATTGAGAGAGAGAGATATATATAGAGAGCGAAACATCTGCCAGGTAAGTAGAAGAGCTGTAACAGTTCTATCACACAGTAAAACCCCAATTTTCCGGACTACTTTTTGACGGTGTTAAGAACCGTGTCGTTTGGGGTCCTACTGTACCTCGTGTATGGATTGACCTTTGACCCGGCACGTACCGAGTACATGTATCAAAATTTGTTGTTGACATTTGACCCCAACACGCGCTCATACTGTTGGCCTTGAAATTCCTAAGTCATGAGTCATCATCACTTAGACAAAATAAATTCAAGTTAACCCATTATGCATCATCACAATTTATTCATCACGATTTTGATTTGTGTTAACCCATTACCCACCAGTACTAACATAGTTTTTGAATGCAAACCTAACGCATGCGCAGACTGAATTTTAGTACACTACGCATGCGCAGACTGAATTTTAGGCCACAATTTGCCAGATGCGGTACACTGCCGCGTCAAAAATGTGGGAAATACCCTGACTCGGGGGTGGCCCCAGACTTTTGACACCGTACTGTACTTAAATTTTTGGTACACTGCCGTGACAAAAGTGCGGGCCCCCCTGCCGAAAAACGTATCCGATCACTTTTTGAAGCGTACTGTGCTTATTTTGTGTGTACATGCAAACCTTGACCCCAACACGCGCTTGCCTTAATTGCGTCATTTTAAACGAAAGATACACTACCACGTCAAAAATGTGGGGAATACCCTAACCCAGGGGGTGGCCCCAAACTTTTGACACCGTACTGTACTTAAATTTTTGGTACACTACCCTGTCAAAAGTGCGGAAATCCCTGGCGAAAAAGGTATCCGATCACTTTTTGATGCGTACTGTACTTATTACGTGCAAACCTTGGCCTTTGACCTCAACACGCGCTTGCCTTAATTGCGTCATCTTACACGAAAATTAGGAGGTCGCTAAATTTTGTGGGGGGCACTGTACCAAGCGCTAACCGCAAAACTAACTTCAGACATCAGGGTCCAGAGTCCAGATTTCTGACTCCAGACTTCAAATTTCAGACCGCTACTGTACTGCCGGAAATTGGATTTCGAATGTACTACATAATATTTTTATATATAATTAACCTTGAAAAACGTATTAGTTTTAGAATTTTATCAGCTTAAAATAAGTTTGTTTTAGCTGAATGTTTATTTTAGCCGACCTTGAAAGCACATTGTAAAACATCATTTAAGAATTTTAGTATAACACAAAGCTATTTACCGCATAATTTATAAATCAAATGAAAATTATCTGAATACCGACACACCTGTATATTATGTATAAATCCTGTATATTAATAATAATATGTAGTATTCTATTTCTTGTTTATGATTAGACTGAATCTAATTATAAAATAATTTATAAATATTGCAAAAAATTTGCTTAATCAGCAAATCAATGTATATCATTTTAATACTGATACATATTTATATTAGGGTATAATAGTATTGTATTTATTCATATTTTAAACAGAATAAAAGTTGAATTTTTAGTTTTAAATTACTATAATTTAAACGCGTCGCTTAATATAAAAATGATAACAGCATTGAGTTTTGTTAAATTTTTATAGAGCCAATATTAGAGAATTCACATGTAAAATCAAAATTTTTATAGACTAGAACATTTTGAATTTGCTACTTTATCATTAACATACATATAATATCATGTATATAACAGGTGTATATTTAGTATTTTTAATAAATATTTTAGTACACAGGGTGTATCATGACATATGCTTTTCAATTAGAATAATAAATTTCATAAGATTTTTGTCAATACTCTTATAGGTTAACGAAAGAAACTTCTTGCTCTAAAAAAATAGGGGAGTTCAGGGTAATAATTATATAAAACGCACATAATTTTTTTTTTTAATTTTATTTATAGAATAGGTATACAAAAAAATTAAATTGCTTAAATCTATATATTACTTAAAATCTATTTATTTTCCATATAAAATTTTTTTAAAAGAATACAGTTTTCTAATGAACAAATTTTATCTGAATGAATCATACAACGTCTTGAATAATATTCATCTCGCAGATTGGAAATCTTCGGTACATCAAATATTTCGGCAGCTCGTTGAAATCAAACGGTGCTTCTGAACATGTCATCTGAATTCTCCGCAGCAATACAAACTTCTTTAAAATAAAATTCGTTGTTAGCTCCTTGATAGCCTTGTATGTCAAGAAACGCCATTTTTTACCACCGCCGTAGAACTGAATTTATTCACACAATCCACAACTTTATATAGAATAATTAAAAGTGCTGGGGATAGTTACTTAATTTGTGGAATGTATTCGAAAATGGCTACTAGCTATTGCTAGTTTACAATCAAATTACAAACTGTTAATAATATTTAGCACATTGGTGAGTACCAAGTTCTTTTCACTTTAAGACCTAGTGATTTAAGGAATACTAAATTTTCGGGTGAAATGTGTTGTTGCTTAAAAGTTTTACGTTTAATAATGTTAGGTTTCGAAAGTCCTTTGCTAGGTTGTCTACTGGTGAACTGCGCTGAATTGTAAATTAACATTATTCCAAAATGTAATTGTTTTACCACGAAAGTATAATTTTCAGCGAAAGAGATGTTAACTCTTTGACAACCACCGGTAAATAGATAATATTTTGTGTAAGTTCAACTATTTTATACCTTTTAACCATGATAACGTGTATGAGCTGGAGTATAACTCAGCAAATTATATAGCGGTGGTGACGTAACACACAAATACGGTGGTTGGGTTGCGGTTGTGGCGGTGTTTGTGTGGTGGTTGTGGTGTTTGTGTGGCGGTTTTGTGGTGGTGGCGGTGGTGTTTGTGTGGCGGTGGCGGTTGTGTGGTAGTGGCGGTGGTGTTTGCGTGGTGGTGGCGGGGTAGCAGCCGTGTTTGCGGCTGAAGTGAATAGCCGCAAACACCGCTGTTGTGTCAAATTCAATCGAAGCAGCAATTTACTGTAGACAATGAATCGGTGGTGACATCTCGCGGTGTTTGTTGAACGCAATATCTAAATTAATCATCATCATAATCGCTAGCATCTTCTTTATCAGTTTCATTCAGATAATCACCTAGTGGCTCAATAACATCAGCCTTTTGAAGTTCACGAAGTATAGAGAATATTTCTTGACCGACAGTAGTTTCTCTTAAAGCATCTAACTCTTCGATTAAAGCTTCACTGTCGTCAACGTTAAACAACATGTTTTTATTTTCCTCTAAACTCCGAATAATATTGAGTATTTTTTCACCAGTCTCTGAAGTCTCGTATAAACGTCGTAATTCATCTATTAAAGTATTAGGATTATCCCAGTATTTTATTTTTTTCGATTGCCCATTAGCATTTTCCGAGCCGTTGTATTTGATATTCTTAGCAAGTAGTTCTTGGGCCGTTGAATTGACTGGACGTTTTACTGCTATTCGTTCATTAGAATCCTCACCCTTATTTTGAGTTTCTTTGATTATTAAAATATCCAAAAGAGTTTGCAGAGCTGTAGTTAACTTGGGAATGATAACAGTTCCACTATCAGAAGTGGTTAAAACCCTGTTATTAGACTCATCGCTGGGTGTGTAAACATTATTTTGATTTCTTAAATTATTAAATTTAGTTTGAATTGCTTTTGATGCAGCTTTAATTCTTTGTTCAAGTGGATTGACTCTTTCTTCAACTTTATTGTTTAGAAATTCATCATCAACGTCATTCCTCCCGGTATCATAACTAGATAAGTCATCAGCCGTGTCTAATGTTTGTCTTTTTAGCGGATCAAGAGAGCAACTATTTTCAAACCTTTTTGGTGAAAATTCCCGCATATGTGTATCTCTTATGTGACGTGAAAGAGAATCTTTCCGCGAGAAGCTTTTATAGCACTGCGTACACTCGAACATTATAATAGATGTGTAAAGCTCAACTAGTCTTACAAGATTAATTCAGAATTGTGTTAGCGTTTACTTATATACTTCACCACCACCACCACCGCCGCCGCCGACGCCACCACCATACACCACCGCCATCACCGCCACCACCACATCTCAGTTGTTCATTTTACTCCATGAAGTAGCGGTTGACATCCGGCTTACATATTTTGCCCCCATTACGCTCTTTCGATTCGGAAAATAGTTCAGAAAAATGAATGAAAAGCCATATGCAAGAGGTGACCACATAGCTACTCAAAACCAACATTAAAATACTCCTGAATATAGGCAATTACATTGCGTTACCAACTGGCCCCATACCTACTAAGAGTCTTATCATAATTCAAGATATAATTTGGGAGGTTCTAATGTGTTGTAAAATAAGAACAATATAAGAATTTATACCTAAAATAATTTATTTTTAATAATATATACGTTTACAATATTACACCAGTCATACATGTGATAGCTATTTGCTAAATTCCACAATATGTAAAAAACCACTGGAATCAGTTCCTTTATATGTAATAAAATATTGTCCTGTACGTAAACACTGCACGGTCTGCTCATCCAAATCCGCGAATCGTTTCGGAAGGAACACTTGAGCATCTGTAAGTTCCACCGCAACCGCTGGACCATATCCAGTTTTCATGCGTCGTACGTCAAGAATTTTCCCCGTTTCATACGGCTTGAGTGTAGATAGTGATTTGAATGGTTTACCAGCACCAAGTTTATTCAACTTCTCCAAAACCGGATCCATTGTTTCATCAGTGGCAGTAAAAGTGGTCCACAGATCACTTATACTTAACACCGTGTTGTTCAGATATTTTGCCAATACACTGTCAATTTCTGTTTCAGCACGTCGCTTAAATATTTTATGAGTTGCCACCACAAATACCACCATCACCACCACCATCACCACCACCACCACTCCAACACAACTACAAAATTTGAGTTGCTCATTTTACCCCACCGATATATTTATTCCCACACAGCTACAAATTAAGTTACTCTGAAGCAACCACACCTTCATATGATCAGTGTTTATACACCACAACCAATGGAAAATATCAAATAAACATTAGTATTTATTTATAATGATATGGCCGGCAATGCAATGAGGTATAATGCATATTTTGAGTATTCAACAAAAACTTTAATACTGATTAATAGGTATTGGCCCATTCCACTGTTACTCAAAATATACGTTATACCTCATTACTAAATAAATGCTAATGTTTGTTTTAGCAACCGTGGAATTGGTCAATTTTTATGATGTGGCAATCAGGTGATTGATTTTTCTAAATTATTTGCAATTGCAGCGGCTTTTACATGTGGTACAGTTTATATAATTGCAAACACAGTTTGGAAATGGCATCATACATCGTTTACAACACATGCAAATTCGTTTTTCATTTCGACACCTATCACAATACCTATAGAAGGCACACTTACACTGTGACGGTTGAAATTTACAAATACCACAAATCGGCATGTTGCTGTTGTTGTTTATCCACTGAAACTTAACCAACAAATGACATCCGGTTAATAATTCAGTTGTATTTATAATATTTTGACTGAAACCAAATAATCCAATATTTTATAAAAAAAAATCGATATTTAATCGATATTGACCAATTCCACTGTTACACAAAATATGCATTATGCCTCATTACAACGCTGGTCATTGCGTTATAAATAAATGCTTACGTTGGTTTGAGCAACTGTGGAATTGGTCAGTACGTATTATATGGCAATCAGATGATTGATTTTACTAAATTATTTACAACTGCAGCGGCTTTTACATGTGATACAGTTTATATAATTGCAAACACAGTTTGGAAATGGCATCATATATCGTTTACAACACATGCAAATTCGTTTTTCATTTCGACACCTATCACAATACCCGTAGAAGGCACACTTACACTGTGACGGTTGAAATTTACAAATACCACAAATCGGCATGTTGCTGTTGTTGTTTATCCACTGAAACTTAACCAACATATGACATCCGGTTAATAATTCAGTTCTATTTATAGTATTTTTTGACCGAAATTTTCCAATATTTTATCTAAAATCGATATTTAATAATCTTCCATTATAAGAGCAGGGAAACGGAACGTCACCAGATTGATTAATTTAGATATTGCGTTCAACAAACACCGCGAGATGTCACCACCGATTCATTATCTACAGTAAATTGCTGCTTCGATTGAATTTGACACAACTGAAGTGAATAGCCGCCAACACGGCTGCTACCCCGCCGCCACCACACAAACATCACCGCCACCACCACAAAACCGCCACACAAACACCACAACCACCACACAACTGCCACATAAACACCGCCACAACCGCAACACAACCACCGCATTTGTGTGTTACGTCACCACCGCTATATAATTTGCTGAGTTATACTCCAGCTCATACACCTTATCATGGTTAAAGGGTATAAAATAGTTGAACTTACACAAAATATTATCTATTTACCGGTGGTTGTCAAAGAGTTAACATCTCTTTCGTTGAAAATTATACTTTCGTGGTAAAACAATTACTCGTGTTTTTCTATGATTTTGCTGGGAAAAGTGACAAAGCAACGATCCCATGTTTTAAAACAATTACATTTTGGAACCATGTTTATTTACAATTCAGCGCAGTTCACCGCTAGACAACCTAGCAAAGGACTTTCGAAACCTAAGATTATTAAATGTAAAACTTTTAAGCAACAACACATTTCACCCGAAAATTTAGCATTCCTTAAATCACTAGGTCTTAAAGTGAAAAGAACTTGGTACTCACCAATGTGCTAAATATTATTGACAGTTTGTAATTTGATTGTAAACTAGCAATAGTATTAGTAGCCATTTTCGCATACATTCCACAAATTAAGTAACTATCCCCATCACTTTTAATTATTCTATATAAAGTTGTGGATTGTGTGAATAAATTCAGTTCTACGGCGGTGGTAAAAAATGGCGTTTCTTGACATACAAGGCTATCAAGGAGCTAACAACGAATTTTATTTTAAAGAAGTTGGTATTGCTGCGGAAAATTCAGATGACATATTACATCTCATATTCGAAGCACCGTTTGATTTCAGCGAGCTGCCGAAATATTTGATGTACCGAAAATTTCCAATCTGCGAGATGAATATTATTCAAGACGTTGTATGATTCATTCAGATAAAATTTGTTCATTAGAAAACTGTATTCTTTTAAAAAATTTTTATATGGAAAATAAATAGATTTTAAGTAATATATAGATTTAAGCAATTTAATTTTTTTGTATACATATTCTATAAATAAAATTAAAAAAAAAAAATATGTGCGTTTTATTTAATTATTACCCTGAACTCCCCTATTTTTTTACAGCAAGAAGTTTCTTTCGTTAACCTATAAGAGTATTGACAAAAATCTTACGAAATTTATTATTCTAATTGAAAAGCATATTTGATGATACACCCTAATAAATATTTATTAAAAAGACTAAATATACACCTGTTATATACATGATATTAGAGATGGCTAGTGAGTGAGTGATTCAATTCACTGAGTTGAATCACTCAACTGACTGACTGAATTGAATCAGTCAAAAAGAATTGAATCGACTCTTTCAACTCGTGAGTTGAATTAGAGTATAATATATGTCATACACTCACTCATTCATTCACTCACTCACTCACTCACTCACTTACGAGTGTATGACATACATATAAGATTCTATTCAGTTTTCAATCCCTGTTTCAGTTTACTTATGACAATAGACAGGGCAACAGAGACTTGTTTGGACAAACATCTGTTTTTTACAACTGTGTATATAACATAGCGTGTATATATCGTATATACTAATAACACTAATGGTAGGTATAACTTTTTTTTTAGAACTAATATTTTAATTTTTTTTACTATCCTTTTTTTTTAAAATGCATAAAACAAATTTTGAATCAAATTTAGTCCAGATGTCCAATAAACTAATAAAATAATCTAAGTAAAAAATATACCCAATTTTATGTACATTATAAGTGCTATAAGTATGGATATTAAAAAAATTCTAAGAAAAACTATTTGTACCTATTTTATTTTACAGTATTTTCAAATTTTTAAAATAAAATTCGTCCGTTTATTGTCATATTATTACGTCTCCAAAAATTAGTTTTTCTTCAAAACAGCAATGAGTGGATATCTTTCTACATAAAGTTATTGTAGATTTTCATGAATCAAAATTTTCATTGTTATGTCTTTTCAGCCGTGTATTTTTAATGCTGTATTGTATTAATTTTTTAATTTGTTGTATGGGTTACGTGCATTAATTTTAAGTATATAATTATATTAATTTTATTCGGATATTTACTTACCAAATCAAACCAACTGCGGGAAAAAATATAAGATCAATAATAAAAGAGACGACAAAAAACCCCGCAAAAAAGTGATGTGATCACCTAATAATATTATCAAAAATCATACCGAAAAATTAAAAAACAAAAAATAAATCAATCAAAAAAGTGGTCAAGTTTTGACTAGTTTCGGCATATTTAATGCCATTATCAAAAAACATCAGACCTTAAAAATCGCAGTCTAAAAAGCTCAACTTTACAGAAAAAGTTGAGGTAAAATTGTCAGAATAAGAAGATAACTAAATCAAAAAGGAAAACAATGCCATTTTATATGTTTTTCTTTTTGATTTTACCATTCAGTTGTGTAAAGTGAGTGAGTGGAATGAGTGATTCAATTCATAAAAACGAGTGAGCGAATTGTGTCAAGTGAGTGAGTGATTCAATTCATTGAATCGACTCACCACAGTGAGCGGATTCAAAAGATTCGACACAGTAAAAAGAGTGATTATTCCCATAACTACATGATATTATATGTATGTTAATGATAAAGTAGCAAATTCAAAATGCTCTAGTCTATAAAAGTTTTGATTTTACATGTGAATTCTCTCGGAAGTGTACCAAAAATTTAAGTACAGTACGGTGTCAAAAGTTTGGAGCCACCCCCTGGGTTAGGGTATTCCCCACATTTTTGACGTGGTAGTGTATCTTTCGTTTAAAATGACTCAATTAAGGCAAGCGCGTGTTGGGGTCAAGGTTTGCATGTACACACAAAATAAGCACAGTACGCTTCAAAAAGTGATCGGATACGTTTTTCGCCAGGGGGGTCCGCACTTTTGACACGGCAGTGTACCAAAAATTTAAGCACAGTGCGGTGTCAAAAGTTTGGGGCCACCCCCGAGTCAGGGTATTCCCCACATTTTTGACGTGGTAGTGTACCGCATCTATCAAATTGTGGCCTAAAATTCAGTCTGCGCATGCGTCGTGTACTAAAATTCAGTCTGCGCATGCGTTAGGTTTGCATTCAAAAACTATGTTAGTGCTGGTGGGTAATGGGTTAACACAAATCAAAATCGTGATGAATAAATTGTGATGATGCATACTGGGTTAACTTGAATTTATTTTGTCGAAGTGATGATGACTCATGACTTAGAAATTTCAAGGTCAACAGTATGAGCGCGTGTTGGGGTCAAATGTCAACAACAAATTTTGATACATGTACTCGGCACGTGCCGGGTCAAAGGCCAATCCATACACGAAGTACAGTAGGACCCCAAACTACACGGTTCTTAACACCGTCAAAAAGTATTCCGGAAAATTGGGGTTTTACTGTGTCATAGAACTGTTACAGCTTTTATACTCAGGTAACCACAAAAATGCTTATAACTTTGTCAATTTTGCTCCAATCAACTTGAAATTTTGAGACAATATTCTTGAAATATAATGCATTCAGTTAAAAATGCAAAATTTTTTTTTTTAATACGTTACTCTGCCCTTAATGACGGAAGTTATTCCAGGCTACAAGAAATCTATTCGGAGTTAAATAATTGCTTTTAAACATTTCTCTAAGGCTTAGAAAGTGTTGATATTTATATAAATTACATGGTCGGCCAAGTGGTCGGGAAACGAGATTTCATATTACACGACCTAATATTATTCTAGATAGTGAGCTTTATTTATGATTTATGAATAAAATTAAATAGCATTAGTTATTAGTTATTATATTACGATTTACGTGTTCAAGTAGACGCCATTGTATCAATAATTCAAAAATTTTAGCAAAGTTAGAAAATAAAGATATGGGTTTAGAATTTTCAATCATCAATTTTGATCCCTTTTTATGAATTGGGTTAATAATAATAATTAGATTTAAATTAGTCTAAAAATTTGCACTCCCAATCAGTAAACAAATTTTTAATTACCGGTTGAAAAACTTCACAAATGTAGGCAATAATTTCTTTAATTAAAGACATTTGGATACCATCAAAACTAAAACTTTTTTTATTGGCCATATTCGGTACTACATTTAGAATTTTTTCGTAATGAAATGATAATGTAAATAATGTAAATAAAAAAACGCCGTGAGCAGCGGGGCCCCATCACGGAAGTCAAATTTTTCCCTACATCTTCGGTACTGAATATCTACAAGCGAAATGTGATTGAAAGTCTACAAGCGATTTGTCATTTTGATGGCTTCAAAACTGATGATGAGTGTTCGGCTGATCGAGGAACTTAGTAAGACTTGAATCTACTATTTTCTTTTTTTCGAAAACTGCGTAGTCACAAACGTTTTTATGAACATATTCAAAATTTGCAAATGATTTCCGATCGACTGACAATGAGTACCCGGAAGCGTATACCTGTCTCTAAAAAAATCTTTCCAGGCATTTAATTTTTTCTTAACTATGACGCACCCGAAAATTAATTCTGAAAAAATTATATTTTGCATGGATCATAGTAACAAGGTGACAAAAAATTTTGACAATGGGGTATTTGACAGTATCAAAGAAATACAATAAAAACAAATTTTAATGAAAATTGATAATAAAAAACAACAATTTATTATGTCAATTCATCCAAATTATCATTATTTAATTTAAAAAAAATTAATATTTTTTAGCTATAAATTGCGCAGCAGAAATGGGCCGTGACGTTGCTTTCTCTTATATTTCAACACTGTCGCCACTAGGGTCGCTACGTAAATTCCGATTAGCAAACATAACTATGGAAATTAATTTGAATTTAATTAATTTTTTTAAAAACCAGCAATTTTTTTTCTTAATTATAAGAAAAATAAACAGCTTTTTTTCTTAGTTACTTGACACCTGTTGCTATCTAGAGAATATAACGTAATTGAAGCTAATGAACATTTTCGCGCAAATTTTGAGAATAAATATTAAATTAATTTTTTCTAACGATTTTCGGCATTATTTTTAAAAATTAAAATTATATACATGCATAATACATAAATACGCGTATTTTAAAATAGTTTCCCAAAATTAATCAAATTCCCCATTATACCATAGCTACAAATTGATAAGAAAAAATATTAAAAAGTCAACCAATTTTTTTTTCTTTTTTTGGAGGGGAAGGTAGGTTATATTTTTTTGAAGCTGAAAATTGTTTTTGAGGCATACCATAGAGGTATCTAAAACATATAAAAACTTCAACTAAATCCGTTAAGCCATTCAAAAGATTTTTCGACTTTCAAAAAATAATTTCTTATCCACAAAGGATAAATTTTTAATGGCTGAAATTCAGTAAATTTCAATTTTATGTCGGTAGTGGCTAGCAGTAAAAAAAAATTAACACAAATTCAGTAGAAACACATACGTACAAGGGCATTCCTACCCATGCTTGCCTGCCGATACCCCTTGTGTTTTTTTTTTTTTTAAATATACAAAAAAACGGGCTTGAAGATATTTTTGTATTCCAAAAAATCTAAAATTCCTACTTTATAAATATAAAACACATACCTATAGCATTTTTAAATTAATATTTATGTATTGCATTTGTCATAAAAGTAAGTTCAATTTTTTATAAATTTTTACATTTACTATACACCTACTTGTATTATACGAGTAGTATAAAAATAAAGCATTTTAAACACATTTTACAATACCATTGAATTCCGATGTAAAAATGGGAGAAGTGGGAGGAAAAGTAATGTGGAATCCCTAAAAGGCACTAACTGGATACCAGCTCAATACATGTACAAAATTTTAGCCCCCTAGAGTCTCTAGGCGTGTTAGGAAAAAAGCAAAAAAAATCAAGGAAATATTGGCATAACAATCGTAGGGGTAAGGGTTAAAAGTTAAAACCTCCAAAAAGCAGTGACTGGCTACTAACTTAACCTATACACAAAATTGCAGCCCTCTAGGTTTATTTGGGGAGATTTTGACCCGAACGAAACTGTTAAAAAAGAAGAAAAATCATTTTCTTTTTGGTATAAAAATGGTGGGAATAAGGGTTAAAAGTTTGGGTGCCCAATGGCACCCCTTTGATACTAACTCAATCCGAATACAAAATTTCAGCCCTCTAGGTTTATTTCGACTTCACACAATAAGTACATAGGTATTTGAATTACAGTCGCACAAATAAATTTTAACATAAAATATGTATGTATGTACAAACAGGTACATATGTGTGTTTATATACAAACATAAGATTATGGAACGTATTAAAAACAAATTCTATTTTGACTATTGTTGGTACACGAAAATTATTTTTTTACACTTTTGTAAATGAATTAGTATGTACACAAATACACATCTTAAAACAATATTTTAGTCAGTGTCCACACCAGTGTTATTAAAATAATAAATTACAAGAATTTTTTCTATATTTTCAGGTGTTAATCTTCTTCTATCATTAAAAATATATTTAAAAATTGAAAAAGATCTCTCTACATCGACTGACGTTAACGGCGAATATTGATAAAATTGTATTAAATCAGAAAATATATTCAGGGGTACAACTTGTGTTTAATTATTTAAAAATTCACTAATTTGCCGAATGGTAGTTAAACCTGGGTTATCATTCAATACACTGTCAAGTTTAGTTTTAATGTTTATACATTTTCCAATATTGTTCTCACTGTCAAAATCGTATCTTCTGATCACTGTAATGTTCTTATTTACCCCTGAATACCCACGGGAGAGTTTTAAGTTTATTGTTGGTTTATTTTTAACCAAATCGTTCATCGTCATTTGTTAGTGTAACCTTATTTTTAACAATCACTAACGTCTTAAGATTTAAAGTTTTTTCATTATCATTTTTTGGCAAACTTGTTAATATATGCATAGACATGAGATAGTATTTAATCAGAAATATCGTGAGGTTAGTTTATGATTTTCTTAAATTTTTAATAAATAAAACACATTTTATTTTATAAATAAATTATACTAATATACAAGAGACACATATTGAAGTATGTAAAAATGCTGATTCGGCGATTTCTTGTGTTAAGATATTTACATAAGTAAATAAAAAATTTTAATCTTATTACAGTCGTTTACAAAAACTAGAGGTCATTTAATACCTATAGATATATTTAACTAATTTTTAAAAATTAAACTAACAAGTAATAAAATTTAAAAAAACGGATACATTGTTTAAGTTAATATAAAATATGGGAAAGAGATTTTTCTTAAAATATCACAGGCCAACGACTAAAAAACTTTTTTAATACTTTAACCATAATTTTATGGATTTTAGTGTGCTGAATCTGAAAATAACAATAAAATTGCTGTATCACCCACCATTTCCCTACATTTTACATCATAAACCTTTATATTCAAAAAATAGTTCAGAAAATTAATGCAATCAATATAATATCAAATATGCGAAAGCCAGCGATCCAATATCGTATAATGAATATAATATCTTATAATTCCAATATCTTAGCTCAAAGTTCCCGCATTTATCAGAAGCAAAGTTACAAGAGGGTGTCTTCATTGGCCCTGATATAAGAAAAATGATGTTTGACACTAAGTTTCAATTACATATAACAGTGAAAGAGAAAGACGCTTGGATTGCTTTCAAGGAAGTTGTTAACAAGTTTTTGGGTAACAAAAAAGACCCAGACTATAATACAACCATTGTATCTAATATACTTAATCGCTTCAAGAATTTGGGATGTTTAAGCTTAAAGGTTCATTTTTAAACAGCCAGCTAGACTACTTTCTGGACAATTTAGGAGCTGTCAGTGAGGAACAAGGAGAACGTTTCCACCAGGATATCAAGATAATGGAAAAACGCTATCAGGGACATTGGAACACCAGGATGATGGGTGATTACTGTTGGTCCTTTCACCGAGAAATTCAGCAAGCGGCACAAAGAAAAAAAAACCACAGCCGAAGCTTCAAAGAAAAGAGAGAAAGAAAATATAAGCCCATGGACTCTTAAAACCTTCATAAAACTTAGTATTTTAACACATAAATGTATTTTATGTGTTAAAATAAAGTTCTGTTTGTCTTGTACAAGTTATTTTTTTCCACTCCTATAAAATATTAGCATATTTCATTAAATCTGACATAGCCAAAATGTGACAAAACTGTGGGTGATACAAAATAATGAAATCCAAATTTGGATTTAGCACCCAAAAAAATATAAAAATCACCTATTAACGTTAAAAAAGTTTTTTATGACCTTAATTTTGCAGGCCTGTGTATTTGGAACATTGTGCTATTAATTTAAGACTAAAAAAAATATCTATGACGAGAAATTAATGTTTCAAAACTGTTTTAAATTATCGACATTACATATTTAGTTTTAAAAATACTAAGAAATATGATTTTTTTACAATATATTGACATTGTAAAAAATATGTTTTTAACGGTGCAGAAACCCTTACTTTTAACAGAGTACTGTACATATGCAAAATATTATATTATTATATATTTTGAAAAATTCGTTTTTATTTAATTGTTGATGATCAAATATTTTACGTTAAATGAGCAAATTCTTATATTTTATCACACGATATCGCGTGATTAGCCATATAGTAAAGTAATCATAGGTATTTATAAGGTATTTAAAAAATACATACTTAGATGTTTATAACATAAGTAAGTGGCGATTTTTAGCTGAGTAATATGTATTCTGATATTAAAAGTCACCATCGAAAGAATATACCGATAAAAAAATATATAGAGTGATACAGTTTTGTAAAATTTACGAGTATATATGGTGTACCCTAATTGTAAATGGAATTTTTATATATACATCAAGTTTAAGGTATAATATTAAAGATTAGTTTGATTTATTTTTTTAGGAATGGGTATAAATCAAAAGAACGGTTTTTTTTTTAAATTTTTTTTTAAGTATAGTTTTTTTAAAAAAATATATGTACACAATAATCACTTTTTAACATGTAAACAGTAGTAAGATCTTTTTAATTTACAAATTTTGAAAAGTGGACCGGTGGATATTCGAATTGAATTTAAAACGTTGAAGGAGGTGCCAGAGGATACATCATCATTCTGTCTTCTACTACATGATCGTGTGGTTCAATATAATCCATTGATGAATATTGTTACAAAATATGTATAAAAGCGCCGCAATCAGATTATTAATCAGCTAGTTTCGCTCTAAACAACGCACAATGAAGACCGACGCAGCAATTGTTGACTTCCAAGGATTTCCAAGTGCAACAAAGAGGGAATTCTACATAAAGGAATTGGCTGTATTGAAATTCGATTCTTCCGAAAAAAATTACGGTAAAGATTATATACTGCAACACTATATATTCAAATCGCCAATACCGTTTTGTGGATTAAGTGAAAAAGATCAGCGTACAGCTCGTTGGTTGCGGAAAAATCATCATGGGTTTTCCTGGATGGATGGGCATATTGAATACGAGGAGCTACAATACATTTTAATAAACAATCTACACGGAACTCGAATCATCTATACGAAGGGAGAAGAAGAAGTGTGGTATTTAAAACGACTACTACCATCAGCGCCCATTATGAACATTGAAGAAATAACAATTTGTCCCAAGTTGGGAATCATAACATCAACATACACTAGTCCTCGATGCGGCCATCATTCTGGAGCAACTTGGGCCATGGAAAATGTTACATCCATATACAAATATTATTGTGATAACATTTAAATATTTATTGTAAAATATTTTCTTTTAAATAAATTTATTAAAATAAAAAATGTGTTTTTATTTAGAGGAAAACCTGTATAAATCTGTTTTCAGATAAAAATATACAATCATATGATAAAATTCATTTTTGTGTATTAGACAGAAATCTCCGTTATTAATATAAGTATACCTTCTAATGACGTCATCTGACAATTTATACGAGTTTAAACCTGTCTTCAGATAAAAATATGATAAAATTATGAATCAGGGTACAGAGTTCGCGGTGGTTCAGACTAGCAACGCCATCTTTTACTATCAAAAAGGATTTTCAGTGCTATCTATTGACAATTTTTCAAACTTACGCACAGTGATCGCTAGTATCCAGACTAGCAGCGACATCTAGTAGTGAATTTACAGGACACGAAGGTGGCTGCGCCATCTGTTGACAATTTTTCAAACTTACGCACAGGGGTCGTTGGTATCCGGACGCGCAGCAACATCTAGTAGCGAATTTACAGGGCTTGAAGGTGGCTACACCATCTATTAGGGAAATTGTGAATTCTTAGTTTCGGTTAGATTAAAAAAAATTTTGTTAGGTTAGGTCAGGTTAAAAAATTTTGTTAGGTTAGGTTTGGTTATGTTAGGTTAGGTTAGATAAAATTTCCTTAGGTTCTGTTAGGTTGGATCAAGTTCCGTTAGGTTAGGTTAGATTTGAGACCAAATTTTGCTCCACCCATCGCTCAAAAAATCGGGAGTTGGGGAGGTGGATTTGGAACTCTCGAAGAGTAACTACTTGTGAGTGATACAAACTTCGAAAACGTCGAAAAAGCATGAAATTGTAGCTTAAAAGTGGGGGGTGGCGGCAAAATATTAAAACCTCTAAAATACACAACCTAGGTACGAACTTTATCAACATGCTAAATTTCAACCCTCTACGTTAATTCTGGGGAGCTGTGGGCGTGTTAGGTCCAGCCAAATTGTTGCACATAATTGACCGAAACATTATTTCCAACCAGTTCGGAAAAGTATTATTGTTTTGTTGCTCCCACCACCCACTTGAAAGTTGAGTCGGAAACAAAATTTGCCAAAAATTTGACCCCACTTTGATAGTATTGTTGTGCATCATAATGAGCCCCACTTACCAAATTTCAGCTCTACTCTTCCATAGTGGAGGCCCTACACATGTCAAAAGGTGGCGGGAATAAATATATATATATATACAATACCTTTCATAAATTTTGCACCATATGGGAAACTTTTTTACTATTTAAAACTATTTTGAAAAGTATTTTAGCGGGGTTAGTTGGTGCATCGGTTGGAATGAAAAAGTAGCTAAATACATTTCACCCCCCACTTGTTTATTTGGCGGGAAACCGGAAATTTCAATTTTGTCAATTACCAAAAATGGTAAAAATTTCAAAGTGACTGGTCACTTCCACATGAAATTTTGGCATCGTATCAAAATTGGATCTAGTAAACATATTCTGACAGTTAAATACCATTATCTGCAAAACTAACACTAAAAAATCCGCTTTTCCAAAATGCGACTTTAAGTGGCCCCAACTTCAAAATAATTTTATAAATGCTAGCAAAATAAAAATTATACCATTCTTTGACATCTAGTTATTCATAAAATCACAATTATTATTAAAATATTGTCATAGAAAACATTGGTTATTATTAAAACATTGGCCTTTCAATAGAAAAATTTATTTTTGTACTAAAAAAACACGTCTCTGTAACATCGGAGTTTTGATAAGCATGGACAATTATTATTACTGTATTTTCTTTATAGTTAGTAGCAAAGATACTTATTATGCTAATTTCACAAAAAAATTCCTAAGAATAATTCAAATAAATGATATTCCAGTCCTTTAAAATTATTAGAATTTTTGGTAATATTTGATATTTTATTAATAAAATTTATTATCAATATAGCCATGATACACAAAAATCACGGCAATATTGAAAATAATCACGGCATACACACGTTATGTTATGGATATCAAGGCAATCTATTTAATTTTTTGATAGATGAATTTGACGTCATCCGGACCGATCTACTGAATGAGATATATGAATGTATACTTAAAAACTACCAAAAACGGAATCAAAAATGTTGATTTATTTCATTTTATTTTATTTGCGCATTGGAATTTATTAATTAAGCTGAAATTTAATGTTAAATAAAACCACCCCTCCGATATTTGCATTTATTAATAAATATTTACAAAATAGTTTGGTTCAGTTTTCTTTCTTAATGTGTTTATGCACAGATTAGTGTTTATGTTTGGAAACTTTCTGATCTAGTATTTTAATACGATTGTAAAAGCGTATTTTGAAGTAGGTACAAATTCTTTACCTTCAGTGGTAAATCAATGTGTGATGATTGATGAATAAATTATCAAGAAGATTATTTATAAAATTTTCATCGGTCTATATACCATTTTATTTATTAATTTAAAAATAAAATTAGTAAATAAAATGCAAAAAATCTTAAGAATATTTACTCTTTTTGCACACCAATTTCCTTAAATTTAACTTCATCGTTTTTAATATTATGCTGCGCTTCCATTTCCTTTGTCCCATACTTGTAATCATTACTATTTATTAAATTTAATATTAAAAACGCATAATTTTAAAACCAAACTGTTTATAAATTTTCATAATTTCCGACACTTGTCAGTTGTCTCTTATGCTATTTTTTTGTTTACTGTTTTCTCTCAGTAACTGTATTAAGCTTGGGAAGATTTTTAGAAGGTAAAACACCTTTAGTTAAATGTCATTTTTCTACTGGAGTATTTCATAATTTTTCTTTTAAACTAGTGTAGTCTGATTCTTCAAACTGATCAGAGCAAATTTTTGTTGTCGCTAAATTAAAAACGACGTTTTCCCCGCATGCTTTTACCGATTTTGCACAAATAATCCCATCAGATTGAAACGCAAAAAATGTAATTTTTTTTATTATTTTTAGATTTTTTCACTATAATTATTTCATATATTTGCCTGAAATTTAACTATTTTAAATATTTTATAAACTTTTACAATTCAAAATACTTAAATAATTTAAATTCACAATATTTAAACAATTTTGACATAAGTTAAATTATTTATCTCGGTCAAAATGACGTCACAAAATGTATCTAATGGCGACTGTAAGCTGCTAATTACAATGCCTTCTATAATATTATAATATTTGTATGCCGCGGATAATATTATAATAATAACTAGTTGAATATTAAGAAAATTTCTAGCAGTTTTAAAGGACTGGGGTCATTTATTTGAATAATTCTTAAAAGACTTTTATATGGAATTAGCGTACGGCATATCTTTACTACAAATTATAAAGAAAATAAAGTAATGATAATTATTGATGCTTATTAGAACTTCAATGTTACAGACATGTTTTTTTATGACAAAATTAAATTTTTTTATTGAAACACCAATATCTGCGGCAATATTTTGATAATAACTGTGATTTTATAAATAAGCAGACTTCAAAGATTGGTATAATTTTTATTTTGCTAGCCTTAAAACAGTTTTAAATTTAGGGTTACTTAAAGTCGAATTTTGGAAAAGCAAATTTTTGGCCTTGATTTTTCCATAACGGGATATATTAACTAGACCTAATTTTGATATGATATCAAAATTTCATGACGAAGTGATCAGTACTTTTCAAATTATTACCATTTTTCATAATTCGCTATTTTGAAATTTTCGGTTTCCCGCCAAATAGCAAGAGGGGAGTAAGACGCGTTTAGCTCCTTTTTCATTCCAACCGATGCGCCAACTAGCCCCACCAAAATATTTTTCAAAAAATCAATAGTAAAAAAGTTTCCCATATGGTGCGAACTTTATGAAAGACACTATATATATATATATATATATATATATATATATATATATATATATATATATATATATATATATATATATATATATATATATTATTGTGTGGAATCGGTAAATTATTCTTTCGATGAATGGCGAGGGTGTGAATTTTCTAGTCGGTAAAATTGTTGTTGGTGAACTTTCCGGGTATGGTATAGGTACAATAGGTACAAGCATCGAGAAATTGTGCTTAAGATCAATTTCTTTAAATAAATATAATTTTATAAATTTTAATAATGGTCCGATTCTTACGAAATCTTTTGAGAATATTTTTGATAAGATTTACTTAAAAAAGGCAAACATGATTTTTCAAAAAAAAAAAAAAAAAAATGTATAAGTATATACCCCGTTTTATAATTTCTTTCCCAATTAACAATAAAAGCCTTATTTTTTAAATTTTGTAATATTCATTTCGATTATTCAAATTAATTTTTGTAGTAGATAAATAGGTTGCTGTAATTTCCAACAAATTATATTTATATAATATATGCATAAACTGACGTATTTTTTTTTTTAACAAAAATCAACTCTACTAATATTTTTAAGCTGTTCAGCGGCAGATAAAGCATTGTTATTGTCTAGACACCAAAATTAGTGTTTTAGTGCCGCCCAGTTGTTATAAAAGATTGTTTTTGTGACGGTTGGGGAAAAATATTTTTTTTTATTTTTTATTTTTTATTTACTTACATAGGTAGTAAGTATAGGTATGTGAACTTGTATAAGTATAGGCATGTATTTAATACTTTTGAGTTAAGTAGTTTAATTTACAATATATTGAACTTTTATTATTAACTTACAAATTTATAATAATTATTTATACCTGATAACAAATGGTGACATTTCGACATAGGGGGAACTGGGGCAAAGTAGCCACTCTAAGACAAAATGTTGTATAGTTTATTTGTTTAAAAAGAAATACAGATTAATAAGTATTTAGCATAATTATAGTTGCTTTAGTGTAGAAAATAACCATCAATATATCAACAATATCTTGAAAGGTATTTTTGCAATTCTTATTTTTCGCAACATGGGCAAAGTGACAACTTTACCCCACTATTTTGGGTAAAGTGGCCACGGGTAGCCATTTTAACTCAAAAAGAAATCTTGAAGTAATAAACATCTTTATATACAAAATCAAACTATGTTTGTATCATTAATTATTATATATCAACGGACGGACGGACGGACGGACATTGAAGTCTCATCATAAGGGTTCCTTTTTCACATTTTCTCTCGTAACCCTAAAAACCGTTTTCAGGCAATTCTTTTGTTTATAAAATAGAAAGAACTAAATAAAAGTTCTGAATTTAATATAATATATTCAAATATTCTAAGAATTCAATTTGAGCAGCGATCGGTGACACTGGCCACTTTGCCCCATTATAAGCCTGGCGACTTTACCCCGTTAGACGCCATTTCGGCAAACCACAACTAATTTCAAGAAAGAATTTTCTGATTCATCGATAATTGTATTATTTTAAAGGTAATTAGACAGAGTTTTTAGCTATATCAATTAAAAAATTGTATTCGTAATTAATAAAAAAAATAATAAGAATACAAGTTAAAACTTATTTTTTATCAAGACTCGAAAATTCAGAAAATTCGTTATAATTCATACAATCTAGGGAACTGATCACTGACGTTTTAACAGAATACTAATGGCATTCTACAAGCTAGTATTTAGCTTCACCACAAGATTAGAGTAGTTTCCGGTGAGTAAAGGCCAATGGCCACTTTACCTCCACTGGCCACTTCACCCCAGTCTCTCCTATAGATACTTAGTACAATAAATCCTCCGTCGGTTTCTAACGACTAGCCGTATGTTTCGGGTAATATCAATACTTTTTTTTCAAGTCGTAGGAAGTCTAGTGTGAGTCTAAAACTGAGCTTTCGAAACTGGTATGTTCTAGATCAGCCTCCCTCTCGAAATGAAGGTCAAAAATAGTTACTGGATTAGCTTTGTAACCATGAGTTTGAAAAAAAATTTGTAAAGACCTGCTTTGTAGAACATATGGGCTACTTACTACCCAAGACATATTTAGTTTTTTAATTTATTATACACTTGCTGATTTTAAGTGCACCAAAAATGTATACATACATAACTGGAGTATCTAGCTACAGAAAATATTTCAAAATAACGTTCAACTTTTTAATTCGTCTAAACAAAAATTAATGCCAATAGAAAATGTATTGTATTACTACTTGTTTATTGGAGTAACTCCTTAGGTGCTTACGATAACAATTTTAGAAATAATAAAATTAAGGTATCTATTTTTAAATTTTGGTACTACAATAGAAACTTGCAATAATGTCGTACCCCTGCATTTCAACAAGAGTCCTCCACCATACAAACTCGTTTCGATTTTAAAATAAACCATAAGTAAATTAATAATGAAAACTAAAAATACTTAACAAGAAACTTTTTTTTGCATATACTTAACAACAAAATTAAATAATTTTTATCTTTTTAATCGCGGACATTATTTACATGATTTCGTTCCACACAAAATTTTGGAACGAATATTCAAATAATGCCATTAGAAAAACCGCTATTGTAGCTAAGTTGGAAGATAATTAAATCAGTTCTTACACGTATTAAAAAACAAAAGTTAGACAATTTTTCGTTTCAATTACTGGCATTACTTGAATGGAATTAGACGAAATTTAGTGAAGAATGTGGAGCTAGGTATTGCTTCTCGAAGAATTTTACTCCATTATTGGACAAATTTAGCATTATTGAAAGCTTCTGATGTATTATACTTGTCACGTGAGGTATTACAATTTTAAATGTATTTTAAAAAAATTGTAACTGTTTTTTTTTTTTGTTTTTTATTTTTATTTTTTTTTAATTTTATTGTTAGTTTTATATTTTATATTAATGTTAGTTCTAAATTAATAATAAGAAATTTTTATTTTTGCTTTAGTTTACTCATTTAGTCAGTGTGATGAAAATGTTCCAAAATTTTACATGTTAAATTTTCAAGCGGAGGACGAATTAGAATATCGAATATTGAAAGAAAAACCAATTTAAAATATGTGTATACGTATATCCAATATAATTATAGTATTCAGATTTTAAATAAATATGTTTCTCACATTTTTTTTTTTAAATTCGGTTTTAAATCACGATATTTGATAAAATTTATTGTTGAAATACTCACATAAAAATACTAGAATTTCTTAACTTCACTACCGAAAATTCAACGTCTTAAAATATACACATTCACACACGTGTTTTAAAATCACTGGTAAAAACAATTTCTCTTGTATGAATTGAACGTGAAATTGTGATGTATTGTTGTGTCTTCAGTTACAAGGTCCGTGGTCTATGTCAATGGCCTACCTTCTCGACGGCAAACTTTAGTAGTAATTAAGTTGATTTGGTTCACGAATGATTTGTAAAAACACAACGGCGAGAAAGTAACAAATATTTTGTTGAATGTTGTTTGTGTTGATAAAAATGGACATTTTGTCCAACACCTGAGGAATAACACAGATTATTATAACATTGACATTGTACTTAAACAAAAAATAGAAGGTTAAATAGCTAACTGGTATCTATTTGGTTATTAACCATAATGATTTTTTATGTACTAATTTATGTTCTATGCCTCTATGGTACTTTAGTATTTTAAATAAATTTGAAACTATTTTAACAATTTTTTAAACCTGAGTTCCCAATTAATTTAATTATTAATTTATCCAAGGAGATGTAGGATTGGAAATAATACTCCGACTATCTTCCATAGAATAAAATGTTTCTTTATTTTTGTCCAGAAATTTTTCGGTATATTTTATACCTTCTTCAGTGGCTACAATTACAATAAATATTTACAATGTAATAATATTTAATATATCTAATATTGTAGTAACAGTAATATTTACAAAATTTTTTTGATGATTTGAAACAATTTGAAAAATTTGAAACTAATTAGCAAAATCCAAAGTGATAAGTACCTAAATTGAAATTTGTTTTGATGTCCAACAACTGAAACCAAATATTTAGAAAGACATTCCATTTATTTCTAGGCATATTTCAATTCTAATGAAATAATTTGTGTCGGTTGGTCTGTGATTTTCAAATTTGCAAGTATCAACATTTTTTTTAATTGGTAAATTCGATATATAAAACAAATCTAATGTTAAAAGAATTTTGTTTAGCCATTTGTTTGGAGGAAGCGATTTAACTCCCAATTATACTGACTAAACTATAGGGATGGCGGTTTTTCAAAAATAATCGGTTTTCGGTTATTTCGGTTTATTTTATGCTCGATTCAATTTGATTCAACCGCTCAAAATAACCAGTTTTTTAAATAACCAGTTTTCGATTTTCTTCTAGACTTACAGACTTACAGATTTTTACTTTATACAAGTATATTTTAAACGATAGTATTTTCCATACCATAATAACCATAATTAGCTAAATGTATTAGAATTTTAAAGAAATTAATTTCATTTTTTTTCTTAATAAAAATAAATTACCGGTCATTGAATAATGAGTGAAATTTTTAAATTTGTTTTATTTTTAGCAATAATTTGTTTGGTTTTTTCTCCGGTTATTGATTAAAATAAAAAACACCGATAATAATTGAGTCAAAAAAATAACCGAAATAAACCAAAACAGAAAATACCCCTGTCGCAGCACCTGCGTAGCATAGCGAATTTCCAAAGCTTTGACACTGTCGGATCTCATATAACAACCTGCATCCATCTAAAATAGTTTAGCTCTGTAACAGTGAACAAATTTTCAACATTGATTAAGTAGTTAATTTCTGGTACTTTTGGATCCCCAGGACCCTGGCGGGCAGGGCCGTCTTAACGTATGTGGGGGCCCCTGGGCACAGTAAGTTTGGGGGCCCCTTTTAAAAGCTGAAAACCAGAAAAACAAAAAAAAGAAAACATCAGGAACTAAAAAAAAAATTAGTTGACAATTATTTAATGACTTTATTGATACAACTCTATAGAAACGTTTCATCGCACACATTTAGGGTAAAGGCCTATACTTTTTTATATAAATATGAAAAGTGCTGTAAATATATAAAACGTAAAAATAAATTATTTTGACTTAAATTTTATAAATTTATACATAAAAAAAATTATTTTACTTAAGAATTTATTATCACAAATAAATAACTAAATCATTAAAAAAATTAATGTTTGTTACTTTGTAATAGGTATATCTTATATTATTTATATAATAACGTTCAAAACAGTTTCCAATGTATAGGAAAACTTCACAATATTTGGACATATAGCATATTTTTAAGTATAATTAAGTTAATCACTTTAGCACTGCACTGATACGAGGATGGTCCCATAAATACCCGGCCTAACCTAGAGATCGAGGTAGCTGTTTAAAAATAATCATTTTGTTAGAAAGTACACAATCTATAAAGCATTTGTTTCAAGTTTGAAGACGCTACGTTGTTTAGTATTTGTTTGACAGCTATCGATAGCGAACGTTTTTAGTGAATTTGTGAAAATGGAGAAAATTGGTCATCGTTACGTAATACAATACTTTTATTTGAAAAGCCTCAGCCCAACCAATATAAAAGCTGAACTAGATTATACTCTAGGTGAGTCTGCTCCTTCGTTTACAACTGTAAAATATTGGGTAGCAGAGTTTAAACGAGGCCGTGCGAGCTGCCAAGACGAGCATCACAGTGGTCGACCCAATGAGGTAACGACTCCAGAAATGGTGAAGAAAATCCATAAAGCGGTACTGGATGATCGTCTACTGAAAGTGCGCGAGCTAGCAGACATAGTAGGCGTTTCAAAAAGTGCGGTACATCGCATATTACCTGAAAATTTGAACATGAGAAAGTTGTGTGCAAAATGGGTGCCGCGTTTGCTCACACTCGAGCAAAAACAGTGTCGTGAAGATGTTTCAATTGAATGTTTAGCGAAGTTTCACAGCAACAAAGCAGAATTTTTGCGCCGATTCATAACCATGGATGAAACATGGGTCCATCACTTCACACCCGAGACAAAAGAACAATCAAAACAATGGACTGGAAAGGGAGAACCGGCTCCAAAGAAGGCGAAGACCATTCCATCTGCAGGCAAGGTCATGGCCTCGGTTTTTTGGGATGTGCGTGGGATAATTTTCATTGACTATCTTGAAAAAGGAAAAACTATCAACGGCGAGTATTATGCAAACTTATTGCAACGTTTGAGTGATGAAATCAAGCAAAAACGGCCGCATTTGGTTAAGAAGAAAGTGTTGTTTCATCAAGACAATGCACCAGCTCACAAATCCGTTATTGCAATGGCCAAAATTAATGAATTGAAGTTTGAATTGCTACCTCATGCACCCTATTCACCAGATTTAGCCCGCTCGGATTATTTTCTGTTCCCAAACTTGACAAAATGGCTCAGTGGTCAAAAATTTTCCAACGATGAAGAAGTGATGTTGGCAGTTAATGGCTATTTTGAAGAGCAAGACAGTTCTTATTATAAAAAGGGTATCGAACTTATTGAACATCGCTGGGAAAAGTGTATAGAGCTGAAAGGAGATTATGTTGAAAAATAAATATATTTTTTTCCAAAATTTTTATATTTTCTTGGTTGGGTCGGGTACTTCTGGGACCACCCTCGTATTAATGGTTTTTTTCTTGACTTCTGGAAAGCAAAATCTTCAATTACGTCATCGAATTCCAGTTCTTGTAGAATATCACTTTCGATACACATAATTGATAAATTGTTAAGTCTTTCTTGTAACATTGTCGTCCTTAATTCGTTCTTTATTCTTCTCAGCCTTGAAAATGAACGCTCTCCACTGCAGTTGGTGATCATTAGACATAAGAATATTCTTGTGGCAATTTCCACATTTGGAAATATCTCTTCTAATTTGTCTGTTTTTATTAGTTTATGTAAGGCAGATATACTTAAATTACTGTTTACTTGATTTTTCAAATACTGCTTTAAATGATCACATTCAGATTTGAGTTCATCAGCGTTAATGTCCTCATGATAAAATTCTGCAAATTCTTTGCATTTGCTTTTCAACTGACTCGGTTCGATTGTATTCAACTGAGAAAGAAATTCAAAACGTTGGTTAACTCCCTTGTATGATTCCGATCGTTGCTTTAACTGAATACTTAGTGTATCGATCATAGGAATAAACGTTTCTACTTTAAATTTTTCCTTGCCAAATAAGTGTACACTTTCTGACGACTCGTCAAAAAATGTGATACGCGTGCTACGATTTCTTTTTCTTTGACAATTATCTTTGTATTCGGCATCTGGATTCTTTTCTTTGGCTGCCGATTCGTAAAGGTCGAAATTATTTCGTGCGTTACTGATGAAATCAGCAAGAGATCCAAAAATTTTCGTTGCAGTGTCCATTGTGAGGGTGTTTTTTTGCAAGCTTACGCTTGCTTTGTTAATAATTTGAAATAGGTCATTCCATATCTCCGTTAGGATAATCATCTCTAGTTTTTCCATTTTTTTGCTGAGACTTTGGGCCTCGTTTCTAATTTCTGCTGGTTGATCTGTGTTTTTGGAAATTGATGTTAAAGCCTCCAAAATATGTTCGTAACCATTGCGTAAAGCATTAACCGCATCGGCACGTGCAGACCACCTGGTTTCACAGAGACATTTTAAAACTTTATTTGTACCCAAAGATTCTGTTAGTATATTCCATCGATAAGTCGAAGCAGAGAAAAAGCTATATAATTTTTGGACAAACTGGAAGTATGCTACCGCTTCTAAAACAGACCCCACAGCCTGAACGCCAACCAAATTTAGTGAATGTGCCGCACATGGGACAAAAAGAGCAAATTCACATTTTTCTTTTATTCTTTTTTGTAAGCCTGAATATATTCCAGCCATATTTGGTGCATTATCGTAACTCTGCCCTCGGCAATCCTTTATCGAAATATTATGGCTTTCTAAAAAATTCAAAACCGTTTTTTCTAGATATTGAGCCTTATGTTCTTTAATAGGTAAAAACTGCAAAAATCTTTCAACAGGCACTTCGTCTTTTACATATCGGACGATGAAGGTCAACTGATCGACATGCGAGAGATCGGGTGTGGAATCCACGCTTATTGAATAATATTTTGTTGTCTTTAGTTCATTGACAATCGTAGCCAGTACTTTCTTTCCCATTATATTAATAAATTCGTTGCAAACATTAGCAGACAAATAGGAAGTATTTCCTTTTCCGCGATTTCCGCAATTTTTTATATGATCAGCAAGGAACGGATCAAATTCGCTAAGTAATTCTAAGCATCCCAAGTAATTTCCATTGTTTTGCGATCCCAAAATTTCGTTGTCACCACGAAATCCTAATCCTCTTGAAGCTAAAAATTTTACAACCGCCACAATCCTTTTCAGTACATTCTTCCAATAATTTACTTGTGTATTGTATTGCGATAGTAAGTCACAATCCACTCGACCAGCCGTTTTGCTTCGCGCGACATAAGTCATCATAAATTGTCTATGCAGTGAACTATTTTCATGCTCCGTTAATTGGTTGCTTATATGCTTCCAGTCTTTGTATCCACTGGAAGAGCTCAAACTGTTACTGTTCGTAGTATTATTAAAAAGACGGCAGCAATAACAGTACACACATTTCTTCGAAGGTGAATATAGAAGCCATTTCCGTTCTACGGATTCACCATTCGTCAGTTTGCGAGTAAAAACGTTCCTAGTCAAATTTCTAGTTTTTATTTTACCGCGCACATCACAGAAACTTGAAGAGGTTCCCGAGAATTCACAGTCTTTATTTTGAAAAAACTCTGGTCCTTTATGAATCCATATTTCGCGCACTTTTTCCGTAAAAATATCGTCACAATAAGTACCAGGATCATTTGAAATTTCATCTAAATTATTCGTGAATGTATACTGTGCTTGTGATTGTGACTTTGAAGAATTTGCTGTTGTTAATAAGTCGCAATTTTCTGAGTTAGAAGATGTAGACCTCGATGTGTTTGCGACTATTTCTTGAACTGCTGAACTTGATTTCGAAGTCTCTGATCTAGGAGCATTTTGATACGTTGAAGTCGAAAAGTCAGACTGTTGACTAATTTCTTCCGGAATAAAAAACGAAGTTAATTTAGGTAATTTGCTGCTATTTTCTTTTTGCATAGCAAGTCTTTTTCTTTTTTCTGAACCACTTAGATATGTTCGTTTCGACATAATTGCACAAAATTATAAATGCAGCTTAATACACAACAGTTTAGGAACACTAATAACGTTGTAATATACGTTTTACAAGAAAAATTTATTTATATATATTTTTGTACCTAAAAAATTTTAATGGTTCCAGATGCAATAATTTAAAAAAAAAGAAAAAGAAAACTAGTCTAGCTCTAAGAAGGGTCACAAAAGGGTCACATATGTTTCACATAAAATTTTAGAAAGTCCAGATCTAAGTAAAAATAAATCTACTTATTAAAAACACAAATATACTTTTCAAAATAAATTGAAATAAAAGATTTAAAAAAAGAAACTAAATTGTTAGGTCCTTTTATCTACATATTTTTTATTTATATGTAATAAACTAATATAAACTAAAAAGGAAGAACCATTTTAAATTGTTTTCTGAAGAAGGGTAAATATTGTATTTTGCTAAAATATTTATAGCAGCTCAGGGTGATTGTAGTCCTGATGTTTGTATATACTTTGCATAGATCATAAATATAACTATAAATTATTTACAAGTAGTTAAAAAAGAGGAATTGACAGATGAAAAAAATCTCAAAAAGTCATAAAGTTATCTTGTTTTTTGGGAAATTTTTTATTGTAGGAGTTCTTTAGCTTATTTTTAAAAAGTTGTCAATCAATGTAATTTATGGCTTTTTATTATAAATTTACAAACTATATTATGTGAAATATCACTAATATCAGTTACATATTATATTATATCGTCTTCATAAATACTAATTATGTATATATCATTTATACAATTTTTATTATGTTAATTATTTATACAGCAGCACTTAATATATTGTATAACTTGTTTCCTTAAGTTTTATATGAGCATGGGCTCGGGGGCCCCCTCAGCTTGGGGGCCCTGGGCTCGTGCCCTGTGTGCCCCTGGGGTAAAGACGGCACTGCTGGCGGATCTCATATAGTATAGCATATAAGCATTTAAGCGAGTTTAACTTTTTAAAGGTGAAAAAATTTTCAGAATAGGTTGGGTAGTTAATTTTTTACACTTTTGGGACCCCCACACCCCGGCGGATTTCATATAACGTAACTTATATCTGTCTAAAATCGTTTAGCTCTCTAACAGTGAACAATATTTTCAAAATCGGTGATGACGCGCTCTTGAAAAGTTAGTTGATTTTTATTTTGAAAAATGAGAGAGATATAAATATTGTTATTTATTATAAGGAATTTTTGGAATAAGTGATCACCAACTTACATCAAAAGTTTTTTGTTCTTTATTGGCTACCTACGTTTCGAGAATAAAATTTCTTCTTCAGGCCATAATCTTAAAGTATTAAAAACAAACATATTAAAGTACTAAGCAGTAATACAATAAATTAAACACAATTTTTTCGAAAAACAAATCAATATGAAAAAAATTATTGTAGTTATTAAGATAAATTTTTTTTAAAAATACACAATTTTACAGTCAAAAAGTAATTTTTTTTTTTTTTTAAATTAAGACAAAAATTTTTTATGAAAATTATATTGTTGCAAAAATAAAAATAAAATACTTTTTAATAGTATCACGTCAAACATTGAAATGAATTGAAAAATAAAAAAAATCAAAAAACAAAAAATTGCAAGAATCAACAACAAATTGAAATAGACAAAGTAGTTCAGAGATGTACTTCATATCTGTTATGTTTTATGGAGAATAATAATAAGTTTATGTAAGTGGATATTATTTATAGTACATTTAAGATAAGTTAGAGGTAAGGAACCTTCAGAAGCATGTGTCCTTAACGAAACTGTTCCCTAACTGCGATAAAAATTCAAGGGTAACTTGTTTTTAACTTTTCAGTTTATCTTTTTGTGACGGCGTTCATGTTTTTTGATTTGTGATATTTTGTGAGATCTTTCCATACTGATGAAAACACTGGTAATGAGCCTTAATCGCACACGCTTGCTTTTTTTAAGGGTAAGAGGAAGGCGTTGCCATATTTTATGGCTAAACAAGCCCACTAAGGCGACTGCAACACTGTGTGTCACTAGATCCCCTTCCCGACTAGAAATTTTTCCTTATTTGCAGAAAGTATCATCGGGTCCTTATCAGGTTTACATAAGGTAATCCCTAATAGAGAAAACCTGATAAGGGCCTTATGGGGATGAGGTCAGGATAACCTTCTTTAAAAAAAAAAAATATTTTTCATCGGGTTAACCTGATGAGGAAATTATCAGGTTCATGTCAGGATAATCTCACTTGTAAGAAAAATATTTTTCAACAGGTTATCCTGATCAGAACCTCATCAGGATCATATAAGGATAACCTTACGTAAAAAACAAATTTCCTATCGTGTTATCCTAATCAGAACATTATCAGGTCCATGTCAGGATAACCTTATCTGTAAGAAAAATATTTTTAACAGGTTATCATGATCAGAACCTTAAGAGGATCATATCAGGATAACCTTACGTAAAAAACATAAATTTCCTATCGGGTTATCATATTCAGAACATTATCAGGTCCATGTCAGGATAACCTTACTTGTACTTACTATATTATATAATACAATCGCTTACATGATTTTTTGTAACTGAATCTGTAACAAAATAACCTTAAAATGTAAGAAAATTGTTTCATTTTTAAACGTTTAATAAAACTATATTCGTCAATAACTGAAAAAACTTATAATTTTTCGGTTTTGTTTAATAATAAGAACTACTCTCATCTTTATTATTATATATTTGGATACATATATATCCCAATGTAAGTAACGTAGTTATAGCATTATTTTGCTGTACACAAATATTGTGCTACTTCCTTGTTGTTCAAAACAGGTTAACATTTTTGTTCTGTTAAATGGAAATTTGTGTTAATATTTTCATTTTAACATAAACATGAAATTTTACATTTAACATTGAACTCATTTTACATTGAAGTATTAATAGTGTATATATAATTTAATATGGAGCTAACCCGATAAGGACAGCCTGATTAGGATTCAATAAGGTTATTCTGATCATGATCTGATATGGTAGTTCTGATGAGGACCTGATAAGGTAGTCATGATAAGGACCCGATGACTGTTCTGCGTGACAAACCTGATAAGGACCTCATACGGTAATCCTGATCTGGACCTCATCAGAATCTAAGGCACGCCTGATAAGGTCCTTGTCTGAACCTTACTAAAATTTATAGTCGGGTTGTATTTAAATCCTTAAATTAGCCTTACTTGGCCCAATTTTGAGAAATATTTTTCGGCATATATTTACTAATTCAAAGGCGTAGATTTCAAAAATCGATGTCTCAGTCTCGTCCAAGGTCGCGTTTTGTGTGTTTTTATAGGTCATTTGGAAATTTTTGCAAATGTCTTCTTCTAAATACCGTGTTTTGGAGAGCTGCATGCACTGTCTTGGGAAGCTCTTAGAACCCTACATGCATATCTATATATATATATATATATATATATATATATATATATATATATATATATATATAGATATAGAGATATATATATAATACTTATGCACTTGAGGGGAAGGAAAGTGGGAAACCGGGAAAAATCCAAAATTTAACATCTTGCTACAACTCGAAAACGCAAAGGTTCCTTGACTTAATATTGCAGCTATGAAATACATGTGCAAGGGCGAACGCTACCATGACACTGCCGATCTAGGTTGGGTCTTAGGCAGATTCACCTATCTTATCCGTAGGGGTCCTTTGCTGAATTTCTTTACAATAAATCCTTAATTGTTTTTGTCATTACAATAACAATATTTAATATAGCGAAAGTTTAGGTGGAGTTTTGGATTATTATTATAAGGAATTTTTGGAATAAATGATCAAGTTACATCATAAGTTTTTTGTTTTTTATTGGCTACGTACGTTTCGAGAATAAAATCTCTTTTTCAGGCCATAATCTTAAAATATTAAAAACAAACATATTAAAGTACTAAGCGGTAATACAATAAATCAAATACTTACAATTTTTTCGAAAACCAAATCAATATGAAAAATTATTATATGTAGTTACTAAGATAAAAATTTTTTTAAAAATACACAATTTTACAGTCAAAAATATATATTTTTTTTTTAAATTAAGACAAAAATTTTTTAAGAAAATTATATTGTTGAAAAAAATAAATAAAAATAAAATACTTTTTAATAGTATCACGTCGAACATTGAAAAGAATTGAAAAATTAAAAATTAAAAAACAAAAAATTGCAAAAATCAACAACAAATTGGAATAGACAAAGTAGTCCACAGATGTACTTTATTATGTTTGATGGAGAGTAATAATAACTTTATGTAAGTGGATATTATTTATAGCACATTTAAGTTTATTTTTGTTTATGTTTTCGAATGTTTTGACATAAACGTTTATAAAGTGTTTGATTATCATTTTCAATTTGATTATTTAAATTTTCCGTTAAGAAAATCCATAGAGTTTCCAGGTTCAATCTTTTTCTATAGTTTCTTTCATATTGTAGCACCTTTGTATTACTGTAGTCGAAGACATGGTCCAAATTATATGCGTGTTGTGCCAAACCAGTGCGTAATTCAGTTCTACACAAATCCCACCTGTGTTGTTTTAGGCGATACTCGAGACGCTTAGACTTCTGACCAATGTACGAAGAGCCACAACTCGAACAAGGGACTGAATAAACTAGATGGCTTCTTTCTTCAATTAGAGTCAGTCTTTTTAGGTTTGAAAAGAGAGAATTGTTTATGGAAAAGGGGGTACTTATTTGTACATTTGAAAATAATGACGGTCCCATGTTTATACACAATGAATTGTTTACTTTATGTGAGACAAAATGATACGAACTACGTAAAACATGCCACTATACATAATCATGACACAAGAAACAAAAACAACATCTGTATAGACAGGTATCGGACAAACCGGGTTAGGTCAGGTGTTGGTTACTATGGACCCAAAATGTATAGTATATTGCCATCAAGCGTAAGAACTCTGCCTTTTCAAAAATTTAAAAGTGAAATAAAAAAATATATTTTAGTAAAATGTTTTTATTCTATTGATGAGTACTTTAAATAATGATTTTAGCGATTTTAACCTGTTGTAAGTTTCATTTATTATGACTTGTGTAAACAGTTTTAATGTAATAGCACTAAATAAATATTATTATTATTTTAGGTTGTCCTATAATATTAATATTATTTAATATTAATACTATTTACGGTCTATTGTCTGGGTTGTTCGTGATACAGCTATTATTATATATACGGTGAACGAGCTTTGGGTAATACTATCAATAACAGACTGAGGAAAATTGTTTTTAACTAAACTGTTTTTAGCTACTCGTATGGCTGTAGGTCGATATTCTGGATGTGAAAAATTTATGGCCCTATTTACTATATGCAGTATTGCGTTTTACATGTACTGGATGATTGGAATGCCAGTTGGTTAATCTGGACGAACAATAAGGTTTCCGACGCCAAATAGTTTTATTTTCCTTATCTCTTAAAATTTGCACGTCCAAAAATGAAAGTATTTTATTTTCTTCTGTTTCTATAGGACCCCCCATTGGGAAACCATCCAACTGTTTGAAAGCGCCATCAGTAAACTTAGCGGTGAAAAAAGAGTTGTTAATTATCAAGTGCAAGCATTCCAAAAATGTACCATAGTCTTGTTGCGTTTTACGTTTCCAAGCGTCCAGAATTGAGAAATCTGTTTTGTATCTCAGCTCTAGGCAGTTTTACTTCATTCAATCGGTGGTGGTGGGTGGTGTCGGTTGTGGGTGGTGGGTGATAGGTGGTGATTCTGTGGTGACGGTAGTGGGTGTTGGGTGATGGTGGTGGTTGTGGAATAGTATAACCACAGAACAAATAGAACGAATATAACTGTCTCTTTTCTGCAATCACTTATGTGGAAGTATGTGCATCTTAGGTTGCTTAGGTGTCAGTTGCTCAGTACCCGTCACTCAGTGTAAGTCAGTCAAACAACAATAAATTTGATTGTTGAACCGGCACAAGTAGCGTTGTGGTATCACACACATCACATACATGTATGTGAACCAAAGGTCACGTGACGGCTATCACCACTCACACAAACAGAGTTTATCGCACAAATACAAAGTAAACACCGTGCACGTATACAACATATTTTCTATCTCAAGTGGTTACACAGGTTCCAGTAGTACAGAAATATGTATTTTCTCTCTAGATGCTCTATGAGTATAACCTGTGGGGACACTATTCGCTGGATGAAATAAATACTAGAACAGCTTCAACTTCGGCTTAAACACACAAAAACAATGTCTTCGTCATCGTCAGCTTACTGGGAGCGTTCACAAGTGTTCTCAAGCGAATTGGATAAATTACGCAAACGAATTGATACATATGAAAAAATGGTTGATGCAATTGCGAAAATTCAAAATTTGAACCTATCATCTGAACCGATGGATTTTGAGTAAATAAATATGCCAATTGGTGAATTTGTCGAAAAAGAGCCAACGCTAATAAACGAGCTGACTTTGATCACATTTCTGCAAATCTATAAATAGATCATTTTGAACGTGTTGAATAGTTATGGTGCAAAAATCATACGTCGCGCATGGATTTGGTTAACGGCTGACTATCAAAAAATATTTCAAGATTGTGAACCATGCTTTGAGCACTACAATCGACCGTGGCAGCAAGATCATGTTGATGGTCCACCAAGTTTGAAGCAACAATGTTAAATTTGTAAAAATGGTGTTAAAATGGAAGAAGATTTTCAACCGCCCGTTGGTCAAACAATAACGTTTACTACACAAATTTTACGAATCGAAAATGTTTTTATTACAACCCGATTTGTATATACATGTTAACAATTTAGATTTATTATTGTATTTAACCATAAAATTAATGAACTATGATAGTTGAATCAAACATTTATGTATGTATGATTATATTAAGCCGGTTTATGCTAAAAGAATTTGTGCGGTTTGGGAGCAGTTACTTGAAAATATAAAAAAATTACGGTCGGGGGTTATAGAACATATACACAAATTATATAACTTTTAATATTTATTGTAAAATATTTCTGTATACAGATTTATAACATTTAAAAAAAAATATTAGACATAATTGTGAGTTATTTTTATTTAAACAATATCCGATTCTTCAATCCATTGATTAAATTCCGGAGAATAGCCGAGCCATTTGACTAATACTTTTCCACCAAGTTTCTTCAGGATCTTTTCCACGAAATACACGTCTGGATATTTCACCCGCTGTAATTCATATTCATAGAAACCACCTTGAGTGGGTTTATTCTAAAAAAATCATTAACTTTATACCGTAAAATTGGATGACTTTGGTCCACTTTTGAAATTTACACTTATAAGTTTTACACCAAATGGTATTAATTTTTGTTTCTAGTTACGTTTTATGGGTCTGTATTAGTACTGTTAACTTTGAAGTGGAGAAGAAGCTATATACATTATTTTTGATCTGTTTTAAAACAGGTCGCCAATATTACCTTTAAAAATCATTAACAAAATTTTTTTATTAAAAAAAAAAAAAAACTTTTTATTAGTAACAGCGATTTTAGCTGAGTACATAATATAATTGTAATATTAAATTCCATCAGAGAATATGTAGCATTGTACATTATCATATATGTACAAATTAAAAATAAAAAATATATATAGTGATACATTTTGTAAAATTTGTGAGAGTATATATGGTGTGCCGTAATTGTAAATGAAATTTTTTTTTGTAAAATTTTTATAGTTTTTTCTACTCAGTCGTATTTTAAAATTATACAATGTTAAAATATCAATTTTAAGGTATAATATTAAAAATTAGTTTGATTTATTTTTTAGGGATGGCTGTAAATCAAAACATCGGTTTTGAAATTTTTTTTTTATTAAGTAGGGTAAGAGACCCGATGACCGAACACTATTTTTAGCTATATCATTAAAGTAGCTTAAAAAATTAAAAAATAAACAAAACACCCATTTTTTTTTTCTTAATAAGTATGAAACCAAGTTTTTTTAATCCAATGGATATGTTTTTAAGAAAATATAACCCAAAAATTTTGATTTATTAATGTTTTTGTTTTATAATTTGTTGACGTCTATGAAAAAAACGGACAGAATATATTAACCTCCTTTGAAAAAACAACACACTGACCCGTAAGAAAAAACACGCATTTAATGTACATGACATGCAATACATACCATACATACCATCTTCTCCTATCGAATATTTAAACCATTATCTTGCAGCCACTTTGACACTCTATCCACTACAAGGGGTCAGTCTGTGTCATAGAGTATCACAGAATGACACCTTGTGAAACATAGCAGCAATGACAGAAAGGTTTAAATATTCGATAAAATAAACCACTAAAATACTGTATTTTCTTTCGCCATCTAATTATTTTTTAAAAAAACATTGTGTACATTCTAACATGATTCTAACTTATCTATACGCCATTGTGAATTTTTAAACAGTTAAATTAAGTATATGACGTATATATTTATATGTTGTTTCAAATCTAAATGTCTGACGTTTTTATTTCAATTTCGAAGTTTTAATTCATTATTAATTATTTTTCAATTGATTTTACGTTCTGAAATAAATAAAATATTAAAGTGAAATTATAAAAACGGTTAGTTAAGTGTTTTAAACCCAAAAATTAATTAAAAATGTTTATAAAATAGATATGTAATATAAAATTCTCAAAATGGGGTACCCAACCTTAGAACTTGGATCCCAAGAAGGAACACTTCTAGAAATAATATTTAACGCATATAAAATATAATTTAGCTATCCTAATCTCTTAAGTGGACTAATAACAATTATTTGTATACTTTTATTATGCTAATAACTTTAAAAATTCAGTGAAAAATGTTACAATTTTATAACTCATGTGTTTTGAATAATGATCATCCATCATATTAAAAATTCACGAATTCAACAAAAATTGTTCGATATATATATATATATATATATATATATATATATATATATATATATATATATATATATATATATATATATATATATATATATTTCTTAAATTAAGTGAGGAGGCATTAAATGTGAGGTGAATTTAAATTGAAAAATAATTATTCTATTAATAATAATTTTGTTTATCAGAGGTTTCTTTCAGAAATAACTTCATTAATATATAAATGTCAAAACTGTCCGGACTTATAACCCCGTTCGACAATCGGGTCTTTTACCCTATAGTTTAAAAAAATAGGTACACAATAATCATTTTTTAACATGTAAACAATAATAAGATTTTTTTAATTTACAAATTTCATGAAGATCCAACGTTTTGAATTGCAATCTCAAGAACATTCAATGTTTTGAATTGCAATTTATGAGTTAGTCCGATTGGTCCATTATTTATGATCCCTAATTGTGGACTGTTCTGCAACCACGCGAACATCTACTCATTGAAATTGTCGAATCTCGCCGGCAATGATATGTATGCAATTTCTAATTCCAAAACTGTCTTCATTTTCGATGAATCGAATTTTGATGATAGCTGACTTGCACCCATTATTTTATATATTTTTCCAATCTCCATATCAAAAAGTTTAATACACCGTTTGATGAAACCAAGATTGTTTAATTCAGACAAAAATTTGACGTCATTTGTTGCACTAAGTCTCTGTTTCCAGCAGTTATGGATTCCATTGTTCGCAGTAATTAATTTTTAACACAATAATTGGAAATTTTTTTACAACAATAAGATTTAATATTTTCACTAAAATTTCGAACCAAATTGGGATTCTAAAAATTCTGTCGCGGTCTTTTATAGCAGAAAAATAGCATGATGACGTCAGTTATCGCACTTTATGTAGCCATACAGGTTAAAACCTGTTGCTTCATTTTTTTTTGCATATTAGACAGAAATCTTCGCTATTAATATCAGTATGCCTTCTAATGACCTCAGATGACAATTTGTACGAGTTTAAACCTGTTTTCAGATAAAAATATATAATCATATGATAAAATTATGAATCAAGGTACAGAGATCGCTAATATTCAGACTAGGAGCGACATCTACTAGTGAAAACTTGGAATTTACAGAACTCAATGGTGGCTACGCCATCTATTAGGGAAATTTTCAAACTTACGCACAAGGATCCTTAGTATTCAGACTAGCAGCGACATTTAGTGGTGAAAACTTGGAATTTACAGGACTCCAAGGTGACTGCGCCATCTATTAGGGAAATTTTGAATTCTTAGTTTCGGTTAGATTAGAAAAAATTTTGTTAGGTTCAATTAGGTTAGGTTAGGTTAGGTCAGATAAAATTTCGTTGGGTTCCGTTAGTTTAGATCAAGTTCCGTTGGGTTCCGTTAGGTTAGACAAAATTTCCTTACGTTCGGTTCGCTTTGATACCAAAACATTACTTCACCCACCGCCGGAGGTTTCAAGAACCGCCCCGGTAGCCTTACCTCCATCCGAGGTCGCTCAAAAAATCGGATGGAGGGCCCCATTCTGTCATATTTCTACTACTTATTGAAACTAAAATTTGAAATTATAGCAACGGCCAACGATTAAATTTTCCTGATCCCGAGTTTGATCTATGAAAATTGTTTTCCAACAATTACGTAACAAATGTACCGGGTATAACGTTATTTTATTGTTACATAAAAGTTTTGTGAGGGTTTCATTGTAAGTCAATTATCACATAACTGTAGGAACCGGAAAGAATTTGTCACACGTTAGTTCCGAAACGCTCGTCAGGGAAATTTAATCGTTGCCAATAACAAAGACTTTAAAATAGTAATAGTTGAAAAAATTAACCGTCCCCAACAATTTATATAATTATGTTTCAATCATTATAATATTATCAGTTAAATACCTTTAAAACAGCTTAGGTTTAATTGGACAGCAAAATAAATACAAACTGATCAGCAAAATAGGCTAATTGAGCAGCAGAATAAATAGATACGGTCAGTTTTCAATGTATAGATAGCAGCTCGTAAACCATTTGAACGTCAAATAAGAGAGATGGTATACTAAAAAAATTAACAAACAGCATATTTAGTTCACCATTTAATATTTTTTTGGCCTGCTGTATAGTCATTTAAACATCAAAAATATACTTACATGACAATATTAAGTGGATATTTTAAACCTTAAATGTAAGAGAATAATTCTAGTAAAATACAATTTCCTACAAATCAACCAAAACAACTTCTTACAATTATTAGCCTGGTTTATATGGCGATGGACTTTACCATTAGTGTTTCTGTCGGATTTGTGCCCAGCACAAAGTTAAACGTAGGTTACCTGCTGGATTTACGTGGAAAAAACAATTATTAAGCCCCGGTGAGTTTTATCCACTGATCTTGGCGGTCCATATCAAATGTGTACTAACCCACACAGACCTTTTTTTGATTTCTAATTTATTTACCATATTTACGATTGTTTGCTTACTACGTGAAATGCACGATTAAAATTTACTTTTTTATTTTAACGAAGAGAAAATTTTTTTGTCTCAAATTCGGATCTTTTACTGCCAGTGACAAGTACAATAGATAAAGATACAAAAAAAGAAAAAAATCAGATCCCAACATACAAAAGTGAACTCTAGGAATTTACAAAATATAAATAATACTAACCTATGTTTGTACATTACCTAAAATTGAACCACCATCTTTACTATTGCATGACGAGTTAACTCGTCCTAATCATTTAAAAAGTGAACGAGTTTGATGAGGAGTTTCTCGGCTTGAATCTTTGCGACTCGATTTCTTGTAACCATGCTTAGAATATGTCTAAAGGGAGATTTAACAATTAGTTTAGATATAATACTTGTGTTTTTCATCGATTTTAATGTTTTGCATACACGTTTTATTCCAAAACAGAGGTTTGAGTAGGAAGAAAAAAAATGTGCGGTTATACACAAAATAAATAAATAAATAAATAAAATAATTAAAATTCGCCAAATGAATAGAAATTAAAAGCTTCATTGAAATGTATTTAATAGTTATTTGTGTATTAAGAGCACAAAATGATACATTGCCGCTCGATTGAGAATGTTGACGCGCGACACCGCCAGGCGGAGCGCGTTATTTATTATTTTTAATTAATATTTTGTAGTTATTTTAAAATTTAATAAAATTAATATTTCACTTGATCACGATAAAAATAATAATAAATTTAGAATCTGTTTATTTGTTGTCATAGAAAATATAAACAACGCCTGCCCGATTTGTAATTAAATATACGTTGAGCGAGCGACAAAGTAGGTATTACTTTCGCTTTAAAACGAAAAGTAGTACTTTGTCGCTCGGCAACTAGACATTTTACTCTTTCTTCACAGAGCGTAAAAGTCTACTTTCCACTATGATTATAGAAAAAAAATATTGTCATTACTTAAACTGCAAACTATATATTTTAAAATATTAATGGTGTTCAGTGTTAGACAAACCGCAGAATGAAGAAATAAGAAATTTATTTTATTGTAAAAACTAAGCATTTCCTTCCTATCTTATACATTAAGAAATAAAACCTTGCGCTGTAAACGTTCCTTTTTTCAGCCCAATATCTTAGCCTCTAATTTATATAATCTTATTAATTATATTAGCATAGGAAATCTTTACGCTAGTTAGTTTTCCAACAACAAAGTTTAATAATATTCCATAATGAGTAATAGTAAAAATACAGAAAAAGTTTCTAGTTTGTGCTAGAAAGTGGAATTAGGATCATTTAATGTTATTTTAAAACCATCAATCTTTTTTAATAAAATCTTTCCTCTTAGTAGTGTAGATAAATTAATTTATTTTTAAAGTACATTTATGACTTAATTTACACACAAACATGTATCTTGTAAGTTATTCTGTATCCATGTTAAGTATCTGGTAACACGTGTGTATACTCCTGGGTAGCCTGGTCTTCCACATCCTACTCCCCAAGACACAATGCCTAAAACAGAAAAAAATTAGAAAAATTGAATATCTCTGTAAAAGTTTGGGGATATAAGTGAAGTAACAGTAAAATTGAATTTTCAAGAATGGCGTCAAATAATGAAAGTAAATCAATTGAATCGGTTACAATGATTCTAAGTGGGAAATCGCCATTAGAGATATTTGCTTTATTTCTTGACGATAGTGTAGTTGACATGATTGTAAAATATAGAAACTTATATGGCAATCTAACAATGCCCGGTTTGATTAGAAAGCGTATGAAGTTAACCGAATTATCGGAATTGCTTTCCTGTGTGACTATCATACTTTAATTACATTGATTTAATCAATTCAAGATTTGAAATTATTAAGCCTTTAATTCATTTATGTGATAATCACTTTTTATAAGCCACTCCAATAAATTACAAACTATGATTAAAAAAATTACAACTGGTCTCCATCACGGAAGTCGAATTTTTCGCTGCATCTTCGGCATATTCAAGATTTTTAAATAATTGAAAGGATATAGGTGAATTGACATTTTGGTGATTTCAAAACTGATGATAAGTCTCCGGCTGATCGGCACTTTAGAAAAAGGATTTAAGTTATGCTTATCCGCCAATAGCCTTGGTGTTTTATTTTTAAATATTAAAAAAGGGCCATAAATAGTGAACCGGAAGGCCTTTATGAAGATATTATTTTCTTTTCAAAAATCCAAAATTCGTATTTTATAAATAACAACTGATTTTAATAACATATTTTTAAATTACAATATTTATTACGTTTATTGTAACAGTTCATTTTTTTTTTTTTTAAATTTTTTCTGCTAACTTGTATTAGTATGAAAACAAATCATTTTAAACACATACAACAATACCATTGAATTCCGATGTAAAAATGGGAAAAGAGCCGGTGGGAAGTAATTTGGAATCCCTAAACGGCACTAACTGGATACTAACTCAATACATGTACAAAATTTCAGCCCTTTAGGTTTACTCAGAGACTCTCTAGGCGTGTTAGAAAAACAGCAAAAAAATTAAGGAAATATTGGCGTCAAAAACGTGGGGGTAAACATTAAAAGTCGAAACCTCCAAAAACCAGTGTCTGGATATTAGTTTAACCTATACACAAAATTTAAGCTCTTTAGGATTATTTGGGGAGATTTTGACGTTGACAAAACCGCTATAAAACAAGAAAAATAATGGCTTTTTTGTATAAAAATGGTGGGGGTAAGGGCTAGAAGCTGGCACACCCTTGATACAACTCAATCAGAACACAAAATTTCCGCCCTTTAAGTTTATTTGACGGACCCATAGGCGTGACACAAACCTCAAAAACGCCGAAAAAACATGAAATTGTAGCTTAAAAATGGTGGGGTGGGAATAAAATATTAAAACCTCCAAGGTACTCTAGATACGAACTCTACCAGCATACAAAATTTCAACCCCCTACTGGGCTGTGGGCGTGCTAGATCCAGCCAAAACACTTTTTTACCCCTTTACACCCTCCAAATCGCCCTAGGAAGCTGAATTTTGAATATGTTGTAGATAATTAGTCGAAATATTACTTCCAACTGGTTTGGAAAAGTTTTATTGTTTTGTCGCCCCCACCAACCCCGTAAAGGTTAGGTGGGATCCAAAATTGGTCCAAAATTTAACCCCACTCTTATAGTAATGTTGTGCATCGGAAGCAGCCCCACTTACCAAATTTCAGCTCATTCCGTCCATAGGGGGCCCTACACATGGTCAAAAGGTAGCGGGAATTGAGACATTTTTTCTTCAGAATCGTGTTCTATGGGTCCGAAAACGGCTAGTGCCCATACTCTCGCCTCGTCCCGTTCTTATCGTATGGGTTGTAATAGTCTAATTCTTTCTGTGGAAAAATTGGTCTAAAAACACTGACAGTTCCCGAGGCCAGACTACAGTAAGACACACCTTTTTGGTCCATAAAAAAAAGAACGCCGTGAGCAGCGGGGCTCCATCAGAGAAGTCGAATTTTTCCCTTCATCTTCGGTATTGAATGTCTACAAGCGAAATGAGACTGAAAGTCTACAAGCGGTTTGTCATTTTGGTGGTTTCAAAACTGACGATGAGTATACGGCTGATCGGGGCTTTAAAAAAGGTTTTAAGTTCTTAAGGGCTGAATCTCAGTAAATTTTAATTTTATGCCGGTAGCAGTAAGAAGGAAAAAAGCCAACACAATTCGTACGAGGACATTCCTACCCATGTTTATTCGCCATTGTGTTTTATTTTTAAATATTAAAAAAGGGCCTTAAATAGTGAACTGGAAGGGCTTTATGAAGATATTTTTTCTTTCTAAAAAAATCCAAAATTTCTGTTTGATAAATAAAATAAAAAAAAATGACAATAATATTTTTTAAATTACTTACATATATGTACTGTATTTGTGATAAATGATAGATAGTAGTTAATTCATTTGTTTCTTTAAATTTATGCCAACTGTATTATACATGAAAATAAATCACATTTAACCACATATAACAACGCTATCTGTGCGTAACAACCCGTTCTTATCGTATAAGCTGCATAAGTCTAATTTTTTCAGTTGAAAAATTCGACTAAAAATAGCGCGGCTTATAGTTAACCCAATGGTCGAAAAACGACAAACCATATAATACGTCCTAATTTTATACCAACTAATGGTAAATATAGTTGCAGGCTACAAGAAATCAATCTAAAATTAAAGAATTGCTTTTAAATAATTGACTAATACTTAAGAAGGTGTCGATATTTATCTAAATTACATGGTAGACGAAGTGGTCGCAAAACGATATTTCATATTACACGAGCAAATGTTATTCCAAGTAATGGCGGAAATAATTTCAGGATACCATAATATTATTTAAAATTAAAGAAAGTGTCGATATGTATCTGAATTAGATGGCAGATGAAGTGGTCGGAAAAACACATTTTATATTAAAACACTTTCAGTCCCAAAGCTTCGGTATCCGAAAATAATCGCGGAGGCCGATCGCGATTGCGCATTATGCATGTGTGTGATGCTGCCACACCGATTTGTATATACTCAACTTACACAAACACCAAGACACCTATTCCCTTTGTTTCTATAAAAAATTTTAAACAATTTAAAAACTAATAAAAGTGTGTTTTTTATTTTTTATTTTTATTTTTAACAGTTTGTTATCTATACTTTTTGTAATTCTCTAATTGATTTGAATGTGTTTTAATGTCAAATATATGTACATATATATTATGTACATGTTGAATCACTTTGTGTATTTGTTGATATAAAATTTCTTTAAAAATACCGTAGACAGTGATGAATAGGGACAAATTCAGACTTCACACCGTATTTTTTTGTATTTATTTTATGAGTACCTAATCTTTAATATATTAAAAATTTACGCGGGGATGGTCACTTTATCACAGTATCCAAAAAATTTTAAAAAGATCGGTGGTTTTTGAAAATATAACAAAAATCGTATAATCTCTTCTCTATGAAAAACTGAGGTCAAAAGAGACGATAAAAGGGTAAATGGGGATCGGGGGATGGCGGTCGACCAAAATTGAAATTCTAATATAAAATAATTTCGAATTTTTTGTATTTATACATTCAAAAAAGAAATAATACTTGATCATTTTCTGTAGAAATGAACGTAGAATCTAAAATAGTTTATACAGTAGAATCTAAAATAGTTTATACAAGCATAAAAGTTTATACAGTATCGAAATGTTATGCTGAATGTGCTTACATAAATATCGAATGACCTGATAACCTTGAAACTGCTCTCTTCTATGTTTCAATACGTGCTTCATTCGTCCCTTCATACTTTTGTATAATGTCCCTATTAACCTATATACTGTCCCTATTCACACCTTTACCGTCCCTATTAACTTCCAACTTAGCTTTTAAAAAAATAAAAACTAAAAGTTTGCAGTATTCTTTTTTTCAGATATGTTCCAAAATAATTAAATTTTCGATTAGACAACAATTTATTCATAAGAGCACCGGAATAAATAATTTTTAGATAAAGTTTTAAAGAACTAAAAATAGCACTGTTTGAAGACGTCAATCTAAACTTAATTTTTAATATTTTTTATTCAACTTCAACTTAATCACTATTGTTACCCGAAAGAATAATATTATGCTATAATTTAAGTAAGATATATGTTCGAGTTTACATTTAGTATTTTTAAATTAAGTTCACCCGCTTGTCCCGATTCACTCCGGTCTACGGTATTGTCAGCTTCCGGAAAAGTTTACTGTGAAAGTGCTCGGGCATCATAGTGTTAAATATAAATGTAATTTAAAAATCTGATAGCTGTCATAATTACGTAATTATAAAATGTGACCGGTCCGCAAAAAATTATTCGAGATTTTACCGGGCCGTGTAACTAGTTAACTTTAATAACAATTGAAAGTAATTTTACGAACCGACAATTTCATATCTTCCATCAATATTTATAAGTAAAGGTCCACCACTGTCTCCTTGACATGAGTCCATTTTTCCTTTGCCAGCGCATAACATATTAGGTGTGATTCGCGAAGCGCGATATTTCATTGCCTTACATTGCGCTTCAGTTAAAATAGGCACTTGAACTTCTCTAACAACCCCTGGTAACATTCCGCCTTCTGAAGTTCGCCCCCAACCGACAACAGTTCCTTCAAATCCAGCAGGGTCTCTATCTGGAAGCAAAATTATCTTCAGTGGTTAAAAAAATTAATGTGAAATATAGGCACATATTATAATGGATGTGAATAATGAAAATTATGTGCAAAAACTTGGTTGTTCAACTTTTATAAACAAAACAACTGAAACAAAAATAACAGAGACCTATTTTTTATCGGCCATACATTCGAAAGAACGGTTAAAATAGTTATTTTTAAAGGTATTATAGATAAAATATAGAGTTCACATGTAGGATTTTAGATTAAAATTTAAGTTTCTAGTTTTAGCCGTGCTTGTTTTAGCAAAAACAGGTAAACTAGTATTTTTGATATAGAATTTTACCGAAATTTGGTGTGGTGATAACTTATTACTTGTGTAAACACATTTAAGATGCTTTTTATTGTGAGAAAATGTTTTATTCTCTCGAGAAAATTCAAAAACGATTTTAAGAATGTGTACTCATTATGCAAAAACTATTGAACGAATTTTGGGAAATTTGGTGTGGTGATAATTTATTACTTGTGTAAACACATTTAAGATGCTTTTTATTGTGAGAAAATGTTTTATTCTCTCGAGAAAATTCAAAAAGATTTTGAGAATGTGTACTCGTTATGCAGAAACTATTGAACGAATTTTGGGAAATTTGGTGTGGTGATAACTTATTACCTGCGTCGAGAATTAGGATATTTTTTATTACGGGAAAATGTCTCATTCCCAAGAGATAACATAAAAACCATTTTGAGCATATGCACGCATCACGAAAAAACTACTGAACGGATTTTGACGAAATTTGGTCTACTTATTAACTGGGTCAACATTTAGGATACTATTTACTGCAGAAAAATGTCTCAGTTCCATGGGAAAATACCTAACTGATATAGTAACGCATCGCGCGAACAACGTCGTGCAGACAGTTAGTATCAAATATATTATAAAATCTTTATTTTCCAACGGCTATTGCGTTGGGAATTACAATTTAAATGTAATTATTTATGTTAACTTAAAACAAACATAAATGATTAAGAAAAACATTTTTTATACGATAGTTGATGGTACTTTTAGTCAGTATAGTTAGTTTATAACGACCTGCATAATTGTCCGATATCTTCCAGTAAATATTTGTTAAGAGGATGAACTACAAGAAATATTTTTTGTAAAATACGCTTTATTTGAAGAACTAAAATTAGTTTGGACATAACAACTAAGTGCATGTCACGTAATGATAAGTGAATTGGATTGGAAAAATTGCAAAAACTCGACCCTGCGGGTGTCGTTGATTGATATTATCAACGAATGAAGCGTTATTACTAGCCAAATCTAAATTTTGATCTCAGTTTCTTTTTGTCATTTTTGTATTAATAAGAATAGTAACTTAAACGATCTTTTACAAGTGATGTGCTGTTACAAAAAAAACTTGAAATTTTTTTGGGGGAAACTATTCATACTAATGATAAAAAAACTTTTTTGCACGATCGTGTATTTTCATGCATTTACCGATGCTGTTGACAATGCTGGTAAGTTACATTTCCCGAACGTTTGTTTATATTCATGGAAACCAAAAAATAACAATGTGGTAAGTAAAGTAGGTGCCCGGTAAGTGAATAGGAGTGCGGTAAGTGAAATTAGTTCAAAAATGATTGTAATTATTTATTTATATTGAAATTACAAGTACAATTTGAACAATTAGGAAAATTAATCGATTAATATGATAATTTTCCCTAATTTTTACATTATTATTATTATTACTGCCATTATTCTTCATATTTTATTGACATTTCAAAAGGTTGTTCAATCATTAAAATTTTCTGTGGTTTTGATAATTTTACTCTCATTTTTGAGAAATAAATTTGCAGCGAAAATTAAAATGCTTCATCAATTTCATTATTCTCACTAATATGATAGTTTAACAAACCATTTTCCTCAATTTTTTTAATAGAAAATTCAAAAAAATACTCACGCCAATTAAATATTGTCACTACAAAGATTCGTATTATAGTTGCTAAAAATATTTATAATATTTATTCATAACATTCTATGTGATAACATAGAAATTAAATTTCACCTATATTATCCGAATTTTATTTTTTGTTTAATATATTTTTATTCTTTAATTATCTTAAATCGATCGTGCAAAAAATATTATACAATACACGATGCGTTAAATGCCTTTACTGATCTCAAAAATTGCAAAAACTCGACCCTGCGGGTGTCGTTTTCGCAACATTGTCTCGATCAATAAAAGCAGCTTACCGAACTTACATTGTAAAACACTATTGTACATTAAAGTACATATAATTAAGTGTATCTTGAATATTTTTTCTTTTATTTTTGATCAGCCGTTTGCCCTTGTAAGCCTGCTGAAGGACAGAGGCCTAAGAAAAAAAACGGTGCCAATAATTCGATGCATGCTCTTTATTATGGTATTTATTCTAAGATTATCTAGAATCAACCCTTAATACAAAAAATTCAATTTTTTAGAACACTTGAAAGGTAAAAAAAAACAAATTTTTTTTACTTTTTATTCAAAATGACCCTAGTCTTACGGGAAACACCATAATAAAGAGAATGAATCCAGTTTTAGTCCAATCAAACTTATAGTTTCTTTTAAATCGTTGGCACCATTTTGAATTACAAAATTTACATGTGACATTCAATAAGCTTACAAGAGCAGACGGAAGGCCAGACAAATAGAAAAAAATTCAAGATATACTTAATTATATGTACTTTAATGTACAAAACTTTTTTTCGTGACAATAAATAGTTTCCCCAGAAAAACAATTTCAAAAAGTGTTTTTTTAGCACATCACTTGTAAAGACCCTTTAAGTTTTTACATTTAAACTCGCTTCATTTTTTGATAACGTCAAAGAACTCCAAGTTAAATCCACCAATATTATGTTATATAATTCAATATAAAATTCGAGGCTAAAAAAATTTGTTTTTTAGCGAATTTCCAAAAGTGAAACTGGAAATACGCTATTACAGCAGGTGTCATGACGGGACCTAAGCCCGGGATCATAACAGAAATGTGTTTTGAGGTCCCTAGAATACGAAAATGATATTCACTAAAATTTATATATATATATATATATATATATATATATATATATATATATATATATATATATATATATATATATATATATATATGTCGTGACCGAAACTTTAATGAAACTTATTAAACCCGGACGACACCGGAGATCCCGTTTGGAATGTTGAGGATCGCCACTTTGTTTTATCGAAAACGAAAGAAACGGAGCTTTGGCTTGAATTGAAGTCCTTATTGATTTACTTGTTCACTTTATTTAAATTTTATTTATTTTTATTAAGTTTTATTTACTTCAAAGATTTTATTTATTTATTTTTCGTTAACTTATAATTGTCTTGTTTGATGTAATTTGGTATTGATTAATAAAACGAAGTTCAAATTAAATTGATTTTATTAAAGTAAAATTATTATTACAACAATTAAAATAATTAAATAAAAAGATCTGAACATAACGACGAAAAGACTATCAAAATTTATTAAAATGGCCAAAACTGAAAATAATGAATTTACATCGAATTTATAATAATTTTTATGTTTAGTTAGCAAAACTTATTCAACAAAGATAGAATTTATTTTTATATTCAAATACATTGCATGAAATAGAAAATATATTTTATTTTAATACGTCTAGGGAACATCCGGTAGTTGGCTCGTGGATTATGCTGTTTTTTGCATTTTCACATCCTGTGTGTAGTTATGTTGCGTTGATCTCACGGTGATAGATTTTGTTGAAATTTGCAAATTTTATGTGTTGTGCATGGCACCACACTCCTCCCCCATTAGAAAGGTTCCTGCGGGACCTTAGAATTTGACTGGGCGAATGGGACGGCGTCCAGATACACATGATGCTGAAGTTTGGATTCTTCGGTCCTTCAAAAGTACTGTTTGGCTGCTGGGCTCGAAGACCACTTCGTGATTGTACGGCTGGACTTGATTCCTCCGGTTCTCTCCGAATAGACAATTGTAAAAATTAAATGTGTTGCCTCCCGATTTGGTGCATGGGCATAGGCATTTGAATAATCTTGCTAGTAACGTCGCTATTACTTTGAATATTCCATATTTATAAAAGTAGTAAAGTAGTAGTACAGCTATGATTCCCGTACCAATGTAGCATAACCAGTTGTAAATGACGTTTTCGTACTTGATTATAAATGGTTTGTTTAACTGGCTTTGAAGATTTTCGTCCATCTTCTCCAATTGATGTTGAGTGTATTTGACTTCGTTGAGGTCCAGATTTGTTAATTTTATGGGCTTTAAGTATTGTGGTTTTAGGGCCTCTTCTTTATGTAAATATTTGCAGCAATCATCTTCCAGGATGTCGACTGCTGGAATGTGTATGTAGACGGATAGGTTTTTGATTGACATTTCGGGCTGTAGTACGACGTTGTGTGTCATGAAGCGGCAGTTGTTTGGAATTTTGAGAAGTCCAATTCCATGTAGGCTTCTTTCTTCATCTGGATACTGTGTGCAGAGTACGGTTCCCTTTGTCGGTTTTGATAAGATTAACAACCATTGATTTTGGGATATTTGTTTCCAGACTTCGGACTGTGCGTATATGGTGGTTTTCTTGCATGACCTGGGAATGGATGCTTCTTGAAGATCGAACATTTCTAACTCGCAAATGTTGTCGGTTCTTCTTTGTAGTGTGTCGATATTTTTACAGATGTACACATCATTGACTAGTGTACATGGATCGAGCTGTTTTAGAGTAGCGAATTGTGACTTTCCTCTGCTGGATATTATGTAGGGAAAATCTATGGTAATATAGGATACTTGTGAGGAATTTTGTAATGGTGTTGGAAGTGGAAATGCTTGATATAAACTGTATTCAGTAATTTGCGCTACTGGAACTTTTAATAAAATTACTAAAATGTTATCAGTCATAAAAGCTTTGACTTCCATTAATTTATAATAATTTTCAATAGTCTCTGTGCTAACTTTAATTGGTAATTCAAGAGAAGAAATTTGACTTAATTCATTCATAAGATTTGTAGGAGTAATTATGTTGTAATCAATTATCCCGTGTCTTATTAATGTTAGTGTCATACTATAAGATTGTAATTGTTTTAGATTTAAATCATTTATTTGTTTTATTAGCAATAAATGGTCTAAAAGCTCGATTTCAAGTGAATTGCGATTAATTATGCTAGAAGAATTAGATATGTATTGATTAAAAGTTTTAATATTAATATTTAATTCTTGTTCCGCGTCTTGAATAGTATTTAACGTTTTATTTAAAGTATTCATTGTTTCTGATAGAATTTTTATTTGATCTTTCATTAATAGATGTGTTGTTTTCCTATCATTAATAATAGAATTTATCGAATTTGTATAGAATGTCGCGTCATCAGAATCCGGTGATCCAATAAGCCATTTTAATATTTTAGAACCTACATTTAAAAGTCCTCTTCGTCTACGTACGTGATGAGCTTGAATAGTTTTGATTAAAGTTTTTATTTCTTCCATTTGCTGTACTAATAATTTTTGTTGTAATTTACAAGTCCCGGCGTTGGAGTGATTACTTGGTATCATTTTGCAGAAAATGTATGATTTGTGGTAGTATTCTTGAGCCTTTTCTAAATTTTCTTCGAATGTAGTTGTATTGATGTAGTGCATTAGTGTGAATTTTTGGTTACATATTTTCGCGTCCCCTAGTTTCTTGAATAAAATTCCCGGCGAGGTGTTAATTTGTTCCACCTGTATTTCTGCCGTCGTTTGGTGTATAAGCAGTAGTATTGGTAACAACGTTGATAACTTCGCCATCTGAAACGTAAGGTTTCAGGTTATTTTCGTGGAATGTTTTATTTGTATTTCTATATCTAACTTTAACTGTGTGGGTATCAGGATGGACAGATATGATTTTAAATGGACCTTTGTAGCGACAGGATAATTTCCCTGGAGCGGATTGGCCTTCTTTTACTAGGACGTATTCTCCTACTTGGAAGTTTCTTACTTTTGTTTGCTTGTCGTATTGAGCTTTATTTTTGATTTTACTTTGTTTTAAATTTTCTCTTGCAGCTAATCGTAATTTCTTGATTTTTTCTTGCACTTCTTGTGATAATTCTTGATATGTTTTTGTATTTGTGTTTCTTTCAAACGATGTTGGAATATTCGGATCGATTCCAAATACAAGTTTGTATGGTGTTTCGTCAGTGGAGCGATTTTTGTGGGTGTTGAAGGAAAATGTAGCTAAATACAGCATTTCATCCCAGTCGTTCATTTCAGTGTTGATATATGACCTTAAATAATTTTCAATGTACGAATGTGTTCTTTCTAGCGAACCATTTGTTTGAGGATGATATGGAGATGTGGTCTTCTGCTTGATGTTGAATAATTTATTGACTTCTTTGATGACGGAGCTGGTAAAAACAGGATCTTGATCCGTTAGAATGGACTTCGGAAAACCAAATGTGCTTGCATATTTCAGGAAATAGATTGCTGTTGTTTCTGCTTTTCTATCCTGAAGTGGATAAACTTGAAGGTGCTTTGTCAGATTATCCTGGATCGTAAGGATGAACTTATTTTGATTCCTTGTTACCGGAAGTGGGCCTATAAAATCCATTGAAATTTCGTCATTGAAGTTCTTTGCTGTCGTGGTGATTACCATTGGTGCTTTTCCAATACGAGTTGTTTTTGTTTTTTGACATATGGGACAATTCTTGATGTATTTTTCGACGTATGTTTTCATACCTTTCCAAAAATATTTTTGTCGAAGTTCGCTGTATGTGCGGGCAATGCCTGGGTGACCTCTTAATGGTGAATCATGGTATTCGCGTAGTAACTGTTGTTTTTCCGCTTCTGTTCTGACGATGATAGTTTCCACTGTTTCTTCATTATTTGTTTCTTGATTATTTATTTCTTCGTTAGTTGTTTCTTCATTTATAATTTCTTCATTAACAATTTCTTCGTCACTTGTTTCTTCATCTATTGGTATCGTTTCGATTGCGTTATTCATACCTGAAGTGCTTGGTATTGGTCCTTCATTTTCTTCTTGATTGTTAGTTTCGTTGTCCATAACTTCTTGTTGAATTTCGTTCAATTCTTTTTCTAATATTTCTTGTATTTCTTCTTCTGTTAAATCTTCTTCAATTGTATTACTGCTTACACCTAATTCTTTTTCTAATGCTTCTTGGATTTCCTCTTCAGTTAATAGTGAAGAAAAACCAATATTATTTATATCGATTATTTCGATGTCATCATTGAAATGATACGATAGTAAATTATTTATGTATTTTTCACTTATTGTTTTATCGATATGTTTTAAATTAATAATTGTATTATTTTCGGATGTTAAAGATATTTCTTCTAACGCTTGATATAATATTTTAAGATTTAATTTATCTTTTATTTTATGTTTTAATATTAATAAAATTATGCTTTGATTATTTTTATCTTTTCGTATTATTTGACCTATATTAGCATTTGTAATATCATTTTTATTAAAATTATTTAGAATAAATGTTTTTAATTCTTCTTTTATTTGAAGATCTTTTGTAATAGGTATTATTAGTGATTTAATATTATTTATGTCATTACCTCGATTAATTTTTATATTGGGGTTACATGTTTTATTAAATCTTTGGAAATTTTCAAATGATTTTTCTTTATTTAACATAGCTACTAATATTGGACGACTTAAAGTATCCGCGGTGTAGTTGGTTTTGCCTGGGGTGTATTGAATTTTATATTGATAATTAAGTAATTTTAACCTCCAGCGTACCAATCTACTCGTAGGATCCTTTACGGAATTTAGCCATACCAAAGGACGATGATCAGTTTTTATTAAAAATTCACGACCGTATAAAAATGGTGAAAATTTTTAATTGTTTTAATAATTGCAAGACACTCGCGTTCAACTACAGAGTAATTCCTCTGAGCTTGATTTAATGTACTGGAGTAATATGCAATTGGCATATCAATCCCGTCATATTCCTGTGTAAGGACGCCTCCTACGCAATCGTTCGATGCGTCCGTAGTAATTGAAAACATTTTATTTTCATCAGGATATTTTAAGATTGGTGTTGAAGTTATTTTATTTTTTAAAGTTTCGAATGCTTGTTTGCAATTATTATCAAAATTAAACTTTTGATCCTTCTTTAATAAATTAGTTAATGGTTTGGCTATTTGTCCATAATTTTTAATAAATTTTCTATAGTACCCGGTGATACCTAAAAAGTTTTGTAATTGTTTAATGTTTTTTGGTTCGTTTAATTTTAATATTTTATCTATTTTTTCAACCTGCGGCTTGATTCCTTCTAAGGAAATTACATGGCCTAGGTATTTTAATTCCTGTTTAAGGAATTCGCATTTATCCATATTAATTTTTAGATTGTTTTCTTTTAATATACTAAATATTTCAGAGAGATATTGTATGTGTTCATCTAAATTTTTACCTAATACAATTACATCATCCAGGTAACACATGCATTTATTTTCTAAGATTTGTTTATGAAATATTTCGTTCATAAGGGTTTGAAAAGTAGCAGGACTGTTGATTAATCCGAATGGCATTTTTAGGAATTCGAAATGGCCGTTTCCTACAGTGAAACCTGTCTTGGGAATGTCTTCTTCTTTTACAGGAATTTGGTGGAAACCACTTGCCAAATCAAGTGCACTGAAATATTTGTTTCCGCCTAAGTTTGTTAGAATATCATCGATACGTGGAATAGGGTAGCTATTGGGGATGGTTTTTTCATTTAACTTCCTATAATCAATAACCATTCGATACTTTTGGATACCTGAAGAATCTAATTTTTTATCGACTATCCAGACGGGTGAATTATAAGGACTTTTACTTTTACGAATAATACCATTTTTTAATAATTCATCTACTTGTCGTTGTGCTTCGTCCCTTAATTTTTTTGGAAGAGGGTAAATTTTATTTTTAATTGGTACATTGTCAATTAATTTAATTTCGTGCTCGATTTTTTGTGTACAACCTGGTTGGTCGTCATCTAATTTCACAATAGTATGAAATTGTAAAATAGTGTTTTCTAATTTTTGTTTTTCAATTTCTGTAAGTCCGTCTGTCCTTAAAATTTTAATAATTTCTTGTTTTCGTACAGGATCAATATTAATTTGGAAAACATTAAGTATTGGATCGAGAGAAATTAAATTATTTTTATAATCAATAACTGCGTTATATTTTGCCAAAAAATCAGAACCAATTATTCCATGAAATGGAACTTTGTCGCTATCTACTAAATGAAAATAATGATGAAAGTTAAAATTATTTTTAGTCAAAAAGATTGAAACAAGTCCGTAAGGTTGTATTACGCCGTCTGTTATACCGCTAATATTTGGTTTAATACTTGTATCTATTTCAGTACTGTAATTTGGATTTATGTTGTCCAATTTTATCAGACTGACACTTGCACCAGTATCGATCAAAAAGATAAATTCGTTAGTTTTTGAATGTGGGGAATTAAAAATTAATTTTTTATCAATTAAGCCATTTGGAATTTTTGTGAAGCCGATTCTACTTGTTTGCTCGTTGTTGCGGCTTCTGTCAACCCGAGCGTTTTTAAGTTTAAATGATCATTTGCATGTGCTACTTTTGGATTAGGGTTATTTAATCTTTCATTATATTGTTTTTTTCTACACTCTTCAATAGTATGACCTTTAAAATTGCAATATGTGCATTGTTTAATTACTGATCGATTATTATCCGATCGATTTGGAGGATTGTTATACGATGGGTAATTTGATTTACTCCTACAATCCTTTGTATTATGATTTGAACGTTTACATATTTTACAATATTTACGAGGTTGAGAATTGCTAACGTTAAGATTTTTAAATTGATTTTGAACGTTTAGAAATGCTTCTTCTTCGCTTGCTATGCATAAAGCTTCATTCATCGAAGAATAAGTTTTATGGCGTAAAATATTTGATATTTCGGGTTTACAATGGTGTGTAAACCGTCGTAATGCCATCTCTTCGATGAGTGCTAGCTTTCCTAATAATAATGATTCTGAAATATTATTTTCTTTTACCTTTTGAATAATTTTTGAATTTAAACTTTCAATTCTTAAGTAAAATTCTTTTATAGATTCATTTGGTTTTTGCCTACACGTTTCTAATTGTTCTTGCAAATATGTAAGACTTTCTGTTATTTGATAAATTTGTTTTAATTTTATTTTTAAATCATAGAATGATAAAATATTTGTAGCATTTAATTTATTTTTAACGTCTGAAGAGACTTTTGAAAATATAAGTGCCGTTAGCGCTCTTTGTTGTGAATCATTTGCTAGGTTGAGGGCATTTTCGGCGTTTTGTATGAAATTATGTAGTTCGGAAGGGTTTCCGTTGAATGGGGTTACCATTTGTGCAAGGAATGAAATAGGAATGTGTTCCATTGGAACATCGTTATCTTCGGAGACTTCTGGGGATTGTGATCGGGATGGATTTTGTGAATCAGGATTCATGATTGGAAAAATAACTTAAAAGCAGAGAGAAAAATCAACAATCCACCTACCTTTGTACAAGCTCGGCTATTTGATTGCAGCGTCTTGACCTGTCTCTCTAGTCGGATTTTCTTGTTGTTTTCCCAATTGTTGTACACCGTCGTGACCTGGTTCGATTCCAAGCTGGTAGCGCACAATGTTTGGTTGCTCGTTATTTTCCTTTTGTACACCGTCTTGACCTGGGCTGGTTCCACAAGCTGGTAGTGCACAGTAAATTCACAGTCTGTATTCACAACGTCCCGTTTTTCACTTAATGTCCTTTTTGTCGACCGAAGGATAACTATCCTGGCAGGATCGCCAGATTTGTCGTGACCGAAACTTTAATGAAACTTATTAAACCCGGACGACACCGGAGATCCCGTTTGGAATGTTGAGGATCGCCACTTTGTTTTATCGAAAACGAAAGAAACGGAGCTTTGGCTTGAATTGAAGTCCTTATTGATTTACTTGTTCACTTTATTTAAATTTTATTTATTTTTATTAAGTTTTATTTACTTCAAAGATTTTATTTATTTATTTTTCGTTAACTTATAATTGTCTTGTTTGATGTAATTTGGTATTGATTAATAAAACGAAGTTCAAATTAAATTGATTTTATTAAAGTAAAATTATTATTACAACAATTAAAATAATTAAATAAAAAGATCTGAACATAACGACGAAAAGACTATCAAAATTTATTAAAATGGCCAAAACTGAAAATAATGAATTTACATCGAATTTATAATAATTTTTATGTTTAGTTAGCAAAACTTATTCAACAAAGATAGAATTTATTTTTATATTCAAATACATTGCATGAAATAGAAAATATATTTTATTTTAATACGTCTAGGGAACATCCGGTAGTTGGCTCGTGGATTATGCTGTTTTCTGCATTTTCACATCCTGTGTGTAGTTATGTTGCGTTGATCTCACGGTGATAGATTTTGTTGAAATTTGCAAATTTTATGTGTTGTGCATGGCACCACATATATATGTATATATGTGTCGCCACGATAACTCTCGAACGAAACGTCTAATGCTTATGAAATTTTGTGTGCGGACTGGATTCTAAATTGGCTCGGCTAAGTTCGTTAGCCAGACACGTCGAATGCCCAGAAGTAGGTTTTCTGGCCATTTTTTATCATTCGATCCTATCATAAGACAGTTCGATTTTTACATCGTTGAAAAGGAAAAAAAAAATTATGAAGAAAATATTCTTATAATTTTCTTTCTATTTTAAGTATTTTTCGAGAAAATGTAAATTTTCACCATTATATTAGTTTTCTTTCTTTGTTAGTCTAATAAGTAATTTATATTTATATCTCAGTTCTTTATGAAGTATAAAAATATTTCACTTTTTTATTAAAGAATTTTGTGAGAACAAATGAAGTCTATTCACATACATGTGTTATAACACACATACATGTATAGAGTTTTGTTTCTCATCTATTGCATTATAATTAGCATGGTTCTATCTCATGTTGAAAAATGTAAATTAAACAGATTTTCTAAGCTAATGTAATGAAGAATTTTTTTTTTTATTGAATTTTTAAGTAAACAAGAAATTGAAGATTATGTTATGATATAATATTATTAAATATGAAACAAAACAAAATATGTACAATGTACATATGTATGCACGGAAAAATATTTTGAATCGATTTTGAAAATTTTTTCACTAATAATTAATAATGTTAAAAAATTAAACCATTTCAAATGGATTTAAGGTATATTATGTGAGGTCAAGGTTTTCGGGACCTAAAAAGGCCAGAAATTAATTAACCAATCGATTTTAAAAATTTTTTCACAGTTAGTAAGTTAAAGTATTTGAATTAATTAATTAAATGATGTACGCAAGAAGCTTACGGATTGCCATAAGTTATATGAGATCCTTAGAACCCTTTTCTTACTGTTAGAGTACTAGACTTGTATGAGTTTCGCCAGGATTTACTGATCCCATAATTGTAAAAAATAAACTAAACGACCAATTTTAAAAATTTCTTCACTGTTACAGAGCTAAACTATTTTAGATAGATTTAGAATACATTATGTAAGGTCCGCCAGGGTCTACAGGACCCAAAAGTGTCAAAAATAAACTAACTGACCGATTTTGAAAATTTTTTCACTGTTACAGAGCTAAACTATTTTAGATAAATATAGATTACGTTATGTAAGGTCTGCCAGGGTCCATGGGATCCAAAAGTGTCAAAAATAAACTAACCGACCGATTTTGAAAATTTTTTCACTGTTACAGAGCTAAACTATTTTAGATAAATATAGATTACGTTATGTAAGGTCTGCCAGGGTCCATGGGATCCAAAAGTGTCAAAAATAAACTAACCGACCGATTTTGAAAATTTTTTCACTGTTGGGGAACTAAGCTATTTTAGATAGACATACATTACGTTATTTAGGGTCCGCCAGGGTCCATGGGACCCAAAAGTGGTAAAAATAAACTAAGCGACCGATTTTGAAAATTTTTTCACTGTTACAGAGCTAAACTATTTTAGATAAATATAGATTACGTTATGTAAAGTCTGCCAGGGTCCATCGGATCCAAAAGTGTCAAAAATAAACTAACCGACCGATTTTGAAAATTTTTTCACTGTTGGGGAGCTAAGCTATTTTAGATACATATAGATTACGTTATGTAAGGTCTGACAGTGTCAGTAGGACCTAAAAGTGTCAAAAATAAAATAAGTGACCGATTTTGAAACTTTTTTACCATTACCGAGATAAACTATTTTAGATAGGTACAGGTTGTTTTATCTGAGATCCACAACTGCCCTGCGGATGCAAATGCGGCGTAGAATGCTACACAACGGGTTTTGAATATATATATATATATATATATATATATATATATATATATATATATATATATATATATATATATATATATATATATATATATATATATATATATATATATTACATAAAGTCCGCCTAGAATATACGGTCGAGCTGATTTTTTAATGAGGTCCACCGGGATCTTGCAGATCCGAAAACGCCAGTAATAAGCTATCGAACCGATGCTAAAAAATTTCTCACTGCTAGAGAACTAAATTATTTTAGATGGATACAACTATGCTGCACAAAATTCGTTCGGGGTCTTGGGTCCCCAAAAATACCAAAACTAATTACCCAGCCGATTTTAAAAATTCTTTTACTCTTAGAAAGCTAAACTATTTTAAATAGGTACAGGTCTTAGATGAGATCCGCCAGTGCCCAAGATTTGGAAATTCGCTATGTTATGCAGATGCTGCGACAGGGGTATTGGTTCCTCAATATTATTAACTCTATTTCATCATAATTTTCTTTGTTCTAATATAGATTCAGCTCCCAAGTAAGACATAAAGATTTCTCGCTGATGTTTTTTAGTTCTATTCTTAATTTTACCACTATTGGTTTTCTTCTATTATTTATAATTTTTATTTAAAGCTCTTGATGTTAGTCTACTCCGCTAACTATAAAGTTAAATTCTAAAGATTAAAACACATATTAAACTTACCAGGTGGTGGTAAACAAATTGGACGTATATTCTTCGAAAATGTGACTGGTTTTCTTAATCTTAGCAAGGCAATATCATGATTATAGGTACTGGTATCAAAATTTCGATGTCGTATAACAGAAGTGACGGCCCTCATTTTAGCGGGGGCTTCTGCCGTAGTAGTTTGATCATGGTCACCCAATATCACTCGTATCTTCGAGCGTTTTAATCTGCAAATATCAACATATACTATCATTATACTATTTCTAAAATGTTTTTGTAGTTAAATTCACAAGAGCGTGGTATATATGAAATTAAAAATAACCGTTCGAGAAATAATAAAATAATTTTTCTGAAAGAAAAACACATTCAGAACTCATTAATACCTTCTTGAAGTGTTATATCTAGCTGACTTATTAAAAAAAATCCTACTTGCAAAATTTTTTTTGCGAAAACGAAAAATTAATGCAAACAAAATGAAATTTTAAGGATGTATTCTGCATATTAAGAATTTTCTTATGGCGGTTCAAACCTGATTATTTCGAAACTATGTTTTTTTTTAAATATAGCGAAACATCAATTTGATCGGTGCCTGGAACAAAATTAGATTTTTTTGTTATTTGTATGATTTGGGAGTGAAGTAGGAACCCAGGAATATTAAATTAGCTAAATTTCCAGAACGGAAATTCGGTAAAAGAGCGTCTTTTCTATAAGGTCGCGGCATAATACTAGCGTTAGTTTGTTTCTAAGAACTCTAATATTCAGCCTAATTAGAACTCTTGTCCACATAATTGACTTAGATAAATACAGTGAGAATTTTAATGTTTGAATGTCATGCAATAAGTAATTTAACATTAATTATAAAATATCCGCATACAGCAAATAGTGGCCAGATTTATATGTCAGCAGCGTCAAATAATTTTTGTTTTGGGGAAACACCATATTTTTTATTATAGCGTCATAAACCAAATTGCTCCAAAACTTAAGTACAATTACTGAATATTTTAGTTTAACACATATTCTGAGCCAATAAGCAATACTTCAAATAATGACAATGTAAAAATTTACTTTTAGTTGTTCTGTAGCACTCTACATTCTCAAAAAAATAAAATCATAATAATGAATAATTTTCCATAAAATCATAAAAATTAATACATTATGTAACCTGTTGATTTTCCTTTTAAAACCGAACTTGTATTGTCAAATCTTTGAAAGAGACGGCCCACATGCTGAGAGAAATTTTGGTATTATAATTAAATTCCACATCTGGAAATCGAAGTCGATATTTCAGTGAAGTTACCACTAATGAATAAGAAATATCTCCATTTTCATTTTCAACTGCAGTGTGCAGATAAGATTTGAAAATAAATCTATTCTGTTTATCGGTATACATGTCGAAAACGAACCAAAGCAATTAAATTCTGAATATTAATTAATAATGTTAATACATCATTATTATGAGCAGTCTAGTTATTTTTTTAACTTTAGATAAAAAATAAACAGTCCATTAAAATTTTTTTATGATACGTTCATCAATTTTGTTTATTTGAATCAAACATAACCACAAAAGATTAAAAAAATAAAATTTCTATAAAATATGTATTCAGTTTTTTATTAAAATTAATTTTATATTTTAAAATTCAAAAATTTTATTATTTGCTGAGTTTCTACGTTCAAAAATGTCAGTAACACTCCTGAAAACTAATCAAAAAACTGAATATTTCACAAAACGCAAGTAAACAAACCACAGTGACCTCTGTTTGGTGAAATATTTACTAAACGTCTATTATCTTTGTGACACTATCTAATTGTTATCTGACTAAATAAAACTAAGCGAGAGAGAAAATAAATATATACCAATATTATATTCCCTTTGATTATTTAGGACTTAAGGTTTGAGCAGTGACTTATTACATAACATTCAAACGTTAAAAAGTCACTGTATAAGGAGAACATGAACTAAATTAAAAAATCGGTAAATCTTCTCACACAAAAAGTAATTGCAAACAGAACAATTGATATCTTATATTTAAAATATAAAACATTGGAAAATAACTTCGTATGATATATCCAAGAAAATTAATGAAAAGCGGAGTAATAGACGGGCTAAAAAGCTTAATAAAACACAGTACAGGAAATATGGACAATAACGACGTTATAGAAATTAACCCAAATATTCAATTGTTACAATCAAATTAAAATAACACTAAAAATATTTAAAGCTATAATTACTTTGTCAAATTCACTATTTTTAATATTTAAGATCAAATTTCACAATGTAAATCTGTGAACAGTGAATTATTCAAAATAACACTATTGATCAATTAAATAAACAGATCCGTATTAATACACAAATGATAGAACTTTTTAAAAATATAAAGAAACATGTTAACGAACAACAGGAAATAATTAATACTTATTTGAAATCATATTCATCGTAACGAAATAAAGTTGCAGAAGATGATTTCAAATTTATGTAATATTTTTATTAACTAAATTAGAATATTGACACTTTTAACGATTATTTCTTTGACGATTAGTTATGTATACCTAGTATAAACATTATCTGATATTGTTACGTGTGAAAAAACTTAGCGAATCGCCTATTCGCAATTTAAAAATATTCAAGATCGACGTAAAGTTGATTTAATTCTGCTGATAAAGCGTGGGAACGAGTTAAATCGCCGGACGCAAATCTCGGCGAACGAGCTGCTGCTTGGGCTGTAACGAACGCTAGGAAGTCTAAAGTAAAATTAGGAATGGGTCATTCAAAGAAGAATAAAAAAGGACAGAAATTAATATTTGGCGCCGGAATTCGTGATTTGAGAAGTATATTGAAGAAAAAGAAGCCAAAGGCTATTAAAAATGCGATAAAATTTGCACTGAAAGCTGCAAGGAATATCTTCAAGAAGAAGGATAGTCAATTTACAACACTGAGAATCATTCCAATTCCAAAAACTGGTGGAATTTTACCATCTCTAGTTCCACTATTTGCCGGCTTGTCCGCTGTAGGATCACTTGCTGGAGGTACTGCTGGTGTTGCGAAAGCAATGAATGCTTATAAAACGGCGAAGAATGGCGAAATTTGCGATTATATTGTAACTTTTAATCCTCAAAAAACCCTTACCCATTATAGAAAAACTGCTCCTTATAAAAAATCCTACTCCTTATGAAAATATAGCATAAAAATTATATGTATGGAAAAATAGCATGTAAATTATACATTACATGGTGATATAAATAATTTTTTTTTTTCATTTTATTGAATTTTTTTTATTATTTTTTAACTAAATTATTAAAAAAATACAAAAATACACAAAGATGATGGTAATTTACCTGCTCCAAAAATTTTACCGAAAAAATGCAATTGGTTTTTTTACTATAACTTTATTAATTTTTAAGTTATCAATTCACTTAAAAAACCATTTTGTAGAGAATTTTAAGCACTATAAATCTTATGATTTACAATTTTTTTAACTCCTTCAATTTTTAGATTTGTAAGTTTAAAGGGCTTAGCAAAGGTAGTCTTCGTGTTTTGTTTTGAGCTTCTAACGATCATAACTCAATCAAATTTGGATGTACAAAAATGAAAAAAAGCGAATTGTTCAGCAAGAAAAAATCTACAATTTTTATTCTATAATTTTTTTCCATAGATTTGTTAATTTATTAAGTATTTAAAAAAAATGATTTTTTTAAAAATTAATTTTTTTTTCAAGAGTAGATCAAACATTTTTTCGGATTTAAGCTTCTAAACCCGTTCAAACTCCCAGAACCTATTGTTTATATACGAATAAAATAAACTGGCGACGGATTACGATTAATTTCAATGTTTGCCTTCAAGTAATTAATTTTAATACCGATTTTTTTTGTCAAAAATCAAGACAATCATTTTGTTTTGAATGTGACTCCGTTAATTTTCATACTAATGGCTTTTACCACAGCTCAAAATAAGGCTCTATTCAAGTACTTTAAAAAGTGTAATATGAGCTTTTTTCGAAAAACCTTTCGTTCCGCCAAATGACATTGTATATTTCGATTTTAACTATCGTCAAAATCGATTTCAACTTCAAGGAGTCATAACTCGAGTTCTATTCTACCTACAAAAATTTTAAAAAATGCAATCGGATTCTTACTTAATTATCTTTATTTTTGCTTATGACCATTTTTGGGGTAAAACTTGTAGTTTTTGAGATATTTGCAAAAAATCCCTCAAAAACATGCATTTTTTGGGCTAAAAACGACCATATTTAGGCACCAATATCTCAAAAAGTGTTGATTGTACAAAAAATTCTTATAGAACATTATTTGCTTAGAATTTGTCTCTCTAGCGAATGGTGGGGTTACTTTTTATAAAAAAATTCCAACCCTCAGAAGGGGTGGCTTCCACCTCTAGAGTGAAAGCACTCATCGGCATTATATAATTTTCGTTTCTTGGGCTACTCTCTAGCTACAGTTCAAATTTCAAGCCAATTCATCCCATCCGATCCGAAAAAATTGGTAGCCAAATGCTTCAGTTACTCTACTATAATATAAATTATTTTAAATAAATATTTTTTGTTTTAATGAATAATTTGTTTCATTTCTCATCCATACTTTAAATATGCACGTAATATAGAATTTTCTCTCATTCATATCTTAGGCATCATGACATTCACATTAACGCTAAGTGACGATTCATCCATATTGACGCCTGAATATTTCCCACCCATCGATTTACCGGGTGATTACGTGTGCGGGTTGGTTAATTTTGAAACATACAACGCCATGCCGAATATCGACGACACAAATAATTTATTTCATTACGGTGATGAAGAAGTGAAATGCATCGAGATATCTGTCGGCAATTATGGTCTGGAAGATTTGGAGTCTCAAATAGAAGACAGGATACTAGAGAAGAGAAAACCGGGTGATAATCCACAATTTATACTTCGTGCTAATAAAAATACGTTAAAAAGTGAAATAAAATGTACGGAAGCAATGCATTTCGATCAAGAACGAACAATTAGTTCACTACTGGGATTCAGTAAGCGAAAACTTGCAGCTGGTCATTATCACTATTCGGATAAACCGACGAATATCATGAAAGTGAATCTGATTCAAATTGAAACTAATATTACAACGAACAGCTACTTGAACAACGTTCCAGCACATAATATTTATTCGTTTTCAATTCAAGTTGAGCCTGGGTATAAAATAAGCGAATCATCGGACACAATTATTTATATGCAGGCGGCCGTGAGACGAATAAAATCTCTAGTTTTACGAATTGTGGATCAAGACGGAAATTTAGTGAATTTTAGTGAATATTTACTCTTTTCGCACACCAATCTCCTTAAATTTAGCTTCGTTGTTTTTAATATTATGTTGCGCTTTCATTTCCTTTGTTTCATGCTTGTAATTATTACTTTTTATTAAATTTAATATTAAAAAGACATAACTTAAAACCAAACCGTTTACAAATTTTCATAAGTTCCGACACTTGTGAGTTGTCTCTTATGGCGAATTTACCGTGTTTAGAAGCTAAAGCAGGTTACTAAAGAAAGTTACTAAATTTAATTACTTTTGTCATGTAGCCAGTTGTATTTAATACAAGTAAAAGTGAGAAATTTAGTGCATTTTTTTATGTTTCACTGTTTTTGATTTATGGTAAAAAAAAAACTTGATATAAGAATTTAAAATGGAATTTTTACGTTCAAAGCTCACTATTAGTTTGAAGAATATTTTTTCAAATAATTTTAATACTATGGTTCATTTCAGTTAAATTTAACCATGCTTCGTCACTTTGACTTTAAATAATTTCCGTTTTCTTGGCTTTATCTCTTTTATTACTGCATTTATGTAAATTTTAAATTTGCAGTTTATTTTTAGAAAAGAATAGAATATTGATTTGTTTCGAATATAAGAATTATTTAATTTTTTAACGAAAACTCATGATCAATTGTATCTGAAACGAGGTATATATTCAAAAAGACACTGATTACTGAATCGAGCATATTAACATGTTTCCTGGAGATACCACAGGCATTAGTCAGCCCAACTTGTAACCATGAAGACTTGTTTATAAATACTAGATAAACCATTAAATTCACTTGAAATTAATGGTTTGACCGACATTAAAGTAATCCAATCCGTCAATATTTTTGCTTCAATTTCTTAATATATTTGTAATACACAGCATTCTCTTTAGTCGATTCTCTCCTCAATGCAAAAAGGTCACTTGTTTTCCTTTAATTTCGTTTTTTTTTATCGCTGTACGACAATTTTTAACCGAGTTATAGTAATTCAAAGAGTAGAACACACACTAAACTTTGACTGTTCATAACTTCGTAATTAATCATCGTATGGAAATTTTTCGGTGGTCGTTAGAAAGCGAAAAATATGTTGTTTTATGATAGAAACGTTAAGACAAAACAATTTTTATCTATTAAAAAAATTATACTTCAGTTTTAAAAAAAATAGAGAATATTCACTTTCACACTTTGATATGACGTGATCGTCAAAGAAATTCCTAAATAATCTAAACAAGTGAATGGATTTGATGCCAAATGTGTAGTCTAATCCTATACATAACGTTGTTTAAATTAAAGTTTTCATTGCATAGATAAAACCATTTTAAGAAAAAAAATTGAAACGGTCTTAAATTTTCTGACGGGGGTGTATCTAATGGCAGCTGTAAGCTTCTAATTACAATGCCCTCTATAATATAATATGTGTATGCCGTGCAACAATATATTTTACTTATAGTTGATATTATTAATAAAGTACACTATACAAGGTGTCCCTTAACGGTTACTCAAGTGATGTCTCGAAAACCATTCGTCGAATGAATTCGAAATTTGGAAATCTTGTTTAACCCTAGGTTGAGGCTTTTTCATGTTATTCGATTTCATTTCCGGTTACTAGTGTCTAGCCACGTGGTATCAACATATAAATTTTAAATGAAATATGGAATTTTTAACAACGAGTTTCGATGATACATTTAATTTTAACTTTAACTTAACGGGGATATTCGGTACCTACTTAAATTTAATATACTTGATTGTTTTATCTAATTAATTGCTATTTCTATTCCCCATCTGAGAGCTTATATGAACTTTCTAAGCTTCTTATTGATGACTGCTTCTCAAACAAAATGAAAATAAAATCAACAAATTTTATATTCACATCGCAAAGACATTTCATTTTATTTTTATTTATTTGTTATTTTTTTGTAAAATTAAAATAATTTGGTGCACTATACTCTTCGGAATCCACTACGGAGTCTGCTACTACACTTATTTTTGGGGGTATTATTAATTTCAGAACTTCAGTGTCGAAGGATTTTTGTTCTTGAGGGGCTCTGACAAATTTAAAATGTATGGATCCGGTGTTATTAATAAGCGTTTCAGAACATCTCCAATAGTTTTTTCTCAAGATATTTTTCTTGCAAAATCTTCCCTAAATTTCTTAAAAATTGTATTACTAGCTTCTTGTACCGCTTCACTTAGCTGTCCAATAGGCAACAATCAGACAATAATGATATCAGCTCCATAAATTAAAATTTTATGTAGAGTTGGAGTCATTGGATACCAAGAATATTTTTCAACGTAGATATGTATAATAATGCAGTCTCCAAAGCATATTTTCTTAAATATTCTGTATCTATAATAAAACCGCTTGATAAAGTCTGTAGAGTAATTCTTAATCTTTTTATTAATTCCACAGATATTCCCGTTATTTCTGCAGATAAGATAAATGTAAAATAGTTTCTTAAAATCGAATCCAAACACGCAGTATGGAGAGCCAGAAATGGAAGTGCTCTATATCAACCTTGGCCTTCAAAACTTTATTTATGTCAATAAAGTTTTTGGATGTCAGTCCGCACAAGTAACGTCTTTGTGTAAAATTATTATTTGTTAATGAATTTAAAATTTTTCCATTTACCATTGTGAAAAGAAATTTGTAATTTACACTACATTGGACATTTTCAGATGAAATGTAAGTTGGGACTAACTGAGAAATGTGATCTTCTAAATATTTTTTTCGTGCTATACAAGTTCCCTTGTTTCATGTGCGTATTGAAAACGAATTGATCTACAAAATCTTGTAGACGAACACTTGTTATTCTGCCATAGAATCATTTCTTGGCTAGTACCGCTATTCATTGTTAACCGCAAAGGTACCATTGATGCAAGTTTATTGCAATCACCAGCTTCGGCATTATTTGAAAATTTTTGTTTATATTCTGCTTGAGCAGAACGATCAAATCCGAACTTACGTACTAAAACCAATTCCCCCTTTATTTCATGACTGACCAATGCATCTCTTTGGTTTTGTATTATTGGTCGAGCTGTATGATCTAAAAGACCTAGCAATTTCACTTCTGCGCTTGTTTCGGTTATAATTATATACTTGTTTTCTGAATAACATTAACATTCTTTTTTGTCAATTGAATTTCTTTGTACGATGGAAAACGCTTTATATCTTTCTGTCTAATTTTATTATATTGTTCTCTTGTAAGTTGAAGATCAATAAACATGGATAACGCTTCACTTCGTGGTAATTTTTGAATTTCCTGATCAGTAAATTTTGAAGAGAAATTTTATACTTTGAAGCATGTTGGGGAGAACTTATAAAATCTTTTAACACATCTGACGCGTCAGTGGCACCAGGACCTCTAAGACGCATTTGTGTGGCGAGAGTTAGCTCTTCTGTGGAATAATCAGTCCGTAACGATTTTGTCTTTTGGCGTTTTGATCGTACACTGGCAGCGTCAAAAGATTTTTGTGGTCTGCCAACGTTTTTTTTTTTGGATAATGTTTTAAAACTCCAAGGATGTATCAAGCCATTTCTTATTTTTTCTTAAAAATCTGAGTTGTGTAACATATCTATATCTATACTACTGGAACCAGTGTAACCAGCAAGAGATACAAAATATGTTATATACGTGCACGGTATTTACTTTGTATTGATGCGATATTGTGTATTTGTGTTAATAATCATTGGTAGTAGTGGCCGTCACGTGACCGTACTCGCATAAATATGTATGATACCACAACGCTCCGTGTGTGGACGTAACAATGCCAATAACAATCAAATCCACTGTCTTGTAATTGACCTGCACTCATCGAGTGCCAGTGAGAAAGTGACTACTAAATTGCCAAGGTACACAAAAATGCACACTGCAGATTTCATGATAGAGATAGTTTCTGTGCCTCTATTACTCTAGGGTTTATACGATACAAAGTCTAAACTACAGTGCCTCATTTCTTATTATACCAACATGATACATACAAAACTCTCATTACGCACGCTCCCATTTAACAATTATGCCATGTGTATAATGGCACCCCTCCGTGTTTCAAAGCGAATATGTTTCAATGTGTTGCTGTGTAGTTTACATTTTAATTCTTGTGCGTCTTTTATATTTTTTACCTGCTGTTATCTGGTGTTAAAAAAACCAACAATGATAAAAATTTATGTATTGAAGTTTTGTCATCTAAATAAGTAATAGTTTATAACAGTAAATCATGCAAATCTATAAATCAAAAACATTGACGCCCATGACCTTTGACTTTCAAATTTAACAATTTCTCCTCCAACGGCCCCAGTGAATTGCGCAATGAGGGTTTTGTATGTATATTGTTGCTTCTGATCGATATGTGCCAATTGGCCAGTTGTGATAAAGTGTAAAAAAGTCGTAGAAAGGGTGAGTACTTATTTCAAAAAACTTCCGTATGTACAGTACTAAACCTATTTAAGGAAAGCCTAATATAAGGACATACATTGTAAATAACAAACAAATATTTTACCTTGCAAAATACCACTTTTATTTTTTGAAACTGTGACTATTGTTTCGACCATCAGTTCGTTTTCGGTTTGAAAACGATGAATAAAAAGAAAATCTTGTAAAGATTTATTAATTTCATAAAGTGTAATATATATATATATATATATATATATATATATATATATATATATATATATTATATATATATATATATATATATATATATATATATATATTATATATATATATATATATATATATATATATATATATATATATATATATATATATTAAGCTATCTAACTTAAAAACAAAAAAATTAAAAGTTATGTAAAAATCGATTAGACGCACCGGCGCAAAATTATATTTACCGCAAAATTATATTCATTTGCATTGCCTTCTTCCTACTTTGATCATTTTCTGCTTTTTTCAAACATATTGCACAATATCTTATACTTGGTATGTATTTTTCATTAAGTCGATTTATTCAAACAAATTAATAGTTAGGGATGAGTTATGAATTTTCTTATAACTAAACAAATCACCTTATAACTGACCACTTCCTAATTTTTTGGGTCCATGAGATAATACACAAAAAAAAAAAAAATTGAACATTAAAAAAATTTGACTCATAAGTCATAAATTAGTGAATCCTCACTAACTGGCCAGCGACAAAAGCGTTCTCTGGTCGTTATACAAATACAACATGTAATTTTTTTTTAAATAACATTGAAATTTAAGAAATAATTTTAAAATTTTTAAAAAATTTTTCTTACATTTGAAATTAATGAGACTAATGGAGCCTGAACTGACCAATGTATTATGACCAATTAATTAATTTATGAACCCACTAAGATTGTATTTTTTCACAGCCCCGAGCAGTGTAATTTTTTAGCCAATTAATTTGTTGAACATGGTATTAGGAAAGCATAACTGATTAAATTTTATTAATATCCAAATTCTATATAATTCATCCTTACAAATTACAAGAAAATACCCATAGGTATTAAGAAAAAAATTAAGAAAAATATTTTGTTTTATCGATCTCTTAGACACATGAGAGAGATGCATCTCTGCTAAAATCAATTAAACCAGAGAAAATTAGATTTTACACATTATCATACAAAGAATAGACTGTTGAACTCTACTAAAACCAGTATTGATACATAAAATAAAGTGAAATTCAAATAAAATCAAAATGTAATCGCCATTCAAAAACAATTTTTCATAGAAAATTTGAAATATATTAAACAATTATAAAAGGAAATATTAGGTAGTGAATATTTATAACAAGAATAATTCTTGGAAAGATAAACACCAAATATACTACTTGAAAATTATTTAATTTTCAAGTTTTTTAATTTTTTCTTTCTTTTATTAAGTAACTTTATTGATATTTTATAAAATACAGACCTGATGATGGCCGATGTTAGCCGAAACGTACGTCATATAAAATAATGAAAGAAAAAATTAAAAATTGAATATTTTTAAGTAATATATTGGGTGGCTATCTTTTCAAAAATTACCCTTATTAAACAATTATATAGGAGTAGAAGTTACACCATTACAGTAGGTACTATTGGCAAGCTTTCTGTTTTATAGTTATAACTATAGAGTACACGCATGACATTTATGACTGAATGTTAGTAACGTATCATCAACCTTTTTGTGTAGCCGCTACAGCAGATGCCTCTCTCCTTGTGGTGCATCTCTTCCGAAATTACCCTATACTGAAATGTAATATTAATCTATACTTTTGAAATTAAAAAATTATTTACCTTCGAACACAGTGTGCAGCAGTTAAAACATAATTATCAGTTAATAAGGAAGCACCACAATGAAAGGTTCCATTGTAAACAAGCCTTGCTACCCATGGATAACGATTAACTCCTGTTGGCATTCCACCAACTATTCTATTTTCTTGATTCGTTATTCCGCATTCTAGGAACACACAAAAAAACAATTGATTAAAAAATATAGAGGCAAATAATATAATATCAATTAAATTTTATAATAACTTTATCCAACAAGGCAATGTTTCTTGCACTAGTAAAAATATTTCTAAGGTTTAAAAATTATCTTATAGGGCGGTATAAGAGTTATATTTTGAAATAAAATAATAATATACAGAGTATTTCTCAAAACTTGAAAAAATTAAAATATCGTATACCATTTGCATAGGAGTGATGGAATGTTTAATTACCGTCTATCGACGGCACATCGTAACCAAAGGTAAATGTGGATTACTTAATTTCATTTACAATTATCTATATAAATTTATGTGGATGAAAATACAAACTTACATTTCCCCGAATTTGAATACCTTAAAAAAATGGATCAGTTGTATGTAAAATTTTACGTAAATAATATAATTCATAAATCATAGCGTTCATAGCGAATAGTTATCTATTCTTAACAACTTTTTTTTCTTGAATACTTTTCATTTACTTATTTTGACACCTATGTGTCATGTTTCTTTATTAACTTTAAAATTATAATAATTTTGAATTCATTAAAATAATTCCTAAGCAACAAAATTTGTTACAAAGCACCTGACTATATAAACAAAAGATTCATTCACTAACACTGGCAAGCCACAGAACTTTGGCAGAAATAGGTGCAAAAAATATAGAATAAGAGTAACCAAATATGGCTAAATTAAAAATTAAGCGTGTACTCAAAAATACGTGAATCATTAGCAGAAAATAAAAATTTAAATTTTCATGATGAAATAAATATAAAAATAAAAAAATATAGAAGATATTTGCAAACAATAATAATGCAATATAATCTACCCTATTCTTTTGTATCTTTATATGTTTTGAGTATCACCCATTATTTCGAAAAAACGCAAAAACCCGTATCCCCTAATTTTTGGTGCTCGTTCTATTTAAAATTTGTAAAAATTCGATACATTAAACCACTCACAAGTAACACTACCCAAGTTCCACCCGTCAATCTTCTTGAAACTTTGTTGGTATGTAGAATAAGCAAAAATAAGGGACCCGTATTTTTTTTATCGGCCAAGGCCCACGTCCACGGGGTGACACCAGCCTTTAAATTTGGGGTTCAAATCGTATTTATTCAGATATCTCGAAAACTATAAGTGATAGAGGAAAACCTTAAATTGACGAAATGTCGCTCTTTAAAACACCTATTCGCCTGTATAGGCTAAACCAGGGTCGGGTTCATAAGAGGGGCTGGAGGGATGAAAATGGGGGTAAATTTTGTTGTACAGCCTAAGTGGTTCAAGGTATTAAATTTGTACCATCATAAATAGAAAGGGCACCAAAAAATAGGGGAAACGTGTTTTTGTGTTTTTCCGAAATATGTGTGGTATTCAAGACACATAAGGAAGCAAAAAATAGGATAGAGATTATATTACATCATTTTTGATTGCAAATAACTTCTATATTTTCTTTAAGTTTATTTCATCATGAAAATATAAATTTTTACTTTCCGATAATGATTCGTGTATTTTTCAGTACTTACTGAATTGGTAATTTAATCATGTGCATATTTGATTACTCCTATTCTATATTTTTTACACCTATTTCTGCAAAAGCTGTGTAATCTGCCTGTGTTAATGAATACTTGGCAACAAGCAGTAATCTGTTTCGTTTATTATTTAAGTGCTTTGTTCTAAACTTTGTGATTTGGGAAATGGGGTTTACACCTACAAAGCATACAAAAAGAATAAGGAACGTAGTTTGAATGTTAAGAAAGAAATAAACCACGTTTATTTAGTTAAAAAAGAATTTATAAGATGAAGGTAGTTGATTTATTGAACGGAAGAGATTACTGCTTCCTGTCGAACATTCATTAACACTTGCAGACTAGAAAAATTTGGCGGAATTAGATGTAAAAATATAGAATAGGAGTAACAAAATATAAACATGACTAAATTACCAATTAAGTAAGTACTGAAAAATACATGAATCATTATCGGAAAGTAAAAATTTACATTTTAGTGATGAAATAAATAATAAACATAAAAATGAAAAAATATAGAAGGTACTGCTAGAATCAATAATAATGCAACATAATCTGTCCCATTTTTTTTCCTTATATGTCTTGAATACCACACATATTTCGTAAATACCCCTGTCGCAGCACCTGCATAACATAGCGAATTTCCATTTATAAAAATCCGTTTTTCTGTGATTTTTCACACTTCTAAGTGATTTTTCCTCTTCTTTCTAATGGTGTAAATAAATGTCGCAAAAATTTTTTAACCTGAGACAATTTTGGCAAAAAATTAATTTTTGTCACTAAAAATTACCAAAAAAACCATGTTCCAGGCATCCGACATGGCTGGCTAACGAACTTGTCCAACGGTGTGGGAATAAATACAAATATTTACTTAATAAACGAACACAGACTGACTGACTGACTGACAGACAACGCACAGCCTAAACCGTTGGGCTTAGAAGAATGAAATTTTGCACAGGAGTTCACTATGTAACGTAGGTGAGCACTAAGAAAGGATTTTAGAAAATTCGTTCCCTAAGTGAGTTTAATAGGGGATGATAATTTGTATGTAAATTCGTCATTTTTGAAATTAAAATATTTAAAAATATGTTACTATGGCTATTAAAATTAATAATATTTAATAGATCTTTGACACTGACTGACATCCTGAGATGTTGCCGATGGTAAACCACCCATCGGGTGGATATACGGCTAGTAATATATAAATTTTAGTGAATATTATTTTCTGTTTCTAGGGATCTCAAAACAAATTTCTGCCATAGTCTCGGGCTCAAGTCGCATCATGAGAGTGACTGTAATAGCTAGATTCCATTCTGGAAATTCGCTAAAACCACCCATAAAACCTATAAGTCTAGCAAGTACTTAACACATTAATATTTTTTGTATATATCAAAATCTAAAAATATTTCAGTCCCTTTTTGACAATCTTGCCAGAACTTAAACACTTTTTTAAATTTTTTTATTGTTAAAATCGAAACGTTATTTTGAAGACGGTAAAAATTACTATATTTTACATCAAAATGTCACCCCCACCCCCAATCACCCCCTAGTTAATTACCCCAAAACTTGATGCTAGAAAATTGAGAAAAAAACAGGTCATTTAGATTTTTTTAATTTAGATTTTATTTGTAATAATTGAGTTACGAAATTCAAAAGGATATTTTAAAAATGTGTGTATTCGCTATAAGCTTTTGTCTGGAGGGAATTCAGCTCCTCAAAATCGGCTCCAGCGCTCAAGATGGACAGAATATATCAGTTTATAAGGACGGCATTTGTACATAATTTTAATATTTTCTTTAAGAAATAGTATTTTGTTTTAAATACTTGTTTGATTTTTTCAAGGAGAGTATTTATTACGATTTCTATTTACCATTTTCTACAAAATAAAAAAAAAATCATTTGTCGTTTTATTTTGAAATTTTCAAAAAAAATATAAAAGTTACCTCTTGTATGTTTTTTTGGGTTAATTATTGAAAAATATACTATTTTCCGAGATTTTTAAGGTAAAACGAGCAGATGTATGGTTTTTGTTAAACAAATTTCAGTTTTTTAATACATTTTCGCCATAAAATATTTAATACATTCAAAAATGTATGATCCATTGTCAAATTTAAAATTTAAAATTATTTTTTTTGTTGTCAAAAAAAAAAAAAAAAAAACTGAATGTGCAAATTTATTTGCCAATAAAATGCTGTATTTATACATATAATTATAATGTAGTATTGTCATTTGAATAGAAATTACGTAAAAATATTATTGTTTGAATATGATTTAATGAAATTTTTATGTGATTGTAGCAAACTCTTATTAATTTTAGTAAGGTGTAAACATAATCTAAATTCTGATCACATCACATAAAAGAAATTGTCGTGAGTTTTTTTTTCCAAAAAAAAAAAAAAAAAAAAAAAAAATAGACTAGATACATTTCAAAATATATTTAGCTGACAGAGAAATAGAATATAGCCGAATCGTTAAATTGGATTAAAGAAATCATGACACGCCACTTATAAAGCGGTTTTTTTCGAATTTAGCTCGCAAAAAATGAGACAGAAAAAAAAAGAATGTGAGTGCGAGTGAAATAAAGAACGACATATTTTCTAGTTTTTCTCGAACAGTAATTTAATTAAAGCAATGGTTCAAAAACATTTTTTACGTAATTTGGCTTTTTCTTCCGATTAGTGTAAAAAAATTGTTAAAAAGTGAATTGTAAAAAAGTGAATATCATTTTCGTATTCTAGGGACCTCAAAACATATTTCTGTTATGATTCCGGGCTTAGGTCGCTTCATAACACCTGCTGTAATAGCTGAATTTCCAGTTTTGGAAATTCGATAAAATGCAAAAACACGTAACGCCTATTCTTCATGCTCTTTCTATTTATGATGGTACAAATTTAATACATTAAATCACTTACCCTGTACAACAAAATTTTCCCCCCATGTTCAACCCTCCAGCCCCTCTTATAAACCCAACCCTGACTTAACCTACACAGGCGAATAGGTCTTATAAAGAGGAACATTTCGTCAATTTAAAATTTTCCCCTATCTCTTATAGTTTTCGAGATATCTTAATAAATACGATTTGAACCCCAAATTTAAAGGCTGGTTTCACCCGGTGAACGTGAGCCTTGGCCGATTAAAAAAATACGGGTCCCTTATGTTTGCCTATTCTATACACCATGCTGCGTGATTATGAAATAGTCACACACAATGAAATACGATCTCTCTTTATAGATAATATTTTCAAATAAAGCTTTCTTTATTTAATATATATATATATATATATATATATATATATATATATATATATATATATATATATATATATATATATATATATATATGTCGATATATGAAATCAATGCACAACTATACGTATCAATTTAGATTTAAATTAGTTCCGTGGTGACACCTATCACAGACTTTCGCAGGTACAAATTATGAATACAAAATCTTTGCTAAATTCTTAATAACAGTATTTTGTTTAATTTCAAAATCAAATGATATGTAATAATTGATAAACATATTTTTGTAAAAAAAGGGTCTGAATAAAAGGTCGTGTCGAGAACTCGATCTCTTATCGGTAGACCACCGGAGGAATTAGTTCATTATGTATTTTTTAAAAAAATGAGATAAGGAACAAGAAATTTTAATTGTGTTACTTTGAAATGCGTTTTGATTATGGCATGGATTTTCTATTCAAACCGGATATTTAGGATAAGTATTTAGTTTCAAAAAAAAAAAAAAAAAAATTAGAAAATGATTTAGCTATTCATTGGGAGAATTTTTTGACATAATTTGGTGTATTTAGTTATTATTTTAGAATTTATTAAATGTAGATTTAAACGTACTTTGTTTTCATTAAATTACGCCATTTTGGTACCAATATTTTTATCTTTGACTCAGTCTGGAAAACTGGTCAGGGGAAAATAAAATAAAATTTGGCGAGCGGTTAAAATTTTTAGTATCTTAAATGTAAAATAGTTATATTTTGTTAGTTTAGTTTCTAGTGTAAATTTATGCTAAAAAATTTTCCCAGTAGTAATTTATGATACGATAGTAGGTTAGTTTATCAAAATTGTTACGTAACGTTATTTTTTTCCTTTGATTTCCGATGTAATAAATACGTTGTAAAGGTTTTCTCCACGTGTAATTTATCATTAAATATCATAGCCATTTTGAGCAAAACAATATTCGACTTTCGGTTTAATCTACGGTGTTCTTTTGTAACTTTCTTTCAATATTCTTATTTCGCAAAATTTTCTTTGAGTTAATTAACATAGCGCTTCAATTGTGTTTGGACCGGGTTAAGCGCGATAGTCCGTAATTTCGATTTCGGCCTATGTACCCTGTGAACTATCCAACACGTTTCTCATAAAATTTTCTTCCATAGTTTAAATATATTTTCTCTTTAGATTTTAATATTCCGTTTTCCCATTTTCTTGGTGGGGACGAAGGAGGCCTATTCGAGTGAAAAGTCACAACGGACTCCTTTAGCCTCGTGCACCCAAAAGGGAGCACCTTAATTTACCCCCAAAAACAATATACTAACATTTAGAAAAAAAATACATTTAGAAAAAAAATAGAAAAATAGAATAAAAAAAATATAAAAAAAAATAAAAAAACCAAGAGGAACAAACAATATAAAATAGGGTAGGAATAAAAATACCAAGTGATTTGGCGAATAATTAAAACATATCTAGATTTACTTAAATGTAGTTTATTTTTAGTAGAAAAGGTAAATAGATACATAAACAAATAAAAAAAAGGAAAAAAAATTATATTAAATTACAACGTAAATTTATTTTCTTAAAGAAACTTAAGTCTAGTCAAGATAATAGATAAAACTTAATCCAAAAAATTTTTCTTTACAAATTATATTTTTGATTTTCTGCAAGGCGTACCTTAGTATTTGTAAGTTTTAAAATTTTTTTACAAGCGGGCAAATGATTGCACACTGTTTTCCCTCGTGGTGGTATTTTATCGAGTCAAGTTTGCAATCACTCGTCCTTACAAATCTAATTTTAATTAAGTATTTTCATATGTAATACGATTTGTAAAAGGTTTTCAATATTATACGTGGAAACACCACCAGATTTTGGTAAATAAATTGTACATTGTGGTCCCGAAAATTTCGGATTTTATTTACTTTATACCTCACATCCGTAAGTAGCGACCGAGGGCACATCTTTGGTTTGGGGGAAAAGATCCACAGGCAAATTTCGACTTCCACTGCTACGCTTAAAAGCTCACCGACACCTCGAGCTGGCTCTGTGAAGCTTTCCTATCTTTAGTGCGCCCTCTACTGGAAATGCCTCTACTACCCAACCCACCTAAATGATTTCATGTCATCAAAAATTAATTACTAATTATTAATTTTAATTTAATTTTTTTTCGCTACAACCAGCAAAGTTTCAAGAAGATTGGCGAGTGACA